>OY978443.1:7988870-8588870 GCA_963854805.1 Plagodis dolabraria | reverse complement strand
CTAAAATCTAGGAATATAGAGTCAACTTGCCGCCCATCAACCATATGTTTTGCAACAAACTCAACGAAGTTGATGAGATTTGTATTAGTAGAGCGGGAGACACGAAATCCATGCTGAGAATTGTCATAAGCAGATTCTATTTGACGAGTCAGATAGTAATTTACAATAGATTCGAAAACTTTAGCAAAGATACCCAAAACAGCAATGGGTCTGTGGCTTGTTATATCCGTTGATGTTCGAATTTTCGTCACAGGCGTAACCCTAGACAACTTCCATTTATCAGGATATCTAGATGTTTTTAGAGAAATATTAAAGATATGTAGGAGGGGCATTTCTAGCGAAGAGGAACAATCCTTTACTAAAAAAGGTGGTATTGCGTCAGGCCCAGCTGCTGAAGATGCTCTTACGCGCCGAATAGCACGGCGAACATCCGCAACTGTAACATTGTCCAGGGTAACGAGCCGTGCATCAGCCACACACGATGAGTCTCTTGCCGCTACTTCTGCGTCGAGCACTGGAACATTGTCAAGAAAGACAGAGGCAAAGTATTCCACAAACGCCGTAGCCGCTTCCTGACCCCTCACTGTTGCTTCGCCTAACGTGTACTCGTTTATCATGACCCTGCTCTTTCTTCTCTCTCGTACATGCTTCCAGAATTGCGTTGGATCACGTCTAATATTGCTACCGACCAGCATAATATGTCGACCATGTGCCTCGTCTATAAGTTCTTTAATACGGCTTCTATAATATTTAAAAACTTCACGATTGAACTCTAAGCCTAATTCCTTGTATTTACGTAAGTGAAAATATTTAACTTTTAACTTTTTGATAATCTCTGAAGTAAACCATGGTGGATATTGACGTTTCTTCGAGTAGTTAATGTTTTTCCTAACTGGTACGCAATCGTTGATAACATGATTAAGCTTCCTATAAAAAATATCTATAGCAGATTCGATATCCTGTAGTTCGAGTACATCGTTCCAATCAATCTCAGACAGACTGGCATACAGAGTGTAAAAGTCAGCCCTTCTGAAATTCCAATCAGGGGCATAAGGATTTTCATCTGGCACTAGAGGTAAAGGATAAGAAGTACTCGTATCAGGAATGTCAGCGCCACACGATAGAGACAAAGTTACCTCAAGCGGTGGATGATATAGGTCAATCGTCACCAGCGGTACCACGTTGGCTGATACGCTCACGTTTTCCGATTCTAAATTAGACAACACGAGATCCAACAAGCCTCCGTAACAGTTTACAAAAACGTTATGTTGACTTAACTTACAAAACTGCACGAACATTTCAAACTGTAACTTGGTACTAATACCAGCAGAATTGAGGTTAAAATCTCCAATGATCAGCATATCAAATAGTGATGAATATTTACACACGGCATTTTCAATACTAGCAAGGATATCTAAGTATCTATTTTCACTAGAACTGAGAGGTATATATACAACACAAACTAAAAAAGTTACTTTTTTAGAAGAAATTTTCACTAAGAGTATTTCTTTATCGTCCGTTAATCCGTCCACATCAGTAATTAATTTGGCTATAAAGGAATCACGCACAGCCAATAGAACTCCACCCCAGCCGGCGTTATTCCCGCGATCTTTGCGTAGCACTATGAATCCAGGAGGAAAGAGTTCACCATCGGTCACCGAATTATTCAGAAACGTCTCTGTGAGCGCAATGACGTCACAGCAGTTCATAGCTACGTTATTGAAGAACTGTAAAGTTTTGCTCCTTAGTCCTCTGACGTTCTGATAATATAAGTGTATACGTTTAGTTCTGCTTTTGGCTTTCCTTGCTTTTGGCACGAAAGGACTGTCTCCACGGTTTGACGCAAATATCTTGAGCCCAATTCGCAGGTGACATAATAACGTCCGCTAACTTGCAAGGGACGTCCAACTTAAACGACGCATAGTTGCCTCTGGCCTTTAAACCTTCAACTTTATAAGTTGCATCTTTAGCTATAGAATTTAAATGGTCACATACTTCTCTCTCATTTGTGCCGACCTTAACATAGAAAAGGTGCAGTAGTCGTCGGCGGTCAGCAGCTTCCAATTTGGTAACACCCGGTGCAGCCTCTCCTCTCATGATGCCAGCACGAGCGTCCAGATGCTTCTTTTTAGTAATCTCCGTCCATTGGGACCCCTCAATCTCACTCACACACAAATTATTGCTGGGGATTGCAGAACTGGTTGAAGGTTGTCTTTTAACTTTGGATTTCGTGGAACTGGGCTTAAAGCGAGCTGTTTTCATAACTTCTGGGACATCCAAACCAGTTTGACACGGTAAGACAGGTGTAAGAGGTTGAGCCGCATTTTGAGGATGGACATCCAAACTTATCCCGCCTGAGTGCAGATTTCGTAACTCATTGGTGCTCATTGGAACGTCCAGGGATTTTTTTTGCTGACTCTCAAGAGAAAATACTCTCTGCTTCAACTCGGCGATCTCTTTATGTAATGGCAAAGTGGCTAGTAGGGTGTGTTCAGCAACGAGTTTAGCAATTAAAATTGATACGCGGGTCTCCATGATGCGTTCGAACTCATCACGTACAATACTGCGCATATTGTCTAAATAAAAACTATCTTCCATGAAGGAGCGTTCCCCTACCTTAGACTGGTGTATGCCACCAGTGCCCCTCATGATGTTTACGTTGTCAGTCTCACTACCACTTCCAGTTGACAAATGGCTTGTTTGACAGAGGTTTTCTTTTCCCCCGTCTACAGGGCAGGTGCCCACTGGCGAAGAAGGATTAGGTTGATTGGATAAGCATCCCGTACACTTCCACGAATTTCTCTTCTCATTGATCAACGTACCAAAGAATCGTGTTTCAGAGACATTGGCACACTCAAGATCGTATACTTGTGAGCATAATGAGCAAGTTAAATAATGCCTGGTTAGAATGGTGCCACTGCATTTTGCACAAGTGTATATTTTGCTTCCCATAGTCACCGGTTATCTGCTAGCGCCACAGTTTATGCAAGAGTACTGCAGAGAATCGCGTTCGCAGCCACAGCTTACTTAAGTTGAGTTGTGCAATACATTTTTGTACTATCATGTTAGGTTAGCCTTAAACCGTTATCTCTCCTGATTCGATATTTTGAACTCCGTATCTGTTCACAAAGGATAGTTGAGAGAAATTTATTCATGTCAACGCTTTGTTTGCTTAATCTTTTCAGACGAATTTGCTATCAGCAATGTCGCCGTGCTACCAGAGGCTAACAGAAGAAGAATTGAAGCGAAACACCCACGGACCAATGCTGGTTTATAATTGGACTCCTCAAAATCTAGGTAAGCTAAGATAAAACTAAATTAGAACACTGCATATGATATATTAATACTATAGTGTTGTATACACTAGAATATAAATAACTGTCTTACAGGCTGCGGCTCCGCGGAAAACCATTAACCTCTTTTTTAACAACTATCTATATATCTATATTAATAAAAACTATCCTATGTCCTTCCCCGGGTGTCAAACTATTTCTTTACCAAATTTAATCCAAATCAGTCCCGAAGTTTTTAAGTTTATCAATTGCATACAATGATACAAATGATTCCTCTTAATAATATATATATATTTTTTTTATGCCTGATAGGTTAGCCTTTGACCACTATCTCACCTGATGGTAAGTGATGATGTGGTCGAAGATGTTGTACAGGCTAACCTAGAATTACTGGCTCTCAAGGACAGCTGCCGGAACACACCGTTAGGTGCTTGGCGACAGATTTTCAACTTGAGGGTGGTAGCTAGCCAGGCGGGCATTCGCAAAGTGCCCTACCACCATGCTATAACGACTGCCATCCTAAGACAACAACCGGGACCGACGGCTTAACGTGCCCTCCGAAGCACGGAAGCGCTCAGTAGTAATGTCACCAGCGGTCACCCATCCAACTCCTGACCGCGGCGGACGTTGCTTAACTTTGCTGATCGATTCAGAATGGCTAAGCAAACTTCGCTACGAGCGCTTCAAAAGTGTTGTGTTGTGTCTTATTAGTGTAGATGTAGATGTAAAGCATGATTAAGTCATCCGATTCCCTATTTTAAAGTCTGTAACCCTAATTTATAGGTATGGTATACTCCCCGGAATACTTCCCGCCGATAGAAAGTCACGCTATCGAGAAGTTAGTGTGGCGCAAAGAGCTAGAAGTGCCGCCAAGCGAGTTGAAGAAAGGCATGTTGCCTAACGCTAGGCGGGATATGCTATTCCCTGGATTCCCGACTATGCGGCATTTGAAGTACAAGGTATGCTCTATTCATGTACCAGAACTTTCGTTAGTAACGCCACCGTATAGTGGTAGCGTCCTTGATGTTCACTCAATGACACTCCTAGCTCATTCCATATACATATAATGGACCACACAGTACAGACACTACTCACACTTGCGTGTGCCAAACACGCCACTCCATTTGTTTTGCATGACGGACATAACGGTGTGTTCCGGTAGCCATCCTTGAGAACCAGTATTTCTAGGTTAGCCTGAACAACATCGACCACATCATCACTTTCCATCAGGTGAGATAGTGGTCAAAGGCTAGCCAATCAGCTATAAATAATTTAAAAAAAAACTACTACCGTATATGATACAAAGACCTGTGTGTATATGTGAGAGAGAGAGAGGTTTTCAAACATAACTTGTGGCATACAGAATACCGTTTGGAGATTCCTTTTCTATTTAGCGTGTTATGACATGCGTTATAGCTTACTGCACGTTATAACGCTATGCGTTATTTGCAAGGAATCTCTTGTGTCATAGCAAATAGTATACGAGGGGGTAGATGTTTAAACAGCAACATTTGACTTACTGTCATAAGATTCATGTAATACCTATCGTTATTATAATTATAATCTAGTGCCATCCATTGGGCTCAGTATTATTCTCCTTTCTTTAAAAAAATCTCATCAAATATCACTTGTCGGAAGCAGGAATCGACATAGTGGCATAGATTCCTGTACTAGTTCCTAAACTCAAATTTCAATTTAAATCATTAGATTAACAATTATTTAATATAAATCAGATTAACAATTATTGAATATAAATTAGATTAACAATTATTTAATATAAATTAGATTAACAATTATTTAATATAAATTAGATTAACAATTATTTAATATAAATTGGATTAACAATTACTCTGCTGTCAAATTAGATTAACAGTGCAGATAAATGAGATTAACAATTATTCTGCAGTCGGTCCTGAAGCAGGCGCGAGTGAGGGTGTTTGACCAGCAGTCAAGGCACGAGAACATGATTGTGGAGATCATACGCGAGGAAAATGAGGAGAAGGAACTGACCAAGGTCGCAGAACAACTACTTGGGAAGGTCATATGGGCCGGCTGGCCACATCTCACTAGAGCTAAGTGAGTAATTATACAAAAGTATTCTATAATTACGCCTAAAGGGTGTCTGGTTAGAATTGCACCTCCACATATCTTTCTAAGAGAGTCGTAAGAGACGACGAAGGAAATATATCAGAAGATGGGCAGCAGCGCCTTCTGAAGAACTGCCATCTTCTTTGTAGGGTTTATGGGGAGGCTGTTCAAAAGTAGACGCTATGACAAGAGGATGATGTTGATGATGCTTTAATTATAAACATAGTGCAATAATCGATGTTGGCAAACTGTCACTCTTCAAGAGCATAAAGTCGTGTACTGGCAACAATTTTAAGCCTACTAACTTATTCGACCTCATCGTAACTTGCCAACAGCTGAGATAGTGGTCTATACCACATTAGCCTTTTGCGTCTATTCCAGGTGATTGTGTTCAGTGTCAGAGAAAGGTTTTTAAGAGTTTTTAAGCCCAATGCGAGAATGACAATGACGTCCACACATACCACTGGTGTGTGTTGTGTCAGATGGGTTGGCAATTCTTCCGTGCTACTTCATTCAAAAAGGTTATTGAACCAGGCTACATCATGTAGCCTCTGGCCTTTTTTGAAGTAGTTCCTCAGTAGCGGTCTACGACTAATAATAAAAAAAAATTACCAAAAAATTTTACCGACGTCAACACTGAAAAGTGTGAAATAGCTTGTTGAAGTCGATACCATGATAGCTCAAAAGAACCTATTATCACAATATTTTGCGCATGGTACCGGCTTCGACAAGTTATTTCACGCTTTAGAGTGTTGAAGTCGGTTCCATTTTTTGGTAAAAAAATTTTTTCTCATTTTATTGACCCTTGCTACTTACGGGATCGATTGTCATCCATTGTCAATGACTATATCATCAAGATAGGAAAATATTTTTCAGTAATTGGAGTGTAACTCAAAAACGGCTTCACCGATTTTGATGAAATTTAAATGGGACCAAACACCAAGCATGAGTTTTCATTAAAAAAAAAGAATTATCAAAAATCAGTTCTCCAAGTCAAAAGTTCTGAGGTAACAAACATAAAAAAACACACGATTTGAGAACCTCCTCCATTTTTAGTTGGTTAAAAATAAGATAATCATCCGTATCACTGTAATGTATTGAGTTGATATCGTTACAGAGTAATATCGGTGTCAAACGAGAAACTCCGCTTGCACCACGTGGACAAGCAGAACAACAACATAACCGGCGCCCCTTCGTACACTACGGAACCCAACGAGGGCAACCTGCACAAACAGTGGCTCTCGGAGAGGAGCACCATCATTGAACAGTAAGTCAAAGATAAACCGTAATTTTTTTTTTTTTATTTTTTTTTTATTGCTGATAGGTAAGCCTTTGACCACAATCTCACGTGATGGTAAGTGATGATGTGGTCGAAGGTGTTAACTGGCTTAACCTAGAATGACTGGCTCTCAAGGACAGCTGCCGGAACACACCGTTAGGTGCTTGGCGACAGATTTTCAACTTGAGGGTGGTAGCTAGCCAGGCGGGCATTCGCAAAAATGCCCTTCCACCACGCGGTGAAGCTCAAGCCCGCGGCGGGATTCGAACCATGGACCTGCTGCGCGGCAGTCCATAGCCAAAGCCACTGAGCTACCACTGCTTCAAACGTAAAACGTGTTATTTGTATATCTATATTTAAGACTTCTATGCACTAGCTAATGTAATTGGTTATACCGTATTAGTTATGTATAAAAAAATATCCACATACTACATCAGCATAATTATATCTATACAAGATTTAAAAATAATACCCCTAAAATTTATCTTTCTGTATAATTGCGAGCAAATTTAGTCGTCATATAAACTGTTACCTATAAGGTGAATATATACCGTAATGTAAGCTAAATACCTATATGTCAGTAGAATCACATACATTTCAGGATTATAGTTATTTTTGCTATACCAATTTGGATTTTAGCTTGAACAGAATAAGCATTTTCATAACTACCTAACAAAATTTTTGTTAGTTTACGGTGGACAGCTGAATTACGACCATTGTACAACTTCAATTACTAATGTATAAATGTTGCATTTATTTTAAGTAAATATAGAGGCTCTGATATTATTGTTGAATTTGCTACTTGATAAAAAAATTCATTTCCGATAAAGTTCAAAATTGAAATCTTGTAAAATTAACATAAAAATAATCATTTCAAATGCTGATCATTAAGATATTATAATTTTATTATTTTCAGCCATAATAATCGTCTTGGTATTCAACTGGGAAGTGTTAATATAATAGTACATGCTATTAACCATAAAGGTGAGTACTTCATTGTCAAACTAACAGTTTTAAACACTAAAGTTACTTAAATTTTGATAAAACATATTGTTATGTAACTTCTGCGTGAGTTATCGCTGACAACAATTTAAATTTTTCGCACGGTTTAGTTTTTTTTTAAATAATAATAATAATTTATTTGTACCAGAATACATCGTTTACATCAACTGAGAGCAAAAAATTCAAAATACTTAACCTAAAATAGTAAATAAGTTTGCAGTGCTAATGCGTAGGTACTTATTTACTTATATGACTACTCAAAGTTTAGTTGACTACTTGGTAGATACTAACCTATCTGTTATTCCAGGACAAACTATTCAGTCGTTACGGTCGTAAGCGGTCAGTACTCTATAAAGTTTTGTTATGTTTGTTGAGTTTCGCTTGACGATAAAACCCTTAATGAGGTTCAATGTAATGTTACAAAAATATACAGCCAGTGCGTCCTTTGCAGTCCTTTTTAAAAGTCTTCTCTTCACAAAAAGATATTAAAACTATTGCTTTACATATTTATATCAGATACAAGTAGTTTAGTCTACAGGGTCGGCAACGCATTGGTAACGCCCCTGGTGTTGCACATATCCATAGGCGACGGTAACCGCTTACCATTAGGTGGGCCGTCTGCTTGTTTGCCACTCCAATACATAAAAAAGTAGGTGTCAGATGGAAGCTTGGCACAAGCGAAATCGTCCAACCATTTTTGTCTAAATTTTCCGTCTGTGGCTCTGTAACATATTAGAAAGTTTATAATATATTCGTGTCGTAAACAATTCCCTACAAAGGTTTTATTATTTTTCTATATAAATACATAAAATACAAACTGTAATTCTGAGTCAGACATGTGAACTAAGTTTAACTTGAACGACTCTTTGAGTTACAGGTGAAATCCCCCCTAACAGTAAATCTTTTCCAGGTTACAAATACGTAATCCAAGATAACGTTCAAATGGTGGAAGAGCCTGAGTGGTGCACAGTACCTTGCGGCTACGCATATCACGCCATCGTCACAGACATCAGTGCATATATCATACAGGAAGCGGGCAGGTTCAGTACTCCACAAGAGGCGTATCCACCCGGCGATTATGTGTTTCTTTTGACTCAGGGACAGTATTATGGATGCCAGGCGACTGTAAGTATATTTATTTACATATTATCTACACTAATATAATAAAGAAGAAAGTTTTTTTTTGTATTTAACGAATAAACTTAAAAACTATTGGACTGATTTTAAAAAATCTTTCTCCAGAATCCTACATTATCCCGAAGAACATATTATAGGTTAGCTATAGAATATTTTGCATTTTTTTAAATTTTTATTAAATAACCTTGCAAAGTACTCAATCCCTTGCATTATATGAGCAACACAAACACATAATTGGTAAAAAGATTTATAATTGATTTTATGGTCGGCTGCCTACCTGCCCAACCCTTTTTGAGAGTGCTTGCGTTGTTGGTAGTTTACCCAATTTTTTTTTTATTGTTGATCGGTAAGCCTTTGACACCAATCTCATCTGATGGTTTGTGATGATGTGGTCGAAGGTGTTAAACAGGCTTTACAGTTAGATAAAAGCTTAGAATTTTTAGAAATTCAATCAACCATTTTAGCATAAAACATGCCAAGATAAACTCGCCATCTAAAAGCCAGGGCTACGGAGAGGGAAGTGGATCACGCACCCTTACCATCCACGAAGCGCAGGTGGACATTCGAGTCGGTCATCGCCATTAAGAACAAGAGCAGCATGAAGTTGCACGAGAGCGTCCCGCACGCCGTCGTTGCAATTTCACGGCACACTGGAACCTTCACATACTACGCAGATGACGAAAACGACGCCATAGGACGGTTCGTTAGGAAGGCGATGGTTGCGACACCAAAAGCCATCCATGATTACAACCTCAAAATGGCGATCAAAGATCGAAATAGCGCGGTAATGGAGGCCCTGTTAAAATGTGACGTGGGAGAATAACAAAATATGTAAATTTCTGTAGGTATATTATTTTATTGTAGTCCCAAATTATTTTTGTAATTGTAATCGTTGGCACGGGTATCCGGAGCGGTCATGCTCACAGAAAGGTGTTGTCTAGCGGCGGTGTTGTGTCGGGTCGCCATCTTCCCTCAAAAATGGTTGAGGAAGGCGATGGCTGGCACATGCGTCAACTCGTGAACGGGTGCTGCTAGAGGATACTGGTCTGCTCTGGATGCTGGTGCTAATGACATTAACGGAAAAAAAAAGAAGAAAAAAACTTTTAACACTGTTCCCCCTTGGAATGTTGCATGTTTCCTATTTCATATTTCTTGTTTACTAATAAATTATGTCATAGTTAAAAAAAGTCACGGACCCTGGAGTCTGTGGAATGTATAGATTTAAAAAAAAAAAAAAAAAAAACGCATTAGTCCCGGCCCATAGGATTTTAAGGATTTAGATGGTTATGTAAACAAAAAAATGGTATGCTCAAACATTACTTTCGTCAGACAAATTGACTCTTGGATGAGGGCACCTTAACTAGAGACATCTTCCAAGAAGTTTTGATCTATTCATCCTTCTGTCAAAGTCAAAGTCAAAGTCAAAATCATTTATTCAATTTAGGCGTCTACGACGCTCTTATGAAGGTCAATTACAAATTTTAATATTGAAATATACTACATTGTACTGCCACGTTCAGCAAACAAAAGTTATAGAGCCACTGCGAGAAGAACGGGCAAGAAACTCGGGGCCATTCTTTTAAAGGTTTTTTTAAAAATGTGTTATGTACATACTATATAATAAAATTATTACAATACTTAATTTACATTACGTAGGTGTTAGGCGCTAGCTTGGCAGAGGCGAACCAGTCCAAGCATTTTTGTCGTTTAAGTAATCACAAACTGTGTAGTAAGATTTCTTTATCAAAATATTCTTCACATGCAACTTGAATTTTCTTTCTGTGAGCGTTGTAATATGTTTGGGCAATTTATTATAAAACCGCACACAATTTCCTAAGAAGGACCTTTTATTTGTCTTTGCTAATCTAAAACCTGGCACCGCTATTTTATCTTTATTCCTAGTGTTATAATTGTGAGTGTCACTGTTTGATTTAAATTTGCTCAAATTTTTACGAACATACATAATATTTTCAAATATATACAGACTTGGTAAAGTTAAAATATCAATTTCTTTAAAAATATCTCTCAGGGATTCCCTAGGATCCATTTCATATATGGCTCGAATTGCACGCTTTTGTAAGATAAAGATTGTCTCTATCTCAGCAGCAGCTCCCCACAGCAATATACCATAAGACATAATACTGTGGAAGTACGCGAAATAAACGAGCCTAGCAGTAGCTACGTCTGTTAGCTGTCTTATCTTACGAACTGCATATGCAGCAGAACTAAGTCTTCCAGATAGATCATGTATATGTGGATTCCACTGTAAAGTTGAATCCATTTTAATTCCCAGGAAGACTGTCGCATTGTCAAAAGAGAGTTTTTCTAGGCCAAGCTTAATGTTTGGTTCAACATAAGTAACATTTGGTAAAGAAAACTTTAAACATTTGGTCTTTTTTGAATTTAAGAGAAGATTATTAGCCGCGAACCACTTAGAGATCATAGATAACACATTATTTACATGAATAAGTTCACTATCCCTCCTATCTACTTTAAAAATTAGGGAGGTATCATCTGCGAATAAAACTATATCGCAGAAATTTTTAACCATGCAAGGCAGATCATTTATATAAGCTAGAAACAGAAAAGGTCCTAAAATTGATCCTTGCGGTACGCCTATTCTTACCAAAGACCCGGAAGAAGTATTGCCATTTATTCTGACCTTCTGTAGCCTGTCTGACAGATATGACTTTATAAGATCCAGAGCTTTTCCACGAATACCATAATGTGAAAGTTTTCGAATCAGAGTGCGGTGCTCTACACAGTCAAATGCCTTAGAAAGGTCACAGAATACGGCAATAGCATCCTGTGAACTCTCCCAGGCTTCAAGTATATGTGACATCAATTGAGCACCTGCATCTGTTGTGGATCTGCTCTTTGTGAAACCAAACTGATTCTCATTTAATATATTATGCTCATTAAAATGGGATAGAAGTTGTTTGAGCATAATTTTTTCGAATACTTTACTCAGAACAGGTAAGATAGAAATAGGTCTGTAATTGCAAGGGTCAGATGTAGCCCCCGACTTCAAAATTGGAGTGATTTTACTTTGTTTCATTAAGTCGGGGAAGTTTCCTTTATCAATACAAAGATTGAATATTGTTTTTAAATATGGTGCAATAATGCATATTATAGACTCTGCCACTTTAACTGACATACCCCTGTTGTGGTGACTCGGCTACTGTCACACTGGGTGCCATCTTTATCCTAATGATGTTCTTGTCTCCAAGCAAGTTACGGATCTCTATGACGTATGTATAGTATGCATTATACAACATGCAACTTGTACTGGAATCCCTTTGTGACTCCTTTGATGTTGTCAACGTGTGAGCATACTGTTCTGACTACAGCATGCTCCTTCTTTGGACCAAACCGAAGTGATTTAGTAGTGGTACTCCTGTTTTTCAATGAGTTCTACTGGGGAAGTATTGCCACCATACCTATTTATACCGCCAAGCAGTAATATTCGCCTCACTTTGTTTTGTGATGGGCGCAGTCCAATCCCTCACTTTTGACGGAATGCATTTGCTATAGGCATTACTTAATTTATCGCTTAACAACAAGTGGGGCCTGGTGCTTGTTCCATAAAGACTGATTGTTTTTCAGGTAGTGGATTCTGAAGCAATCCGCAGCGGACGCATAAAGGTGAGCGTGGTGGAGAGTTCCGAACCCACGCCCTCCGTGTACTCTGCCGCCAGTCCTTACCACAACGCCAACCACGCCGCTGCCTCTTGCGGTAACTATACCATTGTCATACTGACTTCATTTTAATATATCAGAAGGTGCATTAGTAAAGCGTGGATATTTTAGCCGAAGGGAATCGGCTTGTTCGTTCGTTTTGCCACTGCCAGAGTTTAGCTCTCTTAACCAAGAGTTCCTTCTTAGTAGGTACTGTCGCTGTGTCAGATATTCATATAAATTGGCCAGCTTGGAGAGTCGAGCCTCGCTCTTTTAAGGTTCAGCATTTCAACAACATAAAAGAAAAATATATTGTTGGTTGTTCACAGCCACAAAACTACATATACGTTATGAATTCAAAACTACTACGACCTTTATTTGCGTACGATAAGAACAGGAAGAAAAAGACAGTTTTTTGTTTTATAAGCAAACAAAAAATTGTCTTAACTTTTGACTGTAATCTCACGTGATGGAAAGTGATGACGTGGTGGACGGTGGAACTTGCTTGCCTAGCAGATTCCTGTTTACTCTTTATTTCTAAGAATTCCACATTATTATTAATATCATCGTAAAGATTATCCCAAATTTTTTTAGGAATTTTAAGGATTGCACCAATTGACGTAATTCAGTACTTCAGAAGACTTCCCAATGATGTAGTCCCAATGCTAGAAATTCTCCACAGTAGACTGAATAATGAAATATATTTATTTATTTGCTCGAATTATTACCGAAGCAGTGTCTCGTTTTCCGTTCAAAATATTTTCTAATAACAACATTGGTATTCACAGGAATATCATCACAAATGCTGTCACGTATCACAGGCTGCGTTTTCGTGGTGGCCGGCGAGAGGAACGACCTGCCCACAGAACAAATGAATAAAGTCAACATTGGCCTTAATCTCAAGTTTAACAAAAAGGTTAATTCATAAATATTGATTTAATTATAGCGTTTAGTAGAGCTTCTAGAAAAGGATTTGTAAAAAGAGAAGCGCATTTTTTCTGTATATGTATATTGAGCTTTTTCTTATAAGCGAATAAGCCGGTCTGTGCCATATTAATAATACATATATACAACATTAATAAAGGCTGATAACATTTAGTAGTACTACTTGTAGGCCCGTTTTTTATAAACATTATAAGTAAAATTACTAAAGTTGGTAATATTTAAGTAATTTCATTTTTCTAGAACTTTTAAACCTTTTTCATGCTAGTAGATAAAAGGCACTTTTCCACGCAGATTTCTATTGATAAACAACACCTTTCCGAGCTCGTGAGGTAACAAATATATAATACCACAAGCATTAATTGGCCTTTAACAAAAATAAATATTATAAATATTCAATAACAAACTAAAAGAGGTTAAACGCAGTCGCAATATTTGGAATGTATTTTATTTAACATCTTGCATAAGTGATGAAAAGTAGAGTGTTCAAATAAATAAAACTATATGTATTGCAAGGCAAAGCGTCTTTGGTAGAGGCAGTTATTGTGTGGTAATGTTTATAGAACCTGGAAGTGTCGGGATACACGCGGCGCTGCAAGGTGACGAACGCGTGGCTCTACTCGTGGCGATGCATCCAACTCGTCAAAAGCTACGCGCAGGAATATCCCGATGTATGTACATAACTCTTATATGCATATATATTTTTTTTAATTTCGAATTGTTTTTTGATAAATATTATAAACAAATATCTTGCAACGTCACTATCAGAGTGCCCGTGTGAACTTGCAACTTTTTTCCCACATTGAAGTCCTGTATAGACTTCAAGCCGACTCTCTGTCATAATGTATTTTATATGACGAAGACTCAGCCAGTACTGGATAGAAAGCCACAATGACGCTAACACATGTACATCATATCATATTATTACAAAATGATGATTGTGCAGTTCTAGCTATGGTGTGCTTGTCACAGTCATCAGGAGTTTCTTTATGTTTGGTTTGTTACGCATTATGTGATAAGTGCTGAAGTTTCACAAATATATTTTCTTGTTCATTTTTCAGGTGTTTGATAGATTGGCCACCGGCAAGACAATCAGTAACGATATCTTCTTCGAGAGCGATATTTGGCCGCAGGAGGTCGGGTAAGTAGTAGTTTGATACAAATACAAAAGTTGTACTAGACTTACCACTTTTCAAATGAATCCTCAAAACTTATTGTGTAGGAACAAGAAGCAAATGTGGATCCCTTTATCGTCAATCTCTCAACTCTGACCATGATACATACCTAATTACCTACTGGGCTGGGAAAATAAATTAGACTTACACCAAACTGAAAACATTTTCTTCAATAGGAGGCGTATTGCGTGGTCCATTAATTTAATAAAAATCGGCCAAGTATTAAATAATTCCGCACCACCACACAAAATATTCGTGTTATGTTGTAACATCTCGTTGAATCACGTCTTGCGAATAAGACGTGATTCTACATTGTAGGTTAAAGTAAGAGACAGAAAACATTATCTGGCAAAATTATTTCTTCTCAGTAAATAAGCAAGGGGCAAACAAAATCTGCAAGATGAGTAAGTTGCCCAACTACGAAAAAATAAACCATTTCACTTTTATTAATATTTTGCACACACGTTGAACAGTCATTGAAATTATAGATCTTTATGCAAATTTTTACTAAAGTGAAATATTTCTAAAACCATAAAAGATACCAAGACATTGGTTATTCTGTACTTGACTTGTGTTTATATGTAAGATGAAATGGCATTATATTCACCATCGTCGCATTGAAACAAAAAGTTGTAGAACAGTTGCAGCTGTTAAAAAAACGATGTACCTATGAAAAAGTTTTGAAAATAAGTTTATCATGAAATCCGCGCGGAAATTGACCTAACCTAATTGTGGACCCGACTCTCGCTTAGGACTCCGAAATAAATAGTAAATAGATACTTGCAAAAAATATATTGATTATTGGTATGACTTGCACTTGACCTTTGGAAATTTCAACGGTACATAATACGCCACACATAATATATAATACGGTTCAAAAGATAAAAACCTTATATAAAAATGGGTTGGTGGACGGCACGCGCTTTGTAATAGATCCTGTAGTCTCGTAAATAACCCTAAACTGTCATTTGCATTAGCCGCTATGAACCGGATCAACTTTTTAGGGTCCTTAAAGTACGCATACCTTAAGCCTGCACCGAAGCAGCGATACGTAATTGTGGTTCGTTTAATTCCTTGCCGTATCTTTATTTTGTTAATTTTGAGTTATGTAATTAATACATATTATATTTAAGGATTCATTCTATAAATCATACACTTTAGAAACACGATTACTTAAAATTTTATTTATAGAAAAATATCTAAAGTTACATCTAAAAAACGAAATAAACCCTTAGTACGGCGTAAATATTTAACGGAGAGTCATTCGTATTCGAAAAATAAAAAACAACATGTTGTCTTTAACATATTCACATTACATTTTTCAAATAGGTATTTGTTTTTACTATACGAAGGAAATACTCAAATTCACGCATGTTCCGCCCATTTTAGTCAGAGCCGCGATGCTTTACTTGATGCGTCGCTTTAAGGCGATTAGTCGCCAATGGCCTTGAGCATCTGGACCTAATCGAGCTTACTTTACTCGCGCATCGCCGCATACGTTCCGCGCTCGCTGCACAAATATAACGGTGAAAGAATATGCAGATGCGCGATGCGCTCCGGTAACATGGCACTTTATATTCCTACCGTACGATTCTAGTGAGTATCCGCAATTGCAACTGCGACTGAGATCAGTGGTCAAATGAAAATGTATAGTGTACCTACCTAGGTTGTTCTGGACGTCTTTATTCCTTTTCTTTATTTTTCAATGTCATCTGCCGAGTGAAGAAAGTTACTCAGATTTGTCTGATACTCCAGATTTGTCTGATACTCGATATTTAGGCTGTGCTGAGAGTCATTATTCCGAATTTGGAATTATTTTTTCAATGTCATCTGCCAGGTGAAGAAAAATGCTACGGTTTGACTGAAAATTGATATCTAGGTTGTTGTAGACGTTATTATTCCATGTTAAGAATTTGTGTTACGTTGACGTCTGCCCAGTGAAAAATGTACTTCGATTTGGCTGAAAATCGATATCTAGGTTGTTTTCAGTTCGCACACAGACTCTTTAAAATATCTGCAAATTTTAGTAATATGCTACATAAACGAGTTTTCCAATTAAAATAACCTGTCATTCGTACAACTTTTGCAAGAAGATTTAGCCCTTTTATTAAAACATATTTATATAATCAAATCCTGAATTTTTCAGTTTATATATCACCATATGGCATCATACATACAAACACTTAAATAACACAAATTTAGTTAAAATACAAATACCACCTGTGTGGATAATTTATAAAAAAAAATATGAAACTGAACAAGATGTTATTTTATGGATAATTTGTAAGTTAAATTTATGTTTATAACTATTTTGCGTGAAAAATTGTACTGAAGTCAACTGTGCACTGTACAGCTATCAATTAAGGTCTTAACGATACAAACTTCAACGTCGAAGTGTGAAGACCACCAGCAATACAAGATTTGGAAAAAGTGTTATTGGCTTAAATAAAAATTTATATTATTATTATTATTCTGGACGTTTTTATTCCAAATTTGGAATCTATTTTTCGATGACGTCTGCCTAGTGAGAAAAGTTACTAAGATTTGGCTAAAAATCGATATCTAGGTTTTTCGGGGCGTCCTTATTCCAAATTTGGAATTTACTTTCCGATGACGTCTGCCAAGTGAAAAACTACTTCAATTTGGCTGAAAATCGATATCTAGGTTGTGCTGGGCGTCATTATTCCGAATTAAGATTTATTTTTTTAATGGCGTCTGTCAAGGGAAGAAAGTTACTCCGATATCTAGGTTGTGCTGGGCGTCATTATTCTACATTTGGATTTCATTTTTCAATGATGTTTGCTAAGTAAAGATAGATGACGTATCTTTAAAACGCTTAGATATATCGGATAAGAGTAAGAAAATTATAATAATCAATCGTTTATTCAAATCTCCTTATAAATGAGATTATAGCCGACGCGGGTTTACTCGTTTAAAAACGACGATATAAAAGGAAGATTTGTATAATGGCGAAAATACATTGAAAAATAAGAATAGGGACGACTGTGTCGTACGCAAAAATACAAAATGGCCAACGTTTGTGCTATTGGACATGTTGGCCCTTGAGAAGGAAGTATTTACCTTTAGATTTTCAGTGGGAAGCAGTCTTCCACCCGCTACTCGCATCAAACAAACACTACTTTCCGGGTACGAGATATGAGATGAATAATTTCTTGTCTAGGAAATAATAATATGAGCTATTTATCTACAGCTATATTGTAAAGATTGGTTCCATCGTGAAAAGGTAACCGATATACTTTCTCATTTATTAGGAGATTTTGAGTATTTTTCTTCACTTGGCAGACGACATAGATAAAATTATTCCAAATTCGGAATAATGACGCACAGCACAACCTAGATATCGATTTTCAGCAAAATCGGAGGAACTTTTTCACTTGGCAGACGTCATCGGAATATAAATTCCTAATTTGGAATAAGGACGTCCAGAAAAACTTAGATATTGATTTTCAGCCAATTCAGAGTAACTTACTTCCCATGGCAGACGTCATCGAAAAATAAATTCCAAATTCGGAATAAAAACGTCCAGAACTACCTAGATTTTGAATGTTAGCCAAATTGGAGTGACTTTCCTCACCTAGCAGATGTCGAAAACTGTATGCCAAATATTGAACAAAAACGTCCAGAAAAACCCAGATATCGATTTTCAGCCATATAGGAGTAACCTTTTTTCACCTGGCAGACGTCTTCAAAAAATGAATTCTTAATTCAGAATGACGATGTCCAGAACAACCTAGATTTTCAATTTCAGCTAAATCAGAGTTACTTTCTTCACTTGGCGGATGTCGTCGAAAAAATAATTTCAAATTTGGAAAAAAGACGTCCAGAAAAACCTTGATTTCGATTATTAGCCAAATCGGAGCAACTTTTTTTACTTGGCAGACGTCATCGTAAAATACATTCCAAATTCGGAATAAAGACGTCCAGAACTACCTAGATTTTGAATTTCATCCAAATTGGAGTAACTTTCCACACTTGGCAGACGTCATAGAAAAATACGTTCGAAATTCGGAATAAAGACGTCCAGAACTACTTAGCGTTTGAATTTCAGCCAAATCGGAGTAACTTTCTTCACTTGGCAGACGTCATTGAAAAATAAATACCAAATTCGGAATAAAGACGTCTAGAACTACCTAGATTTTGAATTTCAGCCAAATCGGAGTAACTTTCTTCAATTGGCAGACGTCATCGAAAAATAAATACCAAATTCGGAATAAAGACGTCTAGAACTACCTAGATTTTGAATTTCAGCCGAATCGGAGTAACTTTCTTCACTTGGCAGACGTCATAGAAAAATAAATTCCAAATTCGGAATAAAGACGTCTAGAACTACCTAGAATTTGAATTTCAGCCAAATCTAGGTAACTTTTTTCACTTGGCAGACGTCATCGGAATATACATTCCAAATTCGGAATAATGACGCACAGCACAACCTAGATATCGATTTTCAGCCATATCGGACTAACTTTTTTCACTTGGCAGACGTCATTGAAAAATAAATTCCAAATTTGGAATAAGGACGTCCAGAAAAACCTATATATCGATTATATATTATCTTTAGTTAACCAGTTATAACATGAGAGCGTTATAGACATTACTAATTAATTTTGTACATATATTATAAAACTTTTCATTGATCTTATTGATAAGGCCGCCCATTGTAATTTACCCACAACATTGTCAATTTCAAGTTTTGATTCTTTTCATATGTGAGACAATTCGAATAAAATTTGTCTACAAAATACCAATAATAAAGCGTCACCGCGCATACTTCACGTCGCAATCAAGTTGGCCCTCTGCAGCGAGCGAATCATTGCACGCACACAGCTACGAATCTCGCGTGTCAATGCACTAATACAAAGACAAGATCGTTATCAGTCGAAAGCGCGAGCGGAGCTACGAGCGACACAGCCTCCCCGTGCCAACGCTTGCGCAACACTGCCGCCCGCGTCCGCGCAGAGCACCTCGGAACCGCAAGCGTTCTGAATCTGAATAATTCGACATTTTCTTAGGAAAATATCAATGGATTTACAAATGCTGTGTTATAATTGTAGTATAACAATCTAGAAATTTAATGGTACAATTTATTTTTCAAAAATCGTAGCCGTTTAGAAGGAGTTCGCCATATAAGTCAAGAAATAGTATGTAGTTTGAATTTTTTTTAAGGCAAAAGTAATAGTAATACCGTAAAATCATATGTTGCAAATGTTGTACTTGAATTCATCTATAAAATATATTTTTTTCAAGTCTTCAACTTCAGCGGTTACGGAGGAGTTCGCTTTAGAAAGTACGAATTTGACGTACCCAAGGGCCTTAATAATTCTTCCGCCGTCGTATGGGGACGGGTGCTGTTGGCGTGCCTTACTTAAGCACACATACGCGGCGCGCCTAAAAAGCTCGCCCTTAAGGATCTTAGTAAAATGAATACCTATTCTTTTACATGAAACAATATAATAATTATTCGAATGCTACAATAATTGTAACATTGTTACAGACAAAAGAAACAGCTGGAAATACAGACGTGGATCAAAGCTCAGCCGCACATGAAGGCGCTCCGACGGGAATGTGGCTCGGACGCGCTCGAACCTGAAGAAATGTTGGCCATGACCAACGATATTGACGCACAGCTTAAAAAACTCAAGGAGCAAGAGAAACGAGTCACGCTTCAAGTCAAATGGAATCTTCTATATAAGGTACAGTACATCTCCCTAGTAAAATTGAAAATAACCAGTTTCACTTGAGTTTGTCAAGTTTATATACACTGCTCTTTGGTTATAGATCACGATCCCTTGTCAGGTTTTAGAACATATAATTTCTAATACTCCAATAATGCAAGCTTAATGAACAATTTTATTGTTCTTAATATTTAATATTTTTAGAAAACGAACGATTGCATCTTTTACTGCGGTTCAATGTGTAAAAAATGAATGGGCACCGTAGATTAGGGAAATATGCACCGTTTGCACGCAGACAATTTGAATCGATTAGCAGTCGTGCTTACGACATCTGTCAAATGTTTAACCTCAATTAAGGTTCAATCGTCCAATTTAATTATCGCCATTATTATTATTAGTACCTATTGAATTGAATATCAAGGCAAAAAGTTTGTTTTACGTTTTACACAACCACAAAAATCACCTCATCTGTCAATATTTGAGTTTGAAGTTCGTGCACACGCTGCTATGCTTTTGTGTACCTCTTTTAAGCAGCCGTATCAGGTGCTATCATAGAAGACGTCATATTGCTATATTAGGGTGCAGTCCGAAATGCGCCAATAATACTAACTTTTAATATTTTTGTTTTTGCAGTACTGCATGCTCTGCGGATTACATTACAAAATTATAGTCATGTGCGGGATATAATTTTTCCTCTCGTAAATTTGTATTTTTTTTTTAAAGTACTAACGTTGCTAACAGTACGAACAATTTTGGTCCCCTTCCTACAAATCGGAGAAGCTGTGAGTGTGCTATTGGTACTAACGTGCAAATCGGATCGCAACCTTATTGTTTGTTTAGCATATTGTGAACCGAAATTTAGCGCTAATACAGTGAACAGTGCATATTTGCATAATGTGAGCCCCAGTGTATGCTATCAATTTTCGATATTGCATATGATTGATATGTTTACAAAAATAATTCATAAAAGTGTTATCTCAAATAAGTTTACTATTTCATAATTCATGATAAGTTATTTCCCAGTGGGTAACATGTCCTAAAACCTTGCCACAGGATTGTGACCTATAACCACTAATTCTATACCACTAATATCCAGAACGAAATCCCTAAGCACAAACATAATATATTATACGTAAAAGGTGACGGTGGTCTATATACATCTGTTGCTCCGTCACTACCATATTGTCCATTGTCAGAGACAGTGACACATTCCATGTTAATGAAGTCGTGGATACAAACTAGTACTTACTGTCCCATATCAGCTGTTTTGGGCCCTGCTGAACATGGGCCTTCCCTGAAGGAAGGCTAGCCGTAAACTGTATGCTTATTTGGCGGCATGAGGATAACTGTGTGTGTATTACAATATAGATGTTCACTGTTCTGCAAAAGATATGCAGCTGCCCATCCTATGGGTTAGGGTGTTAGCGACATAAGTTAACCAATAGACGCCCCCAAAGTATGTGAAACCATTTTGAGGATTAAGTTATTTCCTGTCTATTTTAAAAAAAACTTAATGACTATACATTCAAAAAAATACAAAAAATGAAATTGACTACTAAGCTGATGAAATCCTAGCTAATACATACAGAAAATCACGCCTCTTTTCCGTCTTTCCCGAGACAGAGACCACAGATTTCCACTTGCTTCGATCGTTACATATATCTTTCGCTTCATCTACACTCATCAATCCTTTACTTACACATAAGCGTCGGTTATAGGTACTCCTGGCCGGGCCTTTTTCAGAATATCTTCAATCTGATTTCGGGACGTTCGCCTAGGTCTTCCCCTTCCAACACTTCCGTTCACTTGTCCCACCAACGTATACCTGTTTAGTCAATCTTATTTCATTCATTCTCTCTAATTGTCCAAACTATCTTAACATACCTTTTTTGCTTTTTGTCACTACTTCCTCATTCACACTACATTGTTCCCTTATCACACTATTCCTTATCATGTCACTACCTAGCTAATGTTTTAGGATAATAACAACTGCAAACTCTTTCCAGCCGGAACTCCATTGCGGCAACGTCCAGCCTGACCCCAAAGCCGACTACAAACTGTACGACAGAATAGTGTGCGTCTCTCGCACTATCACTGTACCCTTCGGGGCTAAAGGGACCGTCACCGCTGTCTACCCCGCGCCTAATGCCAATACTGTGAGGCTGTCTGACAAACTGAATGCGGACGCTACATACCAAGTTATTTTCGATGAACCATTCTCCGGGGCAATGTCTGAGGAGTCGTTTGAACAGGCCAGGTTTTATAGGTGAGTTAAATAACTTAGGCACTTGTCCCACTATGAGCGATAAACTATAAAATAGAAGCTAGTGGGCGAGCAGTGAGTAGTTAGTTTGTAGTTAAAACTTTGATGAAAGAATCGACATCTGTCAGCTTGCTCATGGTGGACATTTGCCAGATATCATTTTACACTCATTATTGCCAAACTTTTCACTTCGTAATACAATTAAAATTTGAATCATCTTCATCTAAATTCTTTGTTTTAGAAAACAAAGTTCTTGTTGAAAAACCCTTTATATTTACATACTAAATGTTTAGAAATTTGCATTTTGGCATTGAATCGAAATCCAATTGTACAGGATGCAACCGACCCACATGCTGAACATTTCGTTCGGGCGCAAGCTGCGCGAGCTGGTGACGCTCGCCCGGAGCGCCACGCAGGACGCGTACGGGTTCACGTACCCCACCAACGTCCTGCGCAGGGAGGACGGACACCACTCCGCCTTCGCCAGCTATAGGTAACTTGTTGTGTTTTGTTATATAATTAATCTATATAATTATCTATATCTATATAAGCTGATGATAATGATGATAATAATAATCCAGTTCCGACGAACTGCTCCAATACATCATCGCACTTTCCATATATTTTGACCCTTTTTTTACTTATGTTGTTGATGAAAACCCAATCCCAACTGGTGATGTCCGCATTTCAAATCGGTATACCTAATGTGTAGAGGGACTAAATAGCGTCATGACTAGTGATAGTGCGAAGTTATTATAGTTGGACTACTGTTATATAGATTACAAGAAAGGAAGGCAAAGATATACTGAATTACTATACAATAGTTACCGAGGCACTTCCTAAACACAACGGTAATTTAATATGAAACTTAATCATAACTGGACTCAATCCTGCTACGCATTAGGTACCTACATCGATTTGAAAGTCAGAAAGACGAGTAAAACGTCAAATAACTTTTACTGAAACACAGAATAAGAAGGATCACCCAGCAAAAACATTCCAATAAATAAGCGGCTCTAGCTACGAAGCAATAAAGTGCACTTCAGCTAGCAAAGCACGGAATTCCTAATATATATATATATATATATTCACCTACTCGGCTCTCTTTCTATCGCATCTATTCTGATTAGTATTTTATTTCGTGAATTCTAGTGTTAAGTGAAAACTGAAAATTTTGTCAACTTTATTAACATAATTTCGCCTGATATCTTAAGTTCCATGTAATGTTGTATTGCAGCCCTCCAGTAGACAAGAAGCAGTCGCCGATAGAACACCGCAACAACAACTTTGTTCCTCCGATGAACAACGGCCCACACGTGCCTCCTGTGAGTACAAAACCGCCAATTTAAAATGACTAGGCGTAGGGCAACAACATGTTAGAAATTACACACGTTCGCACGAAGTGTTTTGCTTCCACTTCTATTTGTCTGACTTTTCAATTGTAAACACAATTAGTTATAATGTGTCCCTTCGATCACTTTTATTAATGTATAACGAGTTCCATATCTGGAATGTTCCGGATGCCACATGAGCTGCAAAAGCCAACTAAAAGTCAAAAAATGCCTTAAAGTCTTATGGCATGTTTTACTTTAGTATTTTTATTTTTGCAATGACGAATGTTCCGCGGGTTACGTTACAAAATGGCGACGAGAGGAAAAAATAAAGTTGTGTGTATCTGCTAAGCCAACATGACATAGGACTCATGACTCTAATTTGTCCTTTCGTTCTTAACCGTCATACCCCATACAGGGGTGGATGGGGCGTGTTCGAATACCGCACATGACTATAATTTTTCTCTCGTTGAATTTTAATAATTACAATAATAATATTGGCATGTTGTTGATGCCAATACTCACGTAGACTTGAGTAGGGTGTTGCTGCACTCAAATGAGTTCTTTATTTTACCAGCACCACAGCATATTTACCTAAATATTTTAGAAAATCCCTTAGTGACAATTCCAAATTATTTTCATTAATGTCACGCAGCCCGACTGGAAGACACGTTTCACTTCTACATGAAGCATCAGGATGTCTTACTCTTCACAAAGCATTATCAAGAGGTCTTTCTCTTTAACCAATAAAAATTGTATTTGAATCTTACATCATACACACCGCTTGAAATTGTAAGATATTGAGTGAAGCCTGGCTACTATGCAAATAGTTTTTTCAACGTTTTAGTTAAAATAATATTCATGTTTCCATTATCTGTGTACAGGATAACGCTACGCACTTACTCAAAAGTTTGTTGAAGATCAGCGAAAATGACTCCGATAAGAAAAATAAGGTAATAATTATTATTATTCATTATAATGGGAAAACAAAAAGAGCATTAAATGTGTACATTCGTTAAATATAATCAGACTAATGATTTATCCTATTAAAATTGTTACACATTATTCAGCTCGTTGGGACTCTCAGTTTGAGTTTTTTTTTTATATTAATAGATGTTCAGAATTAACTTATTCGCAATATTTATGTTGTCTTCTAAAAATTATTAGTATTTTTTATATTGTAGCGAGATTAAATGAACTTGTTATTTTTTTTATTGACTGACCGAAATGACAGTGACTCCCTGGGAACATCTCAGTATTTGTATGTTTATTCGATGTTAAATTTGGACGATTTAATCTATCTTCATGAAATTTGGCAGACAGTCCTTGTATATCGACCAAAAAAAAACAGTATAGTGGTCCGGAGTCATGACACTGCATTAGCATCCGGGAGTAATAGTCCTTAGTTTCTGTCCATCCAAAGGTTGTCTGGAAGAAATAGCTACATAGCGATAAGACCGCCTATTGTAATACCATAGAAAATTAGTCTTAATAAGTGTTATTTACTTCTACTTTGGTAAACAATAAAGAATTTTGGTATTGTATTGTATTGTAATAGGGATTACAGATGTGTGATGATAATATATTTTTGTTGTAACAAACTACAAGCATGCAAGATGTCCCTTTGCTGTATGGATACATTATGCTCTAACCTCATATTAGAATAATCTTTGTTTTTTATAGAACCGTGAGCAGAATCAAAATTGGCGCGTGAAGAATGATAACACTTCGATAGCGTCGCCTTCACAACCACAGAATCAAACAAGGTAATTATTGGTTGTAGCTAACAAGGTGATATGTATTTTGACATTGGTTAATTGTACTCAGCTGAGGCCCCATTTCACTAATCTGAGATACGCGGACTATATACTATAATATAAACCATTAAAATGTGATACGCCTTAGCGAACATAGAACGTCCAACCTCATAGCAGTTTTACATTTGTTGTGGAAAAATAAAACTCTTTAGCTTTTATAGTATAGGACAGCAGCTGAGGACGAATAGAAACAGCACAGCCTATATCACTGTGGAATTAGTATGTATTATCCTACTACCTATAGCAACGTTGTGATATTCAGTTTATGGAGCTATACAGCCATGCTCAACGGTATACGTTTTTAATCTTGGATTAGAATTTTTCCTTTGCTTCAGTCTGCCTGACGTAACATTTCGTGTAAGTCTACCCGTGGCAAATTAAAAATATTACAACATAATTGAATATATATTGTGAAAATGTTGTTCAAGATAAACCACAATTACTGGCTCTCAAGTCTCAAGAAAAGCTGCCGCAACACACCGTTTAGGTTGGTGACAGATTTTCTACTTGAGAGTGGTAGCTAGCTAGGCGGGCATTCGCATAACGCCGTACACCATGCACGTGGCCTCCGAAGCACGGAAGCGCTCAGTATGTCACTTGCAATCTCCCATCCAACTCATGACCGCGGCGGACGTTCCTCAACTTAGCTGATCGTTTAAGAACAGCTAAGCAAAGTATGCTACGAACGCTTCAATTTAATTAGTTATGTTGATGTTTTTCATGCAGCAAATTTTCCGTGGCTATGATGTTTGAAGGGTAAGATACCCAAAAGTTAATTGATAAGCTTTACCTGTAATTTGATTAGCTTTTAATATGCTAGGGATTGTTTATAATTGTAAGACTTGAAGACCAACTGATGTGCAAGTACGATTAACTAGACGTGTAATACCTAATTAATTGTTTTAACACGTCTGCATGCCTTTATTCACAAAAGCTATATAGTATATACTATTCTATAAGATCAAACTCACTGCAAAATTATTATATTCGGTTGAATGGAAATTGGTTTATCCATTACCTATAATATAAAGTAGTTCCCTTTGATACTAAATCAGGAAAAAAGTAGTTTATAACATTAAAATTTTAAAATTAAAGATATGGAAGTGAAGGCTGTGAATAAATATTGAAATGATGTGACAAAGTCAGTACAAAGATATTTTTCTCAAACATGCTTGGAAATGTGAGCATTATTTTGACAACCTTCTTCGAGATAAATCGAAATTGCTGTACTGGCCAAATACATGCACGCAGCGGCCGGCAAAAAATTTATGAAAATCTATATCTGTCGTGTCTAGCGGCCAAATACATTGCATAGTAAACTCATATCTGTCGTGTAATTTAAAAATGGAACGATCTTTTACTTCGAAGTATGGCAACCAAGGAGGTAACTTATCAAAGGTTTTATTTAAATTTCGATCGATGGCTTATTTCGGCGAACTCGCCAAGAAAGTTAAGCCGACAACGCTATGGGTCATCTATTCAATGCTAAAATGCACAGTTTTAATTAAACATAACGTGAATTTAAAACAGTATCCAAATCTGACTTCAATGCAATTGTACATTTAACAACTGTATCTTCAAATAAAAATATTTGCCTGGGTACTACTTTGTTTTAATTTCCGCGCATTATTTGAGAAAAGCACTATACAAGCCTTAGCAACAACTAGGCATTCATGGACTTGCGTATGTGTGCCTCGGCTTCGCATCGGCCCACATTTACTCGTTCGTCCATCAATGCCTCCTTTGCTGGCCGCTGCAGTAATGTACTATTTGGTAGAACCACAGAATAAAAAGAACCAGATTACTCCGCAAAGCAACTAGCTACGAAGCTATAAAGTGCACCACAGCTCGTAGAGCACGGGGTTCCTAATATTTGTATTCACCTACAGGGCCTTCTCTTTCTATAGCGTAGCTCTGATCTCTTCTGACGCGGCACCATAGAATAACCCCGTCCGGACGGACACGTCGATGTACTGTAGCTTTGTACCTAAAGTGCGGAAAGAGCAAGACTTGGTAAAACGTTTAGTTAAGGAAGCAGTTAGTCCAAACGGTAAAACTGTTTAAAACGATATAACTAATAATTAGACAAAAAAAATACTGACCAGTGCTACTGTTCAGTGTGATACTATATTGGTTTAAGATCTAGTTTAATGTTGTACTTGTTATATCTTAACTATACCTAACTTTAGTAGCTTGTCAGTGATGTCACCCAAAAAGGCTTCAACGAAAGACCAGCGCTGGTTGAACGACCAGCATGACGCTGAGTTGAGGCCGGTTTTGGGCTAGATATGTGTGGACTACATTTCTTTTATAATTAGTATTACATTGTGCGATTATTATTTATTTGTTACAAAACATTTCTTCCTCCTTCTACTTTTTTTATATGTTATTATGATTGAACAAGCTCGAGACCTACCTGATGTTAAGCGGACTAGCCTCTGCCTATAACAGATGCATTTCGTCACAAGTAACGAATTGCTCTGCGCCTGTCACCTTGAGAAATAAATCTTAAGTCTCATGTGCCTGTAATTTCACTTGCTCTCAAGGACTACTGCCGGAACACACCGTTAAGTGCTTGGCGACAGATTTTCTACTTTCTAAAGAAGCCTGTGATAGCTAAAGAAGAACTATATCGATACGACACCAAATTTCTTTGTCTTTACAGCAGTACACTTAACTACTATCTTTTTTAAGCCAAGGCTAAGACTGCGTATCGATACTAGATGTGGGAGGAAAAATCCACCAATAGGAACGCTGCGCTGACCGTGGCTAGGAAATAACAACTCTCTCATTGGTGGGTCATTTCTCACACATTTGAAGCGCGATGTCAGTGCAGGACATATCGCCACCAAATAGGCGTTCTACTACCCTCACTATTAAAACGCTTGATCGTTTGCCTGTGAACACCGAGAAGATTCTGTTGAGTATACTGCCGACAGTAAATTTAAAAAATGTTAATTGTTAAATATCAATACCAAAATACCAATATCATAAAACACCCGAAAACTTTAATGTTCCGAACTAGAGATTTAATTCACTCGTAGAACACCATAGTGATTTAAGAGGAGTTCCACGGGAAATTACCGTTAAAAATACCTTACAGTTTACACATGTGACAGCTGTCAAAGTGACAATTGATTTCGTATTTTTTATAAAATGTTTAAAATATTTTTTGTAATAGGCTAAACTCGTTTTATTACTATATTCAGGATGCCGAACCAACAACAGCAGAATTGGCGCCGAGAAAACGTTCAGAACGCCGTCAGACAGCAACAGCCGCCCGCGAACGAATGGACCAATACTAATTATAAGGCAAGTTAATCTAAACCGTAATGGTTTATGTGAAAACTTTTTCGCGTTGACTAAATATTCTTAGTTTTTTTTTACATGGGACGCTGTACAAATTACGTCATTGGAAACGGTATCTTTCTAGTTATCTAACGACAATATTCGCTTTTGTAACCTCAGTGTCAGATTTACTGCCTCAAAGCAGTATTGTGCAAAAATTACAGTATTTAAGCGTGAAGGTTGGCAGTGTTACGCAGTATGATGAAGGAAGATGACACTGCAATTCCAATGGGCAGGCGCAACGCTTGCAATCTTAAAAAGACAAAGACGTTAAAGTCGCGTTACTTCAACATTTAAATAGTTTTTATGCTGTGGATAAAACAAGCACGGGGCCCACCTGATGTTAAACGGTAACCTCTGCCTATAACAGATGCACTTCGTCACAAGCGGTGACTTACACTGCGCCCGTCGCCATGAGACATAAAGTTGTTAAGTCTCATGTGCCAGTAATTTCACCGGCATCCATACCCTTCAAATCGGAACACAGTAATGCGAACATTACTGCTTGGCGGTAGAAATATCTATGGTGGCAGTACTTCTATGGACGAACTCGCACAAAAAGTTATATTGTTATTAATCCATATGGAATAATAAAAAATCTGGCCTTGTGGGAGTTGGACTCCCACACCGAGGATTCCGTAGTAATACAGCGTGTATAAAAATGTCGTTAGTTTTTTATACAGATCAAAATCCTTAGCGGGAGTACAACATGCGCTTGGCCGGTTTTTTTATATGTTCGGGTTCGTTAGATATAGGACTCTATATAAAATGTCGATCGTATGATCTAACGAATTTATTATTACAAACGTTAATAAATTTCCATGTATTACCGTTTTTACGATAGAGTAAAATGAATAAAACCTTACATGAACAAGGCTCCGCCCGCGCGTATTACGGTTATCGCGAAAAAACATTAACCTCTTTTTGCACAGTTGGATAAAACTATCCTATGTCCTTCCCCGCGTCTCAAACTATTTCCATACCAATTTTCATCCAAATTGGTCCAGTAGATTGGCGTGAAAGCGAGACAGTCAGACAGATAGATAGACAGATAGAGTTTCGCTTTTATAATATTAGTATGCATTTGTTAAGCAATTCGCTACTAACCCAAATACTGCGAAAATTTCACGCCGACGACCCAGGAGTTGTGGGTGGTGACTTTGTGTATTTAATTTTGTGATTGATTAGTCATTGGTTCTAAAGTATCCAAGAATAATTTACTCTATAGAATTTCTAGAGAGTCTAGAGACTGCTTATCATTATCTTGCCACCCTTTTGTCCCAATAACTGTGAGGTATGGTCGATTCAAAATATATTCCGCAAATCAGAAACATGCACACATACACACATTGTATAGGTTTTGGCCTCCAACTTATAGCCGGCCGCCTGACATCAAACCTCCTTAGGGGGCGTCCATAAATTACGTGAGATGATTTAGGGGGGGAGGGGGTCAAATCTCATATAATCTCACGTTAGGGAGAGGGAGGGTCTCGACAAATATCACGCAATTTTTGTTCTGATTGAAACAAAAAAATATATACTATACTACGCATAATTCTCCATGGACTGAATTAGAGTAGATATTCTTTTCTTTTTATCACAGTAGCCATGATTTAAGTATTCTATTGTAAAATTTTTATTACATTTATAACTCTCAGCAATATTGATTACTAGTCTTAACTAGTCGTAAATAAAAACACGAAGCAAATTGTTTTTTTTCTTTCTACAATAACAACCCAATACGTTTACGTAAAAAACCCTCATTCTGAAAAATCTCACGTGATATTGGGCGATGGGGGAGGGGGTTTGAACAAAATCTCACGACATCTCACCAACGGGGGAGGGAGTGACAGAATATTAAAAAAAACTCCTCACGTAATTTATGGACGCCCCCTTGGTACTCTGATTATGAAAAAAATAGTCTGATAAAATTATCAACCTATATAGGTACTGAGTATGCATGCTAAGTCTTCAGCTATAGCTAATGCCTTGCAGGCTCAAAATAAGTGCATTTAGACTTAAAACTGGAAATGATGAGGGCCCTTGTAACAGATATGAAGTCACATTTCAATTAGAATGATAATGCTTGTATAATAACTTTCAGATACTCCGTTACTTTAGATATGTTGGAGGTCGTATAGTACGGTACTTTTTCAAATAAATACTTCTACAGCCGGTAGGTATATTTAAAAATGATTTTGTCACTATCATCCATTTAGAGGTATGATATTAGTGATTAATAGATCTTTAGCAACATGACAAATGTTTGTTTTAATTTTTATGTAGGTATTATGAATGATACATCTGCACGATTGCTAGTGGTGTGATTAAATAATACTTCATTTGGCAATTCATGAGCTTGATTCTTCGAAGAAATAAACTATACAGTAACGATCATAAACTAAATGACAGCATTAAAGTGACCGTGATTGCGTATACTTACCTATATCTTGATTACTTCATATAAATTTGGAGAAAAATAGATTATTCCTAAATAATGATTGAAGCAATAATTACCGGTAATACACAGTACAGTAGTATATTCATTTTATCGAAGGCATAATTGTGCCAATATTCAACACAAGCAATATCTGTTAAAATATGTGAAGTGCATTGCAATTTCAAAAATATCACACCATGTTTCCGCATTGAAGACAGCTTATTAGACGACAGCAAGCGTTTGTTCGACAGCATTATAAATTCAGCGCATGGTGTGTGATGACAAATGAACAATAGCATCAAACCGTATCAAAAAGTGTAATGAATAAAGTGGTTAACTCAAATAGTTCATTCTAGCGCTTTGTAGGACTGCATCACGTCAATAGATTGAAGACACTGTTGAACGAAGAATCCCCCATTATGGAGCTTGCCATAATCCCTACGCTTGGCAGGCGTCTTGAGGATCGCAACGTAAGATTTCAGTTTTTGAAATGGTGCTGCTGCTCGTTTTCGGGTATTTTTCCTTCATCACCTTACGACTCTCAGAGAAAAATATGCTATTGCCCGTGGGGGGCCGGGTTAGAATGTCACTCCTCCATTTCTACCTATGGGTGTCGTAAGAGGCGACAAAAGGTAAATATCGGAAGATGGGCAGCTGTGCCTTCTGAGGAATTGATATCTTATACTGCGATCCCCAAGACGCCTGCCAAGCGTGGGAATTATGGCAAACTGACTGAATGGGGGAGGCTGTGGACAATACGGCTGATACTCTGATTTTTGCAATTTTTAAGATCAAACAAACATGCGATTTTTTCAAGGGACCCGAGACGTCACCTAACAAAAAGCTCAGTACATAACTCTAGAAATTTTGATTACTTTATTGTTCGACGACAAAATCGGTTGCTCCGCTTGGCACGGTAAATGGTACCGCATGGAAGAATGGCATTTTGCGAGTGCTCGCATAGCTATTATTATTTAGTAACCGGCTAGGACTCGCGTAATAGCTCAAATTGCTCGCATAGCCCTCAAGTAAAAAATCTGTCGCCAAGCACCTAACGATGTGTTCCGGCAGCAGTCCTTGAGAGCCAGTGAAATTACAGGCACATGAGACTTCACAACTATATGTCTCAGGGTGACGGGCGCAGTATAATTCGTCACTTGTGACGAAATACATCTGTTATAGGCAGAGGTTAATCCACTTAACATCAGGTGGACCTTGGGTTTGTCCCGTCACAATAGCAAAAAAAAGTTCACCACCATTAGTGCCACCTACAAGTAAACATATTTTAACTATATTTTTTTCCCTTTACATACTTCAGTAAAATTATTCATTTTAATTCAATATTAAACCGGTTATAATATAATCCGAATAAACAAATGCGACATTACAACATCTAGAGTGTTGCCAGTTACGAAGCTCCTACAGAAGTGATATGTTTGAATATTGTCGCGTTTGTCGGTCGGTTGGACAACAGATGTTGTGCCGTATTACGACAGCTAATTGGGACACAGAGTTAATCATTATGAAGAATATTTTAAAAGCGTACATCATAAACATGATTGCCATTGGAACTTCTATTAAAAACTGGTAAATATCTAACAGAACCAGCCGCCAATACCCCCGTTCCCGGCGTTCGGACAGTCTCAGCCACACTACGGCCCCGTTGCGAACCAGATGCCGTTCCCGCAGTTCCCCACGCCTCAGTTCCATCGGAACAATAACATGGCCTTACGGAGCCAAGAACCGAGGACCACCCAGGGGCACAGCTTCCCCCAGCACCTGCCTAATACTAGTGTTACTTTGGGGCCAAGTTGGATGTCTGGACAGGTACGATAAAGACGTAGCCTTTTATGTTTAGAATTATTCCTGGTTGTTAGAATAAGAATAAGGTTTTGGAGCTACATTTACTCAGAAATTGACGCAGGTATCAACTCCGGCATAAGAGTAATGGCTTTTATTGACACCGTCGCTCGGTGTAAAAAACCGACTATATTGTTGTCATGTCAACCGAGGTTAATGCTCCCTCAGCACTTGCCGAAAATAATACTATTTTCTTGGATGTGTGGACAATTACGATAAAGACAGTGTTTTAATTAGTATCCTATATATTATTTTAAGTTGTAAGTTTTTTATTTATTTTTAAATTAAGCTTTGTGTTGCAATAAAGACTTTATCTATCTATCTATTTCTTAGAACATCAACAATGTTTTAATGTTATTTTGACACAAAACCATAGAACAAGCAACCGAGTGAAAAAAATTAAAGTTCATCCAAAAAATAAAAGTTACACTGATGCGCCGCAGACCTCATAAATATCAATTCCTTTCAGAACCAAACGTCGAAACCGTCTGCCGTGCCGTCGTCTGCCCCTGCCCATAGCATCAACCGACAGAACTCCACAGGGCAAAGTGCCGCTGACAAATTCAACAACCCCTTCGTACCGCTGCAAGTGCAAACTAGTCAGAGGTTAGTGCAATGTACAAAACTAGTATTTAAAAAAAAATAAACATCATCATTAATGAATGAATTTTTGTTGCCGCATTGGAAACTCGATGTTCTGGTTTCGAACCCCGGGTCATTCAGTTATTGGACATGTTCAACAAAAAAATATTTTTAGCAGTCCGGATTTTGGAACTGTGTTCAGTAGATTGCAACAGGTTCGCCCCTTTACATATGACCGATGTGACAAGCCTAGTGGAAAAGTGGGTGTTTTAACACTCCTACCTATACCTTCGTGGAACCGATACCGTCAGTGTGACGATAGAAGATAGAATAGAATATCATTTATTAGCGGAATAAGGTTACATGTGCTCATCCCAAAATTACACACACAATTATAAATTTGTAAAATTCTACCTTTCAAGGCGTGCAAATGTTTCAAAATTAGAAAAAAAAACTGCATGTATCCAAACGCTTAATAACAAGGCTGACATCAAGGCACCAGTATAGCGTTATCTACTAAAGCATGGCCTTTAGTCCTCGAAATGCAAAACACTTGTAAACACTTAACAACTCTATACAATAGTTGATTGAAGAATCTCAATTGTACATAATGGCTTCCGTTGGTGATAATAACTATTGTACTGATTACAAGTGGTCATTGAATAGGGTTTCCCGTGAAGCCATTGATGCAATGCGCCAAGATTTTCCATATTGCGAATGAGTAACCTTGATTATGAATTACATCAGAAAGTATAGGCCGTTTAGACACATACTATAGTCTGTTTTTATTAACAAACGAGTACTGAGTATGTCTCTCGCATATTTCCTATATTGACAGAGTGAGATGGGTCATTGCCGTCATTGGTCAATGCCTTTGTTCTTGTTTTTAAATTGTTAAGGCCCGTTCATATTGAATACTTCTAAAATTGACTATAGAAAAAAATACGTTATTATGTTATGATTTGAATTTGCATACGTAGTAAGTATATTTGTAACAATATTTTCTGTTCGCGTTTATGATATAAAACAGTATATAATATATTATGCACTAGAACATATAAATCAAATAATTCTACTGCAATTCTTGTAATCTTAAAAATTATCGTCATCCTGTTGAACTCTCTGCAGATACGTCAATAATAAATTGCTCTAACATATTTTGTACATGATTGTCGACTCCGTACATTTTTGTTTCTATCTTGGTTAGCACAGCAGATTGAGATATGACCACCATTTTTATCTATCTACTTTAGCTACTCCTTGTAGCAAAAGATTTCACATTTCATAAATTTTACGACTTTTTTGTTATTTCCTGCCATCACTTGAGATCAAACGAGTTTAATTGGGTTGAGCTCACAGCGATACGTCGGCAAATGTATGACAAGACCGTTTGTTGACTTAGCTACATTTTTTTTTTCAAAACGATCTTTGTTTTGCTTGCCCTAATTCAAAAGTAGCAACTTTTGAATATTGATTCGTTACAAGCAATATTTTTCGGCGCGCAGGTAGTCGAAGACTCAACTGAATGTACCTACATGCAACTACAGAGTTCGTGTGAAACGGACTTTATGTTGATTACGTGGGCCAATAGCAACGCAGTAAAATTTTCGCTGCTCGTTTGTTAAAAAAATAACAGACTATAGTTTTAAATTTGAGTCTGCATTTTATATAAGTAATTATATGAAGTGATCGTTAAAACTTATCACAACATTATAACATCTATCCAGGAATAATGGTTTATGAAAGTTCAAATCCAACCAACGTATTATTAATATAGTAAAGAAATGTACGTCTTTGTAGAATAACTAAAATTGTATAATTTATTTGGATCATGTAGCGAGGTTGGGTCACTTTTTGTACTAACAAGTATTACGTGATTTAGGAAGAATTTACTGAATATTAGAAAATCAAAAATTGTAATTTTACTATTATGAAAACATTTGCTATAGCTAAAAGTTATATCATATAAAATAAATAGTTCTCAAAACTAGCTACAAAAGCAAAAAAAAATTATTTTTTACAAAATTACAAATTTACGAGAGAAATAATTATAGTCATGTGCGGGATTCGTACCCACGTCATCTACTCCTTTTAGGCGGGTATACTCTGACCGACTGAGCTAACATGACAATTACTCATAACTTTATTTTTTTCTCTATCATTCTTTAACCACCGTATTTGTACGGAGCGACACCTATAGAGCGACACCTATAGTTCCACAAACATGACTAATTTAGCAATTAGCTTTAAACTTATTAATGATGACACAACCCTATAATTAAAAAAAAATATATTTGCAATAACGCATGCTCTGCGGATTATTGTTTTTATATATTGTTTCTTTTTATTTTATTCACAGACATTTAAGTTAAAATTGTTTTAAGTTAAAATTTTAAGTTAAAAACAATTTTAAGTTAAAATTGTGACTGTATGACGTTCTTAGCATAGAAATATGTTGATTACAGACGGAATCAAAATTCAAGTGGATCATCATCGAGGAAAGAAACGGGAGATTTAGTGGCACCTAAATGTATACTACCGAAGCCCCAACCTAATAACGCTCAGGTACGTGAAATAACTAAGTTGTCACTCATGCGGCTGGCATTCGCAAAATGTCCTTTAATTGCGTGACTCGCATGTTTAGTGAATACCTGAAATCAATGAAATCTCGAGAGTCTTTGTCTTTACAACGGACGTTATGTATTGTAGGACAAGGAGTATAATCTTCATATATAACGACCATTATTTTACGATGGCGTAAGCAACTGGAGCACTTAATTAACCATGCGGTGGAGTTCAAGCTGTCTAATTGACAACCTACACATTACAATCGATTCAAATCCCAGTCTGAAACTCTCCACTCAGATCACTCATTTACTATGTTAATTTTACTGTTTATTTCACTATGTTAGGTTATTATCCTGAGTGAGTTCACTACACTGAGAAATTTAACTTCACTGAGAATTTCGAGTTAAAACTTTGATGGAACTTGATGGAATAAAAAGCCGAATGTTGTTCAGTTTTGTTTTTGTGTTGCGAAATGCTGCAATAAGCGCAGAAATATTTTGTTTTCTTCAATTTTATTAGGAATTTTACCGCGTCCCTTTAATAATCTCTGCTCACGGATTTACCCATGTTCAAATGAAACATAAACCAAAACCATGCAAGTTGACCCGAATTCTATTATCTCAAAATTATATTATCTCAAACAGGCCATGTCACCTGCACTTGAAGACGCTGCTGGTCAAAATACTGACCCTTATATTTAATTAAGTATTCTTAATTAAAATTAGTTGTCCTCTCTTTTTACTGGTAATAGAAATGATAGACGGGTAGTTCATAAACATTGATTACAAATCTATTTTTTGTGACTTTAGGAGATGTTAAATATACTTATCAATTTCTTCAGGTACCACAACCACCCCAGCCACAGCCACCGAAACCGATTAAAAAGAAAAAGCCGAGAATAGCCGCCAACTTACCCTTCCAAATGGACTAAAAAAAATACAATTAGTGTTGCCCTTCCCAAAATTCAGTGTTACTAACAAAAAAAAATATAAAAATTTTATGACCAAAGTGGCGATGTTTCAGAAACTTTTTCCAATTGACTATTTCTAGATTGTAGATTAAAAACTTGTATATTTTGTAAATATTACGGAAGTGATATGAATCTATGACGAAGATTGTGATCAATTTTGTTTGTTTTTTAAGCGTGATTTGAGGCATCAATTTATAGTTCCTCGGTATATTTTTAGAATTATTTTTCTTTATTATACATGATATAATAAAGTTATTGTTTCTTTAAAGTACATATCACGGGGACAAAGAGAAAGATAATGCTTTCTTGCTGATTTTGTATGGATAAGGATTGTGTGTTAGAATAAATTCAATGTGTCTCATATTGTAAAGTATTCGTTATTTAATTAATAGCATACGGTAGTAATCGAATTTGCCAGAAAGATGTTAAGTGGTAATGATAAATAAAAAATGCCCTGTATACATAAAATAAATCATCGGTCAATGTGAAACTTACAATTTAAGCTGTAGCGCTAATTTGGATTAAAATTTATTTTGAAAATATTACGTAACGGATATTTGCATGAATCTTATAAACAAATAAAATGTTTTAAAGACATAATGAATCATAATAATTTTCAATGTAAGTTAAATAGAGAGATGCTTCCGCGTTCTCCTACTGCGCGGACAATAACAGGTCCCTCTTTTTAATTCAAATTATTATTAATAAACACTTTGAGTGTTAAAAAGCATGCACCCTTCTTGGTATTTGTAGCTATCCTTAAAAGTACAAAATGTAAGTACATAGATAATGTACTTCTATTTTATTTTACATAGATGACAAAGCTAAATGGCATCATTTTATTTTTCTGTTACTGATATATTTGGAGCGACGTGTGATACAAATAAACACCAAGACACAAATATTTATAAAGGTAATACAAAAAGAGATATATTATCTTTATGTAAAAATATCAGAGGTACGTGTTTTGATATGATACAGCCGTAAATTAAAATTGATAATTAGAAATGTTACGAAAAAAATCTGTAACAATAATTGGACTAACTATTCTGTAACTATGAATGATTTCTAGGAAATATATGTATAGTTGACCAATATTTAAGATCTTCTTAAATATTATGTAAAAAAAGTGTTCCATGTTTGCAATCTAAGTTGAAATAAAAAAGGTCCCACTCTAATATATTCTTTAATTTTATTCGTCTGCCCAAAACAGGAATAATAAATTACGTGAAGCTGCAATCGTTTATATAGCGCAGCTTTTAAATCAAGTTGTAAGAGTATAAATGTAATGAAATCTGACTTTAAGACCTGACCATTATGTTTAAATCTATTGGATTTTTTTTTCTTTAGCTGATAGGATAGCCTTTGACCTCAATTTCACCTGATGGTAAGTGATGATGTGGTCGAAGATGTTACCAGGCTTTACCTAGAATTACTGGCTCTCAAGGACAGCTGCCGGAACACACCGTTAGGTGCTTGGCGACAGATTTCCTACTTGAGGGTGGTCGTTAGCCAGGCGGGCATTCACAAAATGCCCTTCAACCATACGGTAAAGCTCAAGCCCGCGGCGGGATTCGAACCATGTTCCTGCTGCGCGCGGCAGTCCACAGCCAATGCCACTGAGCCATCACTGCTACAAATATATATAATGTTGTTTTGTATTGAATTCATTTAATTTTACATTTTATTATTTGGATATTACTTTGACATTATCTGATTATGTTGAGAAATTATTTCTACATTTGTTATTATTGGATTGTATTGAAATATTTTGACATTTGATTGTTGCCCGATATTAATTGTTTGATTATCTTGACATCTTATTATTTTCCAATTCTAGATTAATTAGATCGATTATGTTATATAAATGTATTTAATTTATATTGTGTGATAATTTGTAATTGAAATACTATGTACGTTTTTTTTTTTTTTTTTATGCCTGATAGGTTAGCCTTTGACCACTATCTCACCTGATGGTAAGTGATGATGTGGTCGAAGATGTTGTTCAGGCTAACCTAGAATTACTGGCTCTCAAGGACAGCTGCCGGAACACACCGTTAGGTGCTTGGCGACAGTTTTTCAACTTGAGGGTGGTAGCTAGCCAGGCGGGCATTCGCAAAGTACCCTACCACCATGCTGTAACGACTGCCATCCTAAGACAACAACCGAGACCGACGGCTTAACGTGCCCTCCGAAGCACGGAAGCGCTCAGTAGTAATGTCACCAGCGGTCACCCATCCAACTCATGACCGCGGCGGACGTTGCTTAACTTTGCTGATCGATTCAGAATGTTGTTAATGAGTTTCAAAGTTTAATGAAATGTATGTTTATACCAGGGCTGAGTTGTAACCTTTTGGCGCCAGATATCTCTACCCATTTTAGCTCGTTATACATAACCCTAGCAAGTTGATCCCATATAGAATTATTTCATATCGTAAATACCTACTAAGTAACTGCATTGATAAACGTTAGTTATCTAAGTTTATCTACATAATATTTAAAAAACTTAATCTTTCAAAACATACTGTATAGTTATTTATCCTGACCGGTATTAAATAAAGCAATATTAAATAGAATTAATAATAATTTTATTACTTAACACACGTACTATTTCACTTATTTGTATAATCATGGTTCTTCTTATAAAACGCCATCGTATTGACAATTTAGAAAAATGTACGAAACACATTCGCTAAAATGTAGAAACATCTATCACTAATCGGTAAGTGGGTCAAACACAGTAAATATCCCGTTTGTAATAATAATTATAGTGATAATGACCGTGACAGTTTAATAACTCAAATTGGGTTTGTGTTAGTGTTTTTAAGGACATATACCCGCCAGCCAAAGTGTGAACTTTCATATAAACTCAACTTGTTATTTAAAAAAAACTCGCATGTAAATATAATGTATTATTAGACCTATCGTTTCTGGCTTAAAACTTTTTTTCTTTTGGACTATAATTAAAATTTTTATTATATAGCGTTTAGTATATAGCACTCGTTTTTAGGAGTTTGAGCTAGTTATTCGTAGCTCCAGATTTATTTAAATAGTATAGTACACATGTATAAATAACTTCCCATTATAGAAAGTTCATTATATTCCCCATGTTTGTGGTGCAATAGAAATATTAAAAACATGCTTATTTTTCTTGAAAGAGATGCTTAAAGTTGGGTCTTTCTTTTATCTAAAATAACGAGTTTTTGAGCTAGTATAATTTCAAAACTGTATAATTTGATGAAAATCTGATGCACCACAAACCTAGATATTAGGGTAGTGATTACGTAGGTAAAAAATCATTGAGTTTTATTCGCTATTATTAAAATGAGATTGGAGCTGTGTTTTGTATGGGGGCGTTCGTCTAAAATATACCCTTAAGGCAATTGGATAAAGTATTTAACTTCCGTCTATTTAATTGTTTTAAACATCGGATGAACTGGCCGTTCTCTTCTCCATACAAACGTCGAAGGAGGATCATGCCGTTGGTCCAGAACAAAACATTGTATTGTTCTCTTCATTACCCAAGCTTGTATTATTATAAATATGTAAAATGATCTTTCGTATGAAAATATTTTATATGCATTTTATCACGTCGCTTTGCCCACGCGCCTTTTTGTGTGATTTTTTAACGTTGTACGTTTTTATAAAACTGCGGTTACTTCATAGGTAACATTTGTGGCAAAGTCTGGCTTTGCAAGCCACATACAACCTATCTCCGTTTAATAACAAATGTGCGACCTTCTTTATGCAAACAATTATTGTGCAACAACACTTAACAACAGGATACGCTAATATCGACCACTTGAATACTCGTACTGGGTAAGTGCTTCCATATTACAACTTTACTATGCATTATTTTATAATTGTATGTTTATTTACCAGCCTATCAACTAATCTTTATATATAAAAATTACGTGTCACGTTGTTTGTCCGCGATGGACTCCTAAACTACTGAACCAATTTTAAATTTGATTTGCACCCCGTGTGCAATTTGATCTAAATTGAAAGATAGGATAGCTTACATCTCAATTTATAGTCGCAATTACCCGTGCGATGCCGGGGCGGGCCGCTAGTACTAGTACATACATTTAGGTACGTTTGTGCCCCAAGTAGCAATCTATCGACTCGGAAAATAAAAATATGTTACCTATACTATCCCATTTGTTTAGCTAGCTACCAGCTTAGCAGCATAAACCACGTAACCTAACAATAGGTGAGTACCTAGTCGGTCATTGGAGAGCTAAAAGGCAAGCTTGCTCATTGTTTTTTATTTGGTAGTTTTTTGTGTAGTCTCAAATATTTGAATTTGTCAATGAAATGTGGGTCCATAACACGAGTATACATTTTCTTTTAAACTGGAGATACCTATAATAGTTATTCATTTCAGGTGTAGAAAAAAAAAAGTTTACCTAAAACGATATAAACAAAGCAGGGAGGGAATCCCTAGTTCAGCATCCGCACTCCACTTACATCTTTATCGTGTTTACGAGTGCATTTGCATCGTTTCTTATCTGGCGGCGTATTATACTTATTAGAGGAAGGGCCACTACCAGGTTCATTGTGATACGCGCCGTTGACACAGGTAGGTCAGCTTACGAGGAAATATTACGAGGTTACTCTCATGTGATTCTTTTAATTATGGGACGAGAAGATAAATTCATTCGGTTCTACCTAAGCAGAGATAGAGATCATTTATTAGCCACAACACAACGTAAATCTTTTCTGTCTGCTCGAATTGATTAAAATTTAATAACTTAAACTAATTGGCAACTTATCAAAGATTAATAGTTCAAAGCAACGGCCCTGATTTTGGCTAATCTGTATGAATTTCTAATAAGCTGTAACTTTAGTCAACACTTCAAATTCTTCTGTGAAAATGTACTCGTATAGGTACTTCATATAAACAAAATTCAATACAAGATTTATTCAAATAATATTGCATAACATAATTTAAAGGAATACTTATGATAGTGACTCAGAAATCTAGCCAGATAATTGTTATGTTTAGTGGTCGAAGTCGACTTACGATTTCAAAATAATCATTATTTTAACAGGCTCACGAATTGAATGAACCTCAATTAGCAACGTAATTGAAGACAACGATGAGGGCGATACTAGTAGCGGCGATAGTCGCGGCAACTGTTGCCAATTGCTGCGCAGTCGACAAGTGGTGGGAGAGTGCAGTCATCTACCAGATCTATCCGAGGTCCTTTAAAGACAGCAATGGGGACGGCATCGGAGATTTGAATGGTAAGAGCTCATTCCCTATAACATCGGCCCTAAAAACGCACGGTGAAGTATATGGATGTCAAATACTGTCTCTCTGTGAGTAACTATAGACAATAATAATAAGTGATGATGACGGTGAAAAGGATCGATGTATTAATTCAGGACCTACATTATCTAGATACATTTTAGTTTCATCAAAATCGGTTCTTGTTTAAGGGTTTAGCAGTAACAAACATACATATTTACCTACGTGCTGACTCACTCATAAACTTACACATGTATAATATTAGTGTGATCTGCCGATTCATGAGGCGGGCAACGGAGGCAAATGGAAAAGCGATAAGCGAGTACAACCTAAAAATGGCCATAAAAAACCGGGACGAAGGGGTTGTAGAGGCTCACATACAAACATCAAGGGCAACGCCGGAACCAGTGGCCGGCCCTTCAACCTAGGATGTAGACTGTAGATGTACTGTAAATATAAATTTAATGTAAATGTCGGCTGCTAACAAACTAGATATAAGAAAAAAATATATAACAAAACATGTACAATATAAAACAAAAAAAGAAGGATTCACCCTAGTGTTAAGATTGTTACATACTAACACCCTTCCCTTCAGGAAGACGATGTATTGGAAACGACAAATAACTTATAAATTGTATTAAATTGATAACAAAAAGGAAAATCTAAAAAGAGTACGGACCCAGAGTCTGTAGTGAAAAGATTTAATAAATAAAAAAATAAAAAATATTAGTGTGATTTCGTATCTCTTTTATTTTGTCCACAGGCATCACTTCAAAACTTCCCTATCTACGTGATACAGGAGTAGACGCAATCTGGATGTCTCCTATCTTCCTATCCCCCATGTATGACTTTGGGTACGATATTGCCGACTACCGCCAAATCGCTCCCGAGTACGGTACTATGGAGGACTTTGACGCGCTCATGGCAGAGGCCAAGAAACTCGGTAAGTGACCGAGAAACAGCACACCCTGCTCCAAATCTAAGAAAGATTGTCTTTATCCATAACGATATAGAACACTTCCTGGCATCGTCATTCATTATATAAGGTATAAGATTATGTAGAAATACGAAAGGAACCCTAGGAAACTAAGTATACCTAGAGGAACACAAACGTCCAGACTGTCCCAAATCGTGGTCCCTAGCTATAATGTTATAGTAACTCCTTAAGATTCAGGGCTATTGTGAGGTTTTGTTAGTCTTTATGCTTTTAATGGGATTGGACAAGATACTTCTTTCGTTAATACAGGTTTCTCTATTAGGAAACAGACCGACATCACACACGGTTATATTGTCAAAAAATTACCAACGATATATTTTAGGGCGAGGCTTTTAGGATATGCAATTGGGAGAAAACCAAATCTAATTTTAAACATATTTCTATTGCTCCTACCAGAAAATTACGTGAAGGCACCTAACTAATTAGAATATTATCTTCGCCCTTAGTCCTCCGCTTCTTGAAACTCGTGACTGCATGACGTCGCGTCATTTCCGTTCGTGGCACGTTTTGTTTCACGCCTCGAATACAATAATCATAATTATCTTCTTAACTCTGTTATGGTATAGAATAGTTAATAGTATAGACCTAGACAACACATGGCTATTATGACTAAATAATGGACCTAGGTCATACACGTGATGTGCATCGATTTGATAACGTTATTAGTATGTTTGTTGTTATTGACAACCTTTTGCTTGCGACTACGTAAGAGGGATAAGTTTGTCGAGGACGCACAATCACAAGCTATACCTACATGTTATTGGAAAAATGGTAACAACTTCTTAGAGTTGACTTCTGTTTTTACTTATCAAAGTTTTATTCATAACGTATAAATTAGATGAAGTCATTAAGTAAGAGACAATGCCTACTCTGCGACAAGAGGCGCACGCCAACACTGGACCGCGCAGCGCTCCCTTTGAATAGAGTTTTGAATATTTGCATCGAGCAAAGTAATAAAGATTATGAAATAATAAATGACAGGTGCAAGAGACTTTTAACAGGTGGTCCTAGTGCTTATTCCGTCAAAAACACATTAATAAAAAATAACATTCATCTCAAAATCTTTGTTAGGACTAACAGAAGTGAACTCTAAGAGGTTGTTAACATTTTTACAATAACCCTGTATACGTACATTTGTTTGTTGTAGTTATGAATATCTCGTGATCGATACTACCATTAATTGCATCTGATTCTCGGCAAGTTGCAATTACTTATTTCAATGCTGTGTGATATCATAAAACACACATGGTATGCGCACAACTGCCTAGGATGTATCATAATGCAAAAAAGTCTGTAGGGGCTATAAACAAGGCATAGTTTATGGACAGTTGCAAACCATTATTTAAACAAAGCAATATTCTGCCACTTCCGTGTATGTACAGCAGATTTTTTATATATTTAGGATGTGCTTTAACGTACTTACGTTAAAACACATCAGTACTAATATTATAAATGCGAAAGTAACTCTGTCTATCTGTCTGTCTGTCTGTTACGCTTTCACGCCAAAACTAATGGACCGATTTGAACGAAATTTGGTATGGAGATAGTTTGAGACCCGGGAAAAACATAGGATAGTTTTTATCCGACTGCGCAAAAAGAGGTTCATGTTTTCGCGCGATAACCGACATACGCGCGGGCGGAGCCGCGCCCGGAAAGCTAGTCCTAAATATATCAAAAAACGAAACAAAATCATGCCGAGGCATAGACGTGTTTATAAACCTACTATATCAACCTCCCTGCCGTAAATTTATTTATAATAGAAATGTGTTTAATATGTGCATAGTGGCGTATAATAATTTACCATAAGATATTAAAATCTTAATGTTTTGTCAAATTGAATATTTGGCTAACCCGAAATAATTGTTTTTACAGCATGAAATGCATAAACTTCGTAATGTAAATCTGATTAAGTATTTTCATAATGCTAATGTATATATGTATACATGGCATTTTAAGTTACTTGACTTTAATTGAATGAACATAGGTAAAATTGCACACCTGCTTGCAAGCTGAATACAGTGACCTAACATTATTGTATACGTACCTACTTAAAATATAATTTCATGACGTATTCTGTAAAATAAACATTTGAATTTAATTTTTTCTTTTATCTGGTTCGACCTGTAATTTCACTGGAAACCTAAATATACAGTATTGTTGCAAACTCATCAGTAATAATATTATAAATGTGAAAGTAACTCTGTCTGTCTGTCTGTCTGTTACGCTTTCACGCCAAAACGACTGGACCGATTTGAATGAAATTTGGTATGGATATAGTTTGAGACCCGGGAAAAAACATAGGATAGTTTTTATCCAACTGCGCAAAAAGAGGTTAATGTTTTTGCGCGATAACCGACATACGCGCGGGCGGAGCCGCGCCCGGAAAGCTAGTTCTTTATATGAGAATATCTGACTATGCGGTAGCACCCACCACAATGAAATCTTTCTAAATATGCCGGAGTAAAAAAATATTTATCATAAAATAAACTGGTCGAGTCGAGTTCTTTTAGGGTCCAAATTGCAACAGCACGAGAAAGAAAAAAAATTTTGCTGGTTGTGACCACAACCTTAAACTGTGTTATAAATCGTAGATTTGATGAGGGAATCGGAACTATATTTCGAAATTTCAGTATCCTAACTAGTTTAGTTTTTGATATAGACTCTGTCACATAAATGGTTTAAAATTGTCAGCTTATACGGCCTCCTATTTATTTAGTTTATAATTCTATTGAACGAGTCTACATTTACGACGCCCCACATGCAGAGGTGCATAAATGTTTTTTTTTCCGCCACCTTCTCATGTTTTTAGGTGAACCATGGCCTATAGACATTTTTGATTTGCATATTCCTCATCATTTAGGTGATCCACCGGCAAAGTACCCGTGATCCACCCAGGTGAACTAAACAGGTGGACCACGACCGAATCCCGGTTTTTCTCTTGGGCCCTTGAAAAATAATTTAATCTAATTCTCAGTTCAATATTAGCCATTGTATTTACATTCTACACATAATATCTAAATGTCACGTATGTAACTCATTCGTTTTACGATCAGAACTGTGATATACAGACAGTCAGAAAGCCAGTCGAGTCTCAATAATAGAGCTCCGTTTTGCGCTTTTGTTACGGAACCCAAACAGTAGGCAGCATATCAGTAGGCGCCTGAACCTCAAGTCTGTTTATATGTACACAAATTATTGTTCCCTGTTTTGATTTGTAAGAGTGGCATTGCAAGTCATAGGTATAGGTTTTTATAAAAGAAAATATATAGAATTTTAATTTGTGATTTGTAATCAATATCACATCCTTTGGTTTTCTTCGTAGGTATCCGCGTGGTGCTGGACTACGTGCCGAACCACACGAGCAACGAGAGCGAGTGGTTTGTGAAGTCTGCGCGGCGCCAGGGCGGATACGATGACTACTACATCTGGGCGGATGGCGTTACCGATGAACAGGGCAATATGCACCCGCCTAACAACTGGGTATGAATTAATATAAAAGAAATAAAACCACATCACGTCTGTACATCCTGATACGGGTAGTCAGAGAGAGGTGTATAAGCATTAATATTTTGGCAGAAGCTATTAGATTGCATTTAAAAGAGGATGACTCTATTTACAACTACCGGGCGCAATATTACTTGTACATTATATTCCTGAGTAATGTGTTAAAGGTAACTCAAATATCCTGTAGGAAAAAACTACGTTTGACCGAAACGGAGCTTGAACCGAATACCTTATGGCTTGGACTTTACCAACAAGCAGTTAGATAAATGACAGGGGTTTCCTTCCTAACAAAGAACAATCGTATTCTCCGATTTCCTTCTTAAGCTGCAGATAAGTATTCTGTTTAGAATATGTTGTATTATTATACCTGGTATTAAGCATGCCACTACGTTTTTTTTATAAGTAGATGCAAGTGTTACTTTGCGGAAAATATGTAAAATAACTAGCTTTTTCCGACTTGAGTTACTCATCTGTATGTTTGTGATAACAACTTCCAAAACTATGTCGGTTTTGAAGCGCTCGTAGCGAAGTTTGCTTAGCTGTTCTTAACCGATCAGCAAAGTTAAGCAACGTCCGCCGCGGTCATGAGTTGGATGGGTGACCGCTACTGACATTACTACTGAACGCTTCCGTGCTTTGGAGGGCACGTTAAGCCGTCGGTCCCGGTTGTTGTCATAGGATGGCAGTCGTTATAGCATGGTGGTAGGGCATTTTGCAAATACCCGCCTGGCTAGCTACCACCCTCAAGTTGAAAATCTGTCGCCAAGCACTTAACGGTGTGTTCCGGCAGCTATCCTTGAGAGCCAGTAATTCTAGGTTAGCCTGAACAACATCTTTGACCACATCATCACTTACCATCAGGTGAGATAGTGGTCAAAGGCTAACCAAAAAAAAAACTGCGAACAGATGTCGATTAAAATTTTGTAGATGGATTATTTACGTCCTGCCTGGTGTAGATATCGTATACAATTTTAAAAATGATTTACTTTATAATTCTTTCTGAACCAAAAAAATGTTCCAAGCGGTTCGAGAAGATAGCAAATAAGAAATGACTTTATCCAGGTGAGCATCTTCCGCAAGAGTGCGTGGGAGTACAACGCAGAGCGTGGTCAGTACTTCCTGCATCAGTTCGTGATCGGACAGCCCGACCTCAACTACCGGAGCCCGAGGGTGCAGCAAGAGATGAAGGTAATAAACATTAAAGTTAATTGATATATTCAGGCGTTCGTGGCGGCAATCCATATTTGATTTATCAAATATGGATTGCCGCCACGCAAAAACGCAAACCAATACTTAAAAAATATAGAAAAAGCAGTAAACCTTTTTATGCGATTTTGTCCGGGGAAGTACTACTACCTATTTCTAGCGGCAATCGGTAATGTTCGCATTACTGTGTGCTGGTTTGAAGGGTATGGGTGCCGGTGAAATTACAGGCACATGAGACTTAACAAGTTTATGTCTCAGAGTGATGGGCGCAGTGCAGTTCGCCCCTTGAATCTGTTCTAGGCAGATGTTACCGTTTAACACCAGCGGGCCTGTAGCTTGTTCTATCACAAAAGCATAAAAAAATACATATAATTAATATTTTAGAAAAACACAATGTAAAATAAAATATGTAGACACAATTCTGCCAAATTTTTCTGGTAAGCCGAGGTGGCGTCATAAACGCCACGTAGCACAAATATCTCGATCGTGGGCTCAAAGAGTCAAGACGAGTTAAGGTGAGTCCAAATGATGCTTCGTGTAGAAGCAAAACGCGCCGAAACTTGTCCGGTTGGGCTACGTGGCGTTTATGACATCTCTTCGTCTTAACAAGAAAATTAGGTAAATAGATATATTAATATGTTTTCAGTTTTTCTAAAAAAAAACATTGTTATTAATTACATTATTGTTATTAATTAATGTTTTACTTAACTGTTGTGTTAAATTTCAGGATGTCCTCAGCTTCTGGCTGGAGAAGGGCGTGTCCGGTTTCCGAGTGGACGCCATCAACATGATGTACGAGGTCGACGCGGAAAACTACGGCGGGAAGTATCCGGACGAACCACTATCTGGTAATTTCGATTTGCATGGTGGTAGGGTATTTAGCAAAGGGCGGCCTGACTTGCTACCACTAGGAGGATCAGATTTAAGCACGCACCTTATGGTGTTTTCCGGTAACTGTCTTTAAGAGCCAGTATTTCTAGGTTAAGCCTCACACATATTACACTTATTTTTTTAGTCTTAAGCCAAAATGAGATAATGATGGCAACACATTTTAATTTAAACCCTTAATGTATCCATTTGGAATGTAAAAGAGCTCTTTCTTAGTATATTAGAAAACTAGCTTTCCGGGCGCAGCTCCGCCCGCGCGTTTGTCGGTTATCACGCAAAAACATTAACCTCTTTTTGCGCAGTTGGATAAAAACTATCCTAAGTTTTTTCCCGGGTCTCAAACTATATACATACCAAATTTCATTCAAATCGGTCCAGTAGTTTTGACGTGAAAGCGTAACAGACAGACAGACAGACAGACAGAGTTACTTTCGCATTTATAATATTAGTACTGACTAGCTTTCCGGGCTCGGCTCCGCCCGCGCGTATGTCGGTTATCGCGCAAAAACATTAACATCTTTTTGCTCAGTTGGATAAAAACTATCCTATGTTTTTTCCCGGGTCTCAAACTATTATCATACCAAATTTCATTCAAATCGGTCCAGTAGTTTTGGCGTGAAAGCGTAACAGACAGACTTTCGCATTTTTTTTTTTTTATACTGAACCCTGTATCACTTGACCACTATCTCACCTGATGTTAAGTGATAATGCGGTCGATGATGGAGCGCGCTTACCCAGAAGATACCTGTTCACTCGCGTTTTGAAGACCCCCATATTGTACTTAACCGGGAATACAGACTCAGGCAGGGTATTCCATTCCCTGGCGGTTCGTATAATGAACGAAGAAGCAAATCGCTTTGTTCGGGTAAATGGAATATCTACCATATAGCGGTGGCGCTTCTGAGTATCCCTGGATGTCCGGTTAAAGAATGGTGATGGCGGATTTATAATATTAGTACTGATACAGGAATTACAACGAGAGGAAACATATAGTCATGTGAGAGATTCGAACCCGCGCCATCCACCCTTATAGACGGGGTATGCTCTAACCGCTAAGTCAACATGACATATGTCGTATGACTCTAATTTGTGCTTTCGTTGTTAACCATCGTATGGGGATGGAGCGACATCTATAGTATAACTTATGTTGTACTGCAAACCGCGGAGCATGAATAAAAAGAAATAAGAAACAAGGATGTTAGAACTATCTTTCCTTGTAGGCTAAAGGGACTACGTTTTGAATATTGTTATATCTTCGAATAAAACGACTCATATAATATGTATCGAACTTAATAAGTATATTCAGCAGTAAAATAATAATACTATTCTCAATACTGTGTAAAGGCGACGCATCAGCAACTCCTGACGATTACAACTACCTAACACATATCTACACTAAGGACCAACCTGAGACTTACAACGTGGTCTACGACTGGCGCGACCTCCTAGACGAGTTCACAGCGAGGGACGGCGAGTCTAAAGTCATGATGACTGAAGCATACACAGATCTGCCTCTTATGATCAGGTAACGTTCATTTTACTTGTTACCATAGCGTGTTGTCTTAGGCTGCGCTGAGATAAGCTAGGCAAATAGTTATTCTACTTGTGACAGACCTTCGCAGACCTTACTTACTCTGATGATCGCCGTTTTATTTAACTTTAGGTAATTATCAGTTAAATAGTGTAAGAAAACTGAACTGCACAGCAGGGTGGTCCATTGATGTGACTATCGAAAAGTGTACTGCGGAAACTGCAATGACTCCTAATAAACTCTTTTGCAAATAAAACGGGCACTTTAGATTTTTTTCTCTACTTCAATGAAGAAGAACAAGAAATAGGTTTTGTTAATTTGACGATGTATTGGCATATTTTTAGAGCACCCTGGCATGATTCTTTACGTTCCAAATTTAAAATTTGAAATTATTAAAAGAAAAATAATGATTTTTGTGGATTATTCTAAAATTGCTTTACTAATGGCGCGAATTGCTGAAACGATTTTTAACTGTTTACGATATTTTAAAACTTTTTGGATATTTTCTGCAAATTAAACTATTTAATCTTTCTTTTTACATTAAATACCACTTTTTGATATGAGTGATAAAACGATAAGGGCCGGTAAAATTATAGCCCTACTTGAAGAAGGTTGTTCGCAAAGTTACGTGTCTCAGCGGCTAAATGTGAGTCGTTCAACTGTCCAGAGGACTTGGCAACGATATCAAGAGACTGGTTCGGTCAAAAGTAGACCCGGTTCGGGAAGAAAACGATGCACAGAACCAAGAGATGACCGCTTTTTGGTGAGTCAGGCGTTGCGTAATCGTAAGGCGTCAAGTGTGGACCTGAAGAAGAGCCGTGAAGAAGTAAGAGGAGAAGAAGTTAGCTTGTGGACTGTCAGGAGGCTTTTGGCTGCCAATATCAAGAGTTACCGCCCAGCTCGGGGCCCTAAATTACTCCGTGAGCACCGTGTTGCTTGACTTCAGTTTGCTCGGAACTGTGTTTCATGGACTCTGGAGGACTGGAATAAAGTATTGTTTTCTGATGAAGCTAGAATCTCTTTGTGTGGAGAGGACCGACGCCCGCGAGTGCTGCGAAGACCACGGGAACGCTATGCGGAAGTGTGTTTCGAAGAAATCACTCCTTATGGCGGAGGCTCCGTTATGTTTTGGGCAGCAATTAATTCGACGGAGCGTACGGAGTTAGTTTTCATAGAAAATGGAACATTAAATGCACACCGGTACATAATGGAAGTCCTAATTCCATATGCACAACCCACATTGACTGCACTTGGGGAAGATTCCATTTTTATGGACGATAATGCTCGCCCGCACCGTTCTGGCGACGTGGAAGCGTACATGCAAGAAGTTGGGATCGGTCGTTTAGATTGGCCAGCTCCAAGTCCTGAACTCAATCCAATTGAGCATGTGTGGGATGTTCTAAAGAGACGGGTAAGATCAGTGCAACCTGCTCCACAAAACATCAGGGAGCTAATAAGAGTCATTGCAGAAGAGTGGGAACGTATTCCTCAAAACGTTATTAAAAACATCGTGGAAAGCATGCCCAGAAGGATTCAAGCTGTGATTTTGGCAAGTGGAGGTCACACTCGTTATTAGGTTTTTACATTTGTAACTTTATTTAATGCTATCTGCCATATTATGCCTTACTTACTGCCATATTATGGAACCAGCTGCCAGGTGTAGTATTTCCGAACAGTTACGACTTAGGAACCTTCAAGAAGAGAGCATATTCCCTCCTTAAAGGCCGGCAACGCATCCTCGAGACCTCCGGTTTTGCGGATGTTTGTGGGCGACGGTGATCACTTACCATCAGGTGAGCCGCCTGCTCGTTTGCCCTCGAACACCATAAAAAAAAATTAAAAAAGCTTGTCTTTATTGCCGACCACTTCTTATTGTTTGGGCGTGTACATCGATTTTAAAGAATCCATCGTTTTATTTTCTTTTAATTGCTCGAATTCACTTCACGCGCTTTAATTTACACGATTATAAGTATACAGACTACGTCAAAGACATAAATTTCATTTAAATAACTAAAATCGACCTTAGAACGTAAATTTCCTTAGGTGCCCGTTTTTTTTGCAAAAGAGTGTATATAATTTTATTTACATAACATCAGTAAAATATCATTGATTAGTTGGTAAACTATGTAGATGATAGTTGTATAAAAAGGAGATCTGTTATAAAAACAAAACTTTCCTAGGTTCATCACGTGGTCTCAGTTTGTGGATGGTGACATACTTACATCACAAACGAAACATTACATTATTTAGTAAAATAATAAGGTAGATATAAGTACAGATAACAATCTGTTGTAACTGCTCCATGGGGACAGCTGAAAACCAGCTTGCTGACTATACCAGGCAGTGGTTCTGTGCTGAGCTTGTAATTATTAAATAAATAAAATGTTAATAAATAAGAGAGTCCAAGGTCAAGATGACCGAATCCTACGAAGACCTACCTCTAATTTACTTTCATATCGGAATTGAATTTGAATTTATTTAGAGTTTTTGTCCCCCAATTTCACTTGTAAGGACCAGCGACTCCATCCATCCAGCGAGACCATGATGGCTAAACCATCCGGTAGGATTGATTACTAACAAAACTCACTTATATAATATATAATCAAAGAGACCTCAGCTTATAATCGGTAGTTGTGACTGGCGGTGCATAAACATTAATTTCACCAGATATTTTAGGTCCCAGGACCGATCTGGTTGTCATCTACTATAGCCATTTCCATACACCAGAGTGCTACCGAGAATTTATTATCTTAAGAACCGAAAACAGCTGTTCGAACGGGGAATCTAACCATGATTATTCACGATTTTTTACTTGCCTGCCTTTCCACTGGTCCACTTCTGAATATTGAAACCCAAGGTTTGGGTATAGGTCTAACTATTTTTGTGTGTGTTATTTTACAGATACTACGGCACTAATCAACGCAATGGTTCAATGCCCTTCAATTTCCTATACTTGGGTCTAACAAAGACTTCCACTGCTCATGATATGAAGCAAGTCATAGACGAGTGGATGACTTACATGCCTAGCGGGAAGACGGCTAACTGGGTGGTGAGTACATACATAGTTATGATGTCCTAGTACATAATACTTTTAACATTAGTCTAGTAGCAGCAGAAGTCTTTTAGTATCTGTAGAACGGTTTGTGAACGAGTTCGTCCCTGTTTGAGTACGGCCACTATACATATTTCTACCGCCAAGCAGTAATGTTCGCATTATTGTGTAGGTATCTGTTAGAAGGGTATCGGTACCGGTGAAATTACAGGCACATGAAACTTAACTTGTGTAAGAGGGTTGGTACCGATACTAATATATGGTAATGAAAGATGTGATATGTGCAGTGGAGATGAGAGCATTGAGAAACATGATTGGAGTCAAACAGAGTGACAGGATAAAGAATAGTGTGATAAGGGAACAATGTAGTGTGAATGAGGATGTTATGTAATGATAGAGAAAATGGTTTGGGCATGTAGAGAGAATGAACGAAATTAGACTGATTAAACAGGTATAGAGGAACGGAAGTGTTGGGAGGGGAAAGCATAGGCAAACGTTGCGAAGGTCCTAACATATGTATGAAAGGATTGGTGAGTGTAGATGATGCGAAAGACGTATGTAAGGATCGTAGCAAATGGAAATCTGAGGTCGCTGCCGACCCCGGAGATACAGGCGTGGTATTATGTATGTATGAGACTTAACAACTTTATATCTTAAGGTTATGGGCGCAGTGCTGCACTGTAACCTAATCACATTAAAAGAAAATATCATAGTTCCAAACCTATATGTATACAAAAGGATAATCACGGCAGTGCATTTCAGAAAGGGTAGGTAGAGGTCAATTACAACTGTGTATCGCCAGATTATTTAGATCTGGTGTAATAATAGGCGAGCCTATTTCATCTACAGTTCCTATAAAGAGTAGAACAAAGTTTTTTCAATTTGCGTTAGTTTAGACTGATTATAATCTAACCTACACAATTAGTACAGTAAGTATGAATGCGATGTGTATTTGCACCATAGACAATGCTATTAAATTTACATGATTTTAAAGGTTATAACGAATTACAAACTGTATTAAACTATTAACTGTGTTGTGTTTGATTTATCTGAATTTGTTTATTAAAGAGATATAATCATTTTCACGGATTAATATTTGAAGAAAAAACAACAGTGTTAAAGAAATATTTGTAAAAGCACCTCATCCTTGAATATTTACTGACAGAATGGTAACCACGACCAAAGCCGCCTGGCGTCGCGCCACGGCGTCGACCGAGTTGATGCCATGAACATGCTGTCGCTCGTGCTACCAGGACTTACCATCACTTACCAGGTAAAAATGTTGATAACTTTACTAGGTATAGGTTAAATTTATAGATAGATGTACTGTGATCATATTTATCAATATATATATAGCCAATATATTCTGTGCCAAATCTCTCATAATGAGAGCGTGGGTATCGTGCAAATAAGATACAAAATCATTACAAAAAAATTGGTTTATTCTTAAGTTGCAAATTTTAGGGGGTTACACTCCAATGGCCACTACCCTCCCCCTATAGCAATTCTAATCTGACCCGGCAGAACACTCTCTTTACAATACCACTCTGTTCACCAATGGTTCAACTCATTGCCGTCATGCATCCGCCATAATGAATCATGTTTAACGTCTTTTGCTGCAGAAGTTCCAGTCATCCTACATTACCGCGTTTGTAGTTTGTAACACCTTGTCATAGTGTCACAACCATAGTAGAATCCATGACTTCTTCAGGAACGCGCGTTCAGACGTGTGCCAATATCTTCCAGCCGGCTGCAGCGGCATACTGCCCTCGCGAGGTTTGCAACCCGCGTCCACACACTCGGAAATAGTGGTTGATCACCACGTTTGACAACGCATCCACGCACTCCAAGGGCGTTGGAAGGTCAAACATAATTTTGTGGTAAACCATCATCTACACAGTTGTAATCCATGGTTGGCAACAATGGTGGGAGGCTGATTTCCGGCTGTGTAGCACAGCTTTAAGAAATATGCTTTGTTCTTGTTCTCTTGTAAGTGACTTTGTAGTTTTTTTGAGAATAAATATCTTTTAAACTATGTACAGGGTGAAGAGCTCGGCATGACGGACGGCTACGTGTCGTGGGAGGAGACGAAGGACCCGCAGGCGTGCAACACCGACGATCCCGTCAACTACTGGAAGAGCTCTCGGGACCCCGCGCGGACGCCTTTCCATTGGGATGCTTCCAGGTAATTTCTCCATTTTCCCCAGATATCTACCTAATATACCAGATTGCTACGAGTCCACAAAACAATTGTGTTGTTTCCAATCATTGAAACATCGCGAAACAAAATTGTGTAGGTCATTAAAATATTTTCTGATACTTTTATGATAGTAAGAATTATTAATTAATAATCATAAATCGTAACTAATAATATCTTAACTTACTGTTGATTCCGAGTTTTATGTTAAATTGAATGGCTGAAATGGTTTATTTGTTGAATTTAATATGTCATGATTGAACCATATAACCGCAATAAAATATTGTATCATTGTAAAAAGAAAATAGAGAAGAAAATAATGCATCTAATGAAGCACAAGAGTGCAATGCAGACACTGCTTTTTTTATGCCTGATAGGTTAGCCTTTGACCACTATCTCACCTGATGGTAAGTATTGTATAAGTTTTGTAAGTATATATTATTTTGCTATAGGAATGCAGGCTTCTCAAACACGAGTGGCGCGACGTGGCTGCCGGTAGCCGATAACTACGAGACGGTCAACGTGGCTGCCGAACAAGCCGCCGACAAGAGCCACTATAAGGTAAAAATCAATCAAATACATATACATAATTGCTACTCATAATAACGGTTATAACTATATTATATCAACTGCTAATGTCCACCGAAAAGCAGATGCCTCCCCCAATACCAGAATTTACCATAATCCCTATATTTGGGCAGTTTTCTCAGGTTGAGATTCAGAGACATTTGTGTAAGACGGTCAAAGACCAGTCTGAGCCTAAGAAGATTTACCGGTTCTTGTTTATCATGCACAGATAAACAAGAACCGGTAAACGTTTCTAAAGATATGAAAAGAAAAGGACAAGAACAACAGTATATAAAATGTGATTGGAGTGAGTGAAACAAAATAAGTGCCTTTTTAAATTTACGAAAAAAGTTCCTAAAGAACTTTTTGCACCATACGCCTTAGTGTCTCACTTGGCGGCGCCACTCCTGCTTTGAACAGGCGAAAGTACTCGATTTCCACTACTAGGCTTAGCATAGCTCGCGCTAAGTTTAAGTGCTGTACCAGACGTTTCTGAATACAATTATGAAGCTAAGCAATACATTTTTACGGATTAAACCTAGTTCACGCCTAGACTTGTCTCTGAATCTTAGCCTTAGAGATCGCAGGGTAAGATGGCAGTTGTTTAGAAGGTGCTGCTGCCCACCTTCTGGTATTTTCCTTTTCGCGTCTTATGACTGCCACAAAAAGATATATAGAGATGCCTAAAACTGAACCGATTTGGATAAAATTTGGAAAACAGAGTTTAGATTATCGATTACCACATAGGTACGATATTTTTATCAGCATCACCATCGCTTTATAATTTATATAATAGTCTAATTACTAATTACCTTTAATAAAAACCGCATATATTGCGCAGTGTACTTTATATTGAGGAAATCTTAACTTTTATGAGTTATTTTTAATTCTTTTTAATCAAAGCATATTGAAACCCAAAGTAAAAGTTTGATGCTACATATTTGGCTCCGTGAAATCGAATACTGGTTATATTCAGTTTAGTGCGCGACATTAGCGGTTTTTATTGGATTTAGATTATTAGTAGTCCGTACACCTAAGCTCGTATTAATAAATGTATCTGTTTTCTTGCAGTTTTGTACTGATGTTCTATACATTACACGTCATAACTGCCTCTTAAGATCAATCTCAACTTTCAGATGCATTTATAAATACTAACCCTAGTGTGTTTTCATAAGCTGGGATTCGAAGATTTGCAAGAAGGGTCATGTCAACATCAGCTAAGCTTTTTTATGTTCTGACATATAATAGTTACCTACCTATTAATTTCCAGTTCTACAAAGACGTTGTCCACATCAAGAAGGCACCTGCTGTCCGTTTCGGTGACTTGGATACCAGAGCTCTGTCCGAGAATGTTCTTGTTGTCACTCGGTAATAACTTATAATAATTTCACTAAGTACCATCTGCATCAGCCGGATCGTCCACACGTTTTCTTCCCGTGGGTGTCGTAAGATGCTACTAAGGGGAAAATACCGGAAGGTGGGAAGCAGTGCCTTCTGAAGAACTGGCAACATCTACTGCGATCCCCAAGCTGCCTGCCAAGCGTGGAGATCATGGCAAATCCTCCCAATGGGGAAGATTTTGTTCAACGGTGGATGTGCCGGTTTATGTGATTTTTATGATGATTAATTGAGGATTTCTGCAAAGAAACGTATGAATCTATTAAGTATTACTACGAAATATGACAACTTCACGATCATCAGATGACATAATCAATATTTCGAATTCCTGGTATCTACAGTTTCATAGTCGGAGCCACAGATGCCAAATAGGGTGCCTCTAAATGATCACCTCTGGTGATGCAAATGATTTTATTTTTAATAGGATAGCTTTTCAGTGTAACTTTACCTGTTGTTATGTGATAACCATGTCGAGGTTGTTAGTAGGCTATATGACGGATACTTTATATAAATAACAGCTGCTTGAATACACCGTTCTGTGATAGGGGACATAAATCTTCTTGAGGGATGGTTGTTAGCCAAGTGCCATTCCACATCGCAAAATGCCATTCCACATGTTAAGTTCAACGCTCCGCGGTAGGATCCAAACCACCTATGCGGTAGCTGTCAATCAATACCATAGAGCAATAATTGTTATCTATGGACACATGCAACGTGAGCGCAATTTGATGATATTGCAAAAGTAGCCTCATGCGCTCAGTTGCCCTCCCCCCCCCCCCGTTTGTACCGAGCGTTCGTACTTCAGCCCACCTTATTAGTGTAACCTTTTTTTAACTAAACATGTAATTCTACCAGATAATAATTAACGGTGATCACCGAAATTTAGAACTTTTATTTACCCATCCCAGTAGACAGTCAACACGCAGATGGAAGGAATAAGGGCGCACATATAAACCTTCATAGGTGACGTGCCCTACGACAGAAGATAACCACATACATAGAAGCTTGTAGTGATGACCCGACATGATATAAACTCGCAACCTTATGATTTTTGCTTTAGAAGAAGTTTTTATGGAAAATTTATTATCTTTATGCGATTGTAAAGAATTTTATGATGATTATTATTTTGAATGATTTTAAGTTGTAAGTGCTGTCGAAATTTTGGAGATAAAAATCTTTAATAGGTTGATGTAGTGCTTGATGATATGATTGTACTGTTCAACAGATTGCTGCCGAACGAGCCAGCAGTCGTGGCCATCGTGAACGTATCGGAGGATGATGAAGTGGTGGACCTGACCAATGTTAAGCTGCTCCCTAACCAGCTGAAGGTAGTTGCGTCGGGTGTCAACTGTTCTCTTCAGAAAGGGTGAGTCGACCTTCCTATCTTAACATTTCATGGTACTACGGCAAATTAACGTACTTTTGTATTTATTTTATAGCTTATAAGCTAACCTTTGATCGCTATCTCACCTGATAGTAAATGATGATGGTCGAACATGATGTTCAGGCTAGCCTAGAATGATAACCTACTAAAAAATCTTTAGGATTCACATGTTATGTGCCTGCGACTTCATATTGTCCGTCAATACACGCGGGATGACATTCTTATTATGATCATCAATTCTAAAATTGTACTTAAAACTTATGAATGAATATGAATAAGAAACCTGTTTTATGTATAGTATTTGACCGTGACGCGGCCTCACGGGCGCCTTCGGCACACTAAGGTTTTAATAGACAAGGCGATGGTAATCATACTAACACATGAAGTATTCCTCCACCTAATAGCAACTCCATTTAAAACCCCCTGTTCGTTTCGGTGCTTCGTAAACTTGTTAAGGTTACAACAGAGCTGTTTCTTTGTTACAGAGAGCAAAGATCCAAGAATGCTATCCCTGTTTCCGCGCACTGCGCCCTCGTGCTCCAGTCCATACGAAACTGCTGTTGAATACTGATTTGTTTAAGCTAATGACACTTATTTTGTTCATTTGTATTTATTTATCTAAATTATTAAAACATCGTTGAACTATTAAATGTTGCGACTTTACTCATCATATATAAGCTGCGAAAAACGATCACATACCTAAAATATTGGAAACCATAGTTTCATGTTTTTACTTAGTTTTAATGAGTAAACTTTAGTGTATCTAAGTGATGGTTTTAATTTATTAATCGTTAGGATTGTAAAGTTTTTTATTACATGGGCTCTGTTGCAAATTTAGAATAGTATTGAATTTGGGAGGTCAGTCACTTTAGTTTTTTTTTCCATTATTTCTGACTATGACATAACTAGATTCGTAGATTACACTGAAGCCACCAGAGTTAAGAAGTAGCCATAAATAGTTTTAGTTGCACTGTGATTTATGACTGCACTGGGATTTATATAAAACAAACACGTAATATGTTATATGACAATATGTGGATATTATTTAAAAAGCAGTAACGCACGAGCAGCATAAATGCTGATATGTTTATAACACAGAGTCGAAAGTCAAGTAATTCCACTTTGAATGTTCACTCATTAAAGTGTGTTTATTGCTTCGTAGCCAGTTATCGAGCCGGTTCTTAAAACACTTAACAGTGTTGGCAGTCACAATTTCATTTGGTAATCTCCATAATATTACGCCCCTGCCAATTATTTGCCACGCCAACTGATCTGCACACTGTTCGTGGTAAGAATGCACCCGCAGCTAGAGTAGTCACTGCTCAACGATATCTTAACTCAACATACAGAGATTGATATATTTTATGACTCTTATAATATTATACTTCAAAAGGATGTAATTAATTAGGGTCAAGTGGGGCAAATGCGAGGGCCAGTTTAACTAAAATAATGTTTTAATTTTTGTACCAGTTATTACCGTTTAGTAGTTAAGAATTCTCATTTAGCGTACATAATAAGCATATATGAGGCGATCATTTAATGTCGTGAGACAACAAAGAAAACATTTTTTACAGAAAGTTTAAACGATTTTTTAAAATCCTAATTCATTATTGCATTAGGGCAAAATACGTGATAATTAAATAGCATTCCCTAACAGAGTGCCTATCGTAACAATTGGGGTAATAGTAATGAAACAGAAAAAATAATTATTCTTTGGTTTTTAATTGAAAGACATCAGACAAATACTTCTTGAGTTATAAACTTGCAGCTTTTTTTCTCACGTATTTGAGCAGTTCTGGTTGAATAATAGACAGACTCTGTCGATTTTTTTAATTAATAAACCAGTCTTCTCCTGGGATTCCTGACTTGATCTGATCATCTTGAGATGGTGTTTTTAAATCGTTAACAGTAACGTATTGACCCACTCACTCCAATATCTCTTTTCGACTCATATATAAATTATAATAGTACATTAAAAAAACGAGGCAAATGTAATAGCGACTATGTGGTGCAAATGTGATAAGATCTGTTGGAAATATGCTATTGAATGACTTTCTAATACCAAAATTTGACGCATTATTGCAAAACATTGCCACGCCAACTGATGTCGGCGTGGCAAATAATTGGCAGAGGCATGATATTATGGAGATTACCAAATGAAATTGTGACTGCCAACACTGTTAACTGTTTTAAGAACCGGCTCGATAACTGGCTACGAAGCAATAAACAAACCTAATAAGTGAACATTCAAAGTGGAATTACTTGACTTTGATTGACCTTAGACACTGTGTTTTAGACATATCAGCATTTATACTGCTCGTCTATAAACAAATAAATAAAAATAAATCACTCACTATGAAGTCTAACAGCTTTGGACTGAATCCTATGCTTAGCACATTTTTGTAGAAAAATATTATTATCCAGTCGATCAAATGCTTTTTTCATATCAAAATAGGCTGAATCCACCTGTAAACTAGCATCCATCTTTGCAGTGACGTAATTAACAAGCATGATGTGGTTGGTTACAGTAGACCACCCTGACCTGAAGCCAAGATAAAAAAAATTGCAAAAAAATAGAACCAACTTCAACATTCAAATATTGTAAACCAAAGATTGGAACTGACTTCAACACACAAAACAGTTAACTTAAAAAATTTATATCACAGTTACAAGTGTTGATGTCGGTTCCATTTTTTGGTTTAATTTTTTTTTTAACTCTTTTTAGTGACCTTTGCTACTTACAGGATCGATTTTACTCACTGTCAACGACTTTATGATCAAGATAGGAAAATATTTATCAGTTATTGGAGTGTAACTCAAAAACGGTTTAACAGATTTTGATGAAATTTAAATGGAAAAAACGACAACTCGTTTGGTCCCATTAAAATTTCATCTGATGATGCTTGCTTCAGCTTTCAAATAAAAAAGAATTATCAAAATCGGTTCACCCAGTCAAAGGTAAAAAACATAAAAAGAGAGACGAGAGAACCTCCTCCTTTTTTTAAAGTCGGTTAAAAAGGGCGTTTTCTAATAATTTTTTGGCTCACCTCCGAGGGAGCGAAACAACTGAGAATCGGGTCAGCCGTTTGTTGTGAAAGACAATTTGGCTGGCAAAAATGGTTGGGTCGGCCATGCTGTATCGTCTATTAATACTTTAATAAAAATAATTGAGCGTATTTTTTTTCGAGTCGAATTCATAGGGAATGGCCTGGGCGAATAGCCAGGTTACATTAGCGTGGCTCAGAACCGCGCCACATACTCTGGACACTTTCGTGGGGAATCGAGTGTCGCAGATACAAAATATTGGACTGGACTGGATTATATGAAGACATGTACCAGGGGCCAGTAAATTTTTTAATGTGGCTGATATATATTTTTTTAAACCCCATACATCCGTCATTGTGAAAAATAAATCCTAATGTTCAAAAACTGAATTGACAAAAAATTCTATGGGATTATCAAACCTGCTCAAAAAATTTCACGATCGGTAGAGAAATGCCACCTCTAGAGGAGAACAACCGGACATGTGAAAGCATTTACAATTTTCAAGAGGACAGAACAAGCCCACTTGTCTCAAATTCTCATGCTCATAAACTTTTTATTTATGCCGGCGTGAGCGGACTAAAACGGCATTTTATGCGCTAATGGTACTACTATACAATACAGGCGTATTTAAGCACAAGCACGTAAAATAGGGTTTTTTATAAACTGTTCAAAAAGGTTAACTTAATAAATTTACAAATTATTGGAATACAAAATGTTTTGCCCCGGGCGGGAACTTAACTTTTAAATATAATTCATGTATGAAGCTTGCCTGGGTATTTAATAATATCCATAAATCGGGAGTATTAATAACGACCTAGATGTTATTTTTCGAATCAATGACACTGAAATTAAATAATTTTATCAAATACTAGCTTTCCGGGCGCGGCTCCACCCGTGCGTATGTCGGTGTAAAAACATTAACCTCTTTTTGCGCAGTTGGATAAAAACTATCCTATGTTTTTTCCCGGGTCTCAAACTATATTTTTTTCTGCGCGGGTAGGAGAGTATAAAACATCTATAAAATTTTGTCTGAGTAAATTTATTTAAAAATAATAAATTAATCTTCTCCTTAATGTATAATTAAAATCTAGTACAAAATACTTGCCAGTGGGTGTTATCTTTATCATATGGTCACTTCACACAAAATTAAACTGAGATAATTATACTGGTATTCATTGCACACACTTCAATTTCAATATGGAGGCAGTACAGCATTCAATGGCCCAACTCCAGCAGTTATTTATGCAGCGGATGGATGCTTATGAAGGTGAGCTTCAAGTTGCAACTCCTTCAACCAATGTAAACAACTTGGCATCAGACTTTACTGCATTCCGCTCCTTTATTATGACAGCTATTCAATGCCTTCAAGAGCAGGTGGCCATGCTTGTTCAACAGCAGGAAGGATAGATAAACAAAAAGTTGTCACTAAAAGTAAATACAAGCGTAGACCATGTGATGAAAATAAAGCTGTGTATGTTAAATCTCGCAATCGCTGCAATATGGTGTGTAGGGATGCTTTACGCCACCATGTTCACAAATCTGTCGCTAATGAGGACCCTGCCAAAGTATGGAAATTTCTCAGGTCATTGGGAATAGGTAAATCACGACAAGAATCTATTCCAAATGATGTAAATATCAATTCTCTAAACCAACATTTCTCTTCGTTGTCTGATATTAACATCTCAGATAAAAACAATACCTTACGTTACCTTTCAACTTTACCGACTCCCGACCATTCGCCATTTATTTTTAATCTATCTAATAATCTATCTAATCGCTTGCGATGTTAAGAAGAGCGTAATTTCAATCACTTCTAATGCTGTTGGTGTTGACGGCATAAGTCGTAACATGGTTATGCCCATCCTAGATGTTATACTTCCTGTTCTCTGTCACATTTTTAATAACTCTGTCTCTGATGGAGTATTTCCCTCAATCTGGAAAGACGCTCAAATTATTCCCTTGGCTAAAAAATCAAACCCTAAATCTTATTCCGATTATCGACCCATTTCAATCCTTCCATTCCTGTCAAAAGTGCTCGAGCGTCTTATCTACAACCAAATTAGCAAATTCTTAACTAGTAACAGAATTTTAAACCCTTTTCAATCTGGCTTTCGACCTGGGCATAGCACAGTAACTACTCTCATAAAAATTACTGATGATATCCGTCTTGGAATGGACAATGGCGAAGTTACTGTATTAACTCTTTTAGATTTTAGCAACGCATTCAACACTGAATTTTGACATTCTTCTTGCTCTCCTTAGCTCAATTAACATTTCTCCAACGGCAGTTGATTGGTTTCACAGTTATCTGTACGGGCGCAGGCAGCGTGTTCGCCTGGAAGATGAATACTCTTCCTGGTGTAGCACGACCGCAGGCGTCCCGCAGGGTGGCGTCTTATCTCCTTTATTGTTTGCTTTGTTTATTAATTCGATTTCTCACAACCTCACATCTTCCTACCACCTATATGCAGACGATCTACAGATTTATTCTAAGGCTCCAGTGAATAAACTACCTCAAGCCATTCAGATTGTTGATGCTGATCTTGATCGCATAGCTAAATGGAGCAATTCTTTTGGGTTACAAGTAAATCCCATTAAGACACAAACAATAGTTATTGGTAGCTCAAGATTAATGTCAACAATAGACTGGGTATTACTTCCTCAAGTTTTCTTGGTGGTATTGCTATTCCCTTTAGTAGCTCTGTAAAGAATCTTGGAATAACAATGGATCGCTATATGAGGTGGGATCAACAGTTACAAATTACCAGTCGCAAGCTATTTGCCGCAGCAGGATCCTTAAAAAGGTTGCGCAACTTTCTTCCAACAGCCACTAAAATTGCATTAGCTCAATCTCTATTACTTCCAATTCTTGACTACGCTGATGCCTGCTATCTCGATCTCACGGAGGAACAGCTAGATAAACAAAAACTTGAGCGTCTTCAAAATTTTTGTATTAGATTCATATTTGGTTTACGCAAATATGATCACGTCACTCTTTACAATATATTGTTTAATCCTACATCCCCGCGCTATCTCAAGGAACGTTTTGATTTCCTTCACTGTTCTTCACACACTTTAAGGTCATCAGAAAATCTTACACTTGAAATCCATCCTCATACTAGTTCGTTCTATAGCAAATCTTTCACCATTCAGGCTGCTCGCTTGTGGAATTCTCTTCCTGTATCTATCAGACAAGCACCGACTCTCAGAATGTTCAAGGATCAAGTTAAAAAGTTTTATTTGTCCAATTAATTTTGCACTACATTTTTGTCAATGTCTAGGCTTTGTATGGGATAATATTATGATATGTATGTATCTTTATATAATTTATTTATTTATATATATATATATACGTATATATGTATATATATATCATTATCTATTTATGTATGTTGATATGTGTATATTACACAGGCATTTATGTATATATTTATTTATGCGTATATATATTATGTATTTATTTATTTTAAAAACTTACATCCTATTTTTATACATTTGTTTAGAAACTATAGTAAAATTCGTTTTATTTTTAAAATATTTTTATGAATTTGTACCTACTTTTTTTCATTGTTAATTGTTAGACTACACCCGCCCCGACTGTTTTGTTTATTCAACTCCATCCTAAGGTTGCCTGGTAGAGATCACTTTTAGTGATAAGGCCGCCCATTGTAACACTATGTTATTATTATTTAATTAAATGTAATGATGTAAACTTTAATATTTTATATGTGGTGTAACAATAAAGAGTTTTCTATCTATCTATCTATATCCATACCAAATTTCATTCAAATCGGTCCAGTAGTTTTGGCGTGAAAGCGTAACAGACAGACAGACAGAGTTACTTTCGCATTTATAATATTAGTACTGATTAGTTTTTATGTAAAATATCATTGTTTAATTTCTTCCCAATTGAAGTGAAAATCTGTGTGTATAACACATGCACAAAACTAATTTTAGCCGCAACCTAAATACCAGCCGTCTTGTTTGATTCGGGCTGTTGAATGTCTAGGTTAAAATTACTTTACAAAATTACAAATTTACGAGAGGAAAAATTTTTAAGTCATGTGCGGGATTAGCACCCGAGTCTATCAATCCCTTTAAATTACTCGTTTCATGCACTCATTGCACAATCTACTAATTTAAGAAAAAGCAAAAAAAAAATTCATAATATTGTTCATCTTTGGCACAATGGTGTATGCCAAATTGTGTCTTTTTTTAGTTAAGTAGAGCAGCTTTAGATGCGTAACAGTGCACGAACAATGTAAGGGCGAGAGGTACACACAATTTTTTTTCTGTACCACACAATCCAAAGCTGAGATGGCTTGGCCATCACTGTGGATTCTCATTCATAAACTCATTTCTCTTAGTTTTATTTACTACATTTTTATAATTTTTATTTATTTAATTTATAGATATAAACATCTCAAGTTGCTGATTTTAAAGTTTATAAATTAATTAAACAATAGCCATTGTAAAAAGTAATTACTACATAAATACGCTCCGTTAACAATAAGAGGAAAACAGTTTAATTAGCAATAAAATCAAATAAATTTGACGATATTCCAACCTCTGATTTAAGATAACGATAGACATTTAGAAAAAATAATCAGCGCATTTTAGAGACAAAGATAAGGTTGTACTTTTGTGCTGAGCAGTTTTCCTGTTTTCTTTTATATTGCTACGTAGCAGGTACTCAAATCTGACCCGAAATATGCCTGGGCAAGACAGATTATTATTATTTATCATTTGATTTGTAAACAAAAATCCTCCTTTTTGAACCTTAAAATAATAGCTTAAATTTAGAATATTTATGTGTCACAAGTATTTTAATAAGTTACTTAATTAATTTTCTTAAAAAAATATATCAATAGACAATTTTAATTATTTTGAAAATATGTTACATTTAGTGTTAGGTGTTGAAAGCTGTCACTATATTCCTTTGCTATGTTGCTGCAGTGCTGATTTGTTTTACCCATCATATTTCTAAATCCTTAATGGGTCTATTCAGACACAAATTAACATCATAATAAAAATATTTTTACTAACCTCGATGTTTTGTTCAAGTTGCATTATATGTTCTATGCCATGGCCACGAGTAGACCGAAATTAAAGTTTAAAGAAAAGTATTGCCCATCATACTTACTGGCATACCTAGTTCTTATTTTTGATTTTTGGGCAGCCGCTGCCATGAGAATCTATGCAATATGGAAGAGGTATAATTTGTATACCTATTACTTTGGTATGAAAGAAAAATACATTCATTTTGTAAATAATTTATTCAAAAATGTTTATAGCACACTTATGTAATTACATAGCAGACACAATCACTATTTGTCACAGATTAAGGAGTGCACTGCCCACTGTTCTGTTTCTGTTTGGCTATGTGCTGTGACTGTATGAAGTGAAATTTTATTTTTACCATTTTATACTAATCTCCTGTCTAGCATTTTTAAAGTTTGCAGCTCTACCTGGAGTTAGCTTGTGTGTATGAGTGACAATCACGCACAGTAATTTAAACAACCTATACACATAATTTTAGGATATGGAAGATATAGCTACTTTTTGGAAGCTCTCTCTGTACATAGGCACCCAACATTCTGTAGGTATTATTAGTTTTTTGTCTTAATATATACACACCTTTTCTCCATCGAAGTTATGAAGTTATAATAACTTAATTAGTTATGTTCATACTAACTCACAGCTCAAAAGTCCATAGCACCTTCCAAAAAACACAAACAGTCCACTTTATTTACAACAACATCAAAGTCTTTCTTTGCTATTGTTTTCCTCTTGTTTGAGGCTGTATAGGCAAATGTTTCTTTTGCTATTGTCTCCAAAAACAATTCCTGAAACCACATAAATTATATTTCTAGTAATAATTATCAATAATTGCAAGCACAGTACACAGATGTGGTACATAATGTAAATTTTCAATATATTTTATTTTTAATAATAATAATAGTCCTTTATTTCAATTAAATTAAAAACCACCTTTACATAATGATAATCAAAATATTTGGCACACCTTTAGAACCAGTATATGCCACAATGTATTTTCTTTTTTTTTACAGATAGACCTTGAATATCCTTAAAAAAATTATCTTGCTGAAATCATACGGTTTAGAGAAATAAAATATAGAAGTTTTAATTTAAACCCCTAATAAGTTATGTAGTTAGACTTTTTTATGTCTAATGAATATCGGGAATTAGCCTCTGATCTGTGGCCACCCTTCTACATATTTTGTTTTAATTTAGGTCTAAATTACATGTACATTCAATCAAAATTCTTAAGTACTTCTAAATTGTATGATAAAGATTGGTAAGAACAATAAACAATAAAATCATCTATGAAAGTTCACTATGTACTTACAGTGGCTTTAGTGACCAAAAACACAGCATCGCCTGATATGACATTCACATCTGGGTCCAATTTCATAATATTTTTGATTCTCGCCATGGGTAACCTCGTGGACCTTATAACCTCTGGTTTTTGCACCTGGGCCTTCTTCTCTTCAGTTACTTTCTCTTCCGAAACCAGTATATCAGAGTTTTGTATGATATTTACACTTTCTGAATCGGTCACCTCTGTGTGTAGCGGCTCGCTATCTAGGTAGTGATCTGAGTCGTCAATCAAATCTGAAATATCTACATCTTCGAAATGTTCTTCCTCAGCCATAATATGATTTAGTGATTAGTCTAATAATTAGTGATTAGAAATTTTAAATGATGTGATGTCCAGAAAATATGCTTCAGACTATAGAAGTAAAACTGTATATCGTCTAAAATACATTAAGCGCCATGAAATAAACCCAAAATAAACAAACAAATATATGACAATGACAGACCAGAATCAATAACTACCACAGATTACAACCAAAAAAAAACATAAGATCATATCGATTAAAGCCATACAAAACGCGGAGCGGGAACGTCGCGTGGCGCGGGTCCGCCGGCGCCGCCGCCGTCGAGGTCGAAGCAATTTTTCGTACGTCCGGTATGCAAATAATATATTATACGGTATGTTCTTACGACAGACTATAAATATTTTTAAAGTTTATATAATTAAATCCGCCTATTTATGTTATTGTTATCTACATTGTAGGTATACCTCCATTTTCAAGTTGGTTACTTAGTTAGGGACTCAAATAAATGTTAATTATAACTAACATAATTAACCGTAAAGAACTATATAATTATGAAAACTTACATTAGGTACCAAATTATTGAAAAGCATTTTTATGTTCCGGACGGACTCCATGTGGTGATTTTTGCTGAGCACGCGATAGTGCTTGTAATCATCGATATAGTTGTGTTTGAAGGACTTCTTTCCGTCTAGTAACCTAGTTGCATACCGCGCTATAACGAATACTGTACTTTATTTTTGGGCAAGGATTATTGCACGCACGTAGTATATCGGTGAGGCGTAGGGCTGTACGAGTAGTGTTTGGCAAAGATTACTGAAGTCTGTAGTCTGCCGGCTCTGTAGTTCAAAATCAATGGTGTGGGTGTGGTAAGGTATGTACACACACCTTACCACACCATTGATTGATGTGGACCTATGTTCGATACCACCGAAGTATCGTATATAAAATTCTCAATCGATACATGCCTACTCATATCGACCTTTCACATCTTTGTGGGAAAAATGTGCTACCTACTTTAACCCACCACTCATATATTTAATGTGAGTAGGGTTAGCATTTCATTTGGTCCATGCTTTCGTCATGATAATGGAAGAATAGTACATATATGTGATATCATTTTAATGAAACCATAACGAACTATATATGTCTTAGTTCAATAGACAATAAATGGAAAAACATTGCAAAATGATTACAGGATTAAAGTTTCATTGTAAAAAGGTTTGTATATTTTTACGGAAATAACTCTCCTCTGTCTTGCTTCAGATGATTTTCTGACACTCTGTTTCTTGCTTAGGTCATAGTCGCTGCATCTTTGGAAAATAGACATTCACTCTGCAAGAACGATAAAATAATGTAGAGTAAGTTTGTTTGAACCTGATTTGAAGAACCCAAAAACTTTACCCCAGAACCTCAAAATTAACCCATTCTGCAAATGGGTTACTTTTGAGAGGTATCATAGGACTTGGGTTATTCAGGTGCTATAATGATAAAAAATACAGTTATATATCAAGTAAGCGGATTAGATCTGAGAAATAGGGTACCTATGGGCGCGAGCTCCCTAATACCAACCAGCTTCGTAGAGATCGAGAGACTGGCGTTGCGTGGAGATCGAGAGATTGGATAACTTTGCATCTTTTACCGTTCTGAAGAACTGTTCGATTTAATATCTGCCGCTGAATTTCAGCATCGTACGTCCCGACCAAGCTGATGTTTCATAAATTTCATGTCGACGTCTGAAAGCCCACTACCATACGATTCTAACGGCATGTTATGCCTCGCACTGCCACTATGTGTATTTTTTATACAAGCTCAGATTTTCTGCGAGATCGTGATATTCGCGAATTTCAAATCATATTGCACGTAATATCTTCAACAGTAGGTTTGGACAACAATGCACATGATTCCATAACTAACCCATAAAACTGACAAAAATATTACTATAGTGGCTCTCGGAGCTGTAAGCCTAGCGAGTCTGCCCTTGCAATAGCTTACAATTGAGTAAAGGTTCACGCACGCTGATGGGGAAAATCCAAAAATCATAGTTTTATTCCGAGAACTGATGAAATTAAATTAATGTGACACAGGCAATTTGTGTTTCTTCATTGCCTTTTACCTCTTTACTCATATGTATGAGTGCGGGGCGCGCCCCTCCGTCGTATCCCTTCCCACTCCGATCGCATTTCTTACCGCCAACGACCAAGGAGCATATATTTATTTTATTTATCTATTTATTATTTATTCGTATTAATTAGATTATTGCTCACTATAATAAGTACCTAACGTTTTAAAGGTAAAAAAGGAAGCAAACAAAAGCTATAAGGGTTTGTATTGGGCATAGTAGGTATAGCCAATAATATTGGTTATTGATTTACGTAGTTGTGGGTCAACAAAACCCATTAGGTATTCCTATTCCAAGAGCCGATGAAATTGCCTAGTGATTTGATATGGCGCAGGAAATCAGCGGTTAATTTTTTCATTCTTCTCCACACCCCGCGCGCTTGCCCCTTTATGTTTATCGGATAAATAAGCTGTTCTGAGAAAAAAGTTGCTTCTTTTTAAGGGTAAGAGTTAAAAGTTATGTAACATTTATGAAAATTGTTTCGATGGTAGACATACCATATTTCAAAAGTTTTTAAACACCATATCTCTGTCATTTTGAATAAAAATAAACTGAACCGACAAAAATTTATATGGAATTTGATAATTGTAGGTTTGATAACCTGCTCACAAAATTTCACGAGAATCGGTTGAGAAATGCAACCTTAACGATTAGAGATTCTTTATTTGCGTAAAACATGGTATAAAGTTGTCATTATAAAATTAAAGTGTTCATATTTTGCTAGTACTAGAATAGCATGCAAATGAATACTATTTTAATTAGGTACATTATTATAGCATTAAATTATTTAGTATTTTACATCGTAAATGTTTTTATCCTGCAACCATTTAAAAAATTCTTTTTTAATTGTATTATATTCAGATCTTTTGATTCATTTGGAATGTAACTTGTTGAATATCTTAACACACATAGCTAAGCAGATTTTATAAAATTTCGCTGATTTTGGTATAACATTATAAACGAGTCTGTACGGGTTGCGTTGTACTCTATTATTTAAAGCAAATGCATTTGAAAGAAATACTTATGCTGCATTACAAATATACAAGTTTCATATATATAAAGGGCAGGTAGCAGTATTAGCGCTAACAAGCGAAGAATCCCAAACAGTGTTTTAGAAGACTCGTCTGGTGGGATTCCACATATTGCTCTAACGCACCTTTTCTGTGCTATGAATGCTCTATTTGTGTCGGTACTATTTTCACATTATGACTCCATATCGCAGTATTTATTCTGCATAGGCACGGTAAGATGTAATAGCTGTCTTTCTATTTGTTACGTTTTTATTCGACTGAGTGCATATACAAATCTATTGACCTTGTTACTCAGATTTTCTATGTGCCCTTTCCATTTTCAGTCTTGGTCTATTGTTTTGTTACACGGAGAAATGATTGATAGGTTACTTCATTTATATTTTTTATATTCAACCTAAAATTCTTATCGTATTGAGTAGGTATGTTTCGATTAATGAAATTGGATATAATTTGATTTGTTTAAATTAATTTTAAGGTTAGATTCTAGCCATGAAATCATTTTGTCAATTGTGTTATTTATGTCATTTTCATGATTATACATTGCATTATAAAATTTTTACTTGAAAATGAAAATAATTGATATCATCTGCAGAATCTTTCATAAAATAGTTTTGTGTGTAGTAGTAGTAATATGATCAATATGGCATTTTTTTAAGTCTGGATAAATATGATTGCATTTCAAAATCATCTAGTCTAATGGTAATTACTTGCTGCCATCGATCAGTTAAGTAAGATTCCATTCATTTTTTGCTATTCTTGTAGAGCAGAACAACCGGACAAACGAGAGCATTTTTATGTAAGCTGAAGCAGAGGCGCTTCATGCTCCCTCGGCCAATTACGTTTACCGTTTTTTTATTTTAAATGGTTTTGAAAACGCTTCCCTGAATCTCGTATTTTACGTGATCAAGCCTACAATATTAATTAGCAACAAAACCAAAATAATAATAAAATAATGACTTTCCCACCAAAGCGTTCAGAACTAATTTCAATAAGAGAACTAATTATTAGTTCACAGGATACAAAAATCCGACAGCTTCAGATATACTACATTTATTGTACAAGTTGGAATCGTTTAATTAAATAAAAACTCGCTTATGAGAAAATAGTTATAATTTTATGTATCAGTTCGTATTGAGTATCAAAACAACAGTATAAGATATCTTATTAGCATACACAAATATATACATTCAATGTAACGACCGTAACGTTTATTAACCTACCTAGTCTGTACAAATTGATATTCTAATTAGAAATCTATATAAAATTATAAATTTACCGCTAAAATAGTGAAATAGGTACATACCTACCAACTGCAGAATTAAAAGTATTGTATAATAATGTAAAATATATATATCTTGATTCATGCATTATACAAATTCATCAGACAATCTTGAAGATATGTCAATAATAAAATTACCTCAATGTGTAGAAGTCAGTGACCCTAATTATTCTACATTATCTCAGTATCTGTACCTAACACGGTAATATAAAGAATCTTTCATAATTTTATATGGGTAGGTACATACATAATAAAACGTTAACAACTATCTTATATCACGTTTAGTCAATTACCGATAAGACCCTTAACATCGGCTGTGAATATATTCACAGGTTAACAATAAATTTATATAGTTTTAATTAATTACCGATCATTATAGATCGTTACGTCATCCACAGCTTATATTAGATAGGTACTAATGAATCTAATGATCGCTTAAAGCTTTTTGCGCCGAAACATGGATACAAGAGGTTGGTCACGAAATGTTTTCGAGTGAAATTGCTTGTATGTTAAATGTCCCATCTGTTAACTATTAAAAGCAAAATTATCTACATGACATTGATTCCAATCAGTCACACCATTAAAAGTGTTTGCAATTAATTTCAAAATACATAACAACCATTGATCAGCTAAAACTATTCAACAAGGTACATTCGGTCGGATAGTGAATGCATTTATTTAGCAAAAACTGAACTCTGTTATTGCAATTAAGTACCTATAAGCTTTGTTACATTACATATATTTTTATTGCTTGTATTTTACATCCATACGTACTTACGAACCAAATGTTCCATGTTCGATATTCGTGTTCACTATGTTTTTGTACGGTCGGTCTAATAGGTAATCAATTTAAAGAATTTTTTTTGGAAGAACTTGAGTCGTTTTTCTCTCTAAAATGTTACCGGCTGACATATATATATAGTTGCGTGAGTCCATCACGCAGCCACGGTAATGTTATCTATACAGTAGTGTAACTCGGCTCTGTCTTCGAAATAAGTACCTACAGCCGCGCTGTACGTAAACATGCGATAGGGCTGCCCGCCTCCAGCATTTTAATTACACTTTGTGTTTCTATTTAGTTTTGAGATTGTAAATATACTTTTTTTATATAAACAAATAAAATACTCTGTGAATTGAACAGGAATTGTTCATTAAAAATGCGTGTTGTTTTCTTGACCAGTAGGTGGATTTAAACAAAAACCCATGTTTATTTTGAATAAAAAATCGTTCTTAAAAATTGGCGACCGTAAAATATTTGTGAGACGTACGAAATGCTTTATTATTATATTTTAAGGTATTAAAAATCCACATTCTAACTTGCTTATACGAGTAACTACTACCTATTTCACTCGTGTCAATCACTTTTCTTCACTCTATTCACTTTTTTTTATTAATTGAGACATTTTTTCGCGGGATAAAAGGAAATACTTGTACATTAAAAAGACACACATTATGTACCGTCAACTATATGTAGACTATTAAAAAATTTACTTACTAGTAAGTAAAATTGTTTTATGGTATTAAGTAAAATTATTTTATAGTATTACCTTTCAGATCCCAGGTAATCAAAAAAATTATCTCTGGATGCGTTTTTGACGAATTCATGTAACTTAAAACAGCACAATATATCTTACTCATATTTTATATGTAAATATGTACTTGAACTTATTTTTGGTGAAAAAATCGCGTGGTTATTGTTAAAAAACAACAAACCATTCGCTCGTCACTGCGGCGTAGTCACGACACTCGAGACTGTCTGCGGTACGAGCGCAGGCCAAGATCGAGGCGCGTAGGTATAACTCGCGTTTCGGCCGTTTCTATGAAGTTGAAATACTGTATAGATAACATTACCGTGACGCAGCTCAGGCCTGTGGCGGAAAATATTGTTTTTATATTTTGGTGTAAATTTTGTCATATCATTTATTTTCTTTTTATATGTTTGGACCTACCCGTGCTGAATATGTTACTTAACCTCTGACTTAAATCTAAGATTGTTCTAAATTTAATATCCTAATATAAACAAAACAGTTTTTTCCAAAATGGTCTTTTAGGTTGTATTACTGGCAGCCCAGCCAAGATGGCGGCATCGAAGGCATCCTTGAGTTGCTTCCTCGTTTTCGAAGAAGTTTCTATGTAGACCGCGTTTATTTTAGCTGCTAGCGCCTTCGCATCCCCTTCTGAGACCACTTGTTCCCCGCGGGCCTGGAAAATTCAACAGTTTTCATGAGAACTACGATCATTAAGAATCGTTGAAATATGAACAGACAGACTTATAATATTTGTTCTCTAATTAAAATCATCACTGAGATTAAGAATTAACCCTAAAGTTCGAGGCATGTTAATATCAGGCATTATAACCAGTGATGGGGCAGTTTACTTGTGCGAGCGTATTTTGTTGCTCACCTTCTACACTCAATCACCCCAAAGTGGAATATTTCGCCAAGCACTTAATAGCCTCTTCCGGCTAGGTTCTCATTCTAAGTCTAGTATACATCACCTGCCACATCACTTACCAAACGATAGTCGTTTACGACTAGGCTAGTCTGCAAGAACTGATTGCTTATTTGTAAATGTTAACGAGGAAACTCACCCTTAACGCGTGTAGTACCCTGGTGTCCTGTGCGAGGTCGCTCTGCGTGCCCACTAGTATTAAAGGCGCGTTCACATTGGCGACGGCGCGCGTCCACCGCTCGGCGACCGATCGGAACGTCTCCGGGCGGACCACGGAGAAGCATAGCATCAGCACATCAGTCCCAGGGTAAGCTAGCTCCCGAAGCTCAGACATTGAATCCTGGAAATAACGAAGTATTCATTAGAATTTTGAGTCAGTGATGAAATAGTGGCAATGTTTATGGACTGCCACGCAGGAGTCGGAATAAGCACGTAGGAGTCGGAATAAGCACGCGCGGGTTAGAGCTTCACTACAACGTGGTACTGCATTTTGCATTTTTCTCTTTGCTGCACTACTACCATAGTAATACCAAGTAGTTTACGCACCCTCAATAGATTTAATTGCCTACTCGACTGGTCTGGTTGTTCATATCTCTAAGTTTTATAGGTACTGCACTGTACTGTATCAGCCGTATTGTCCACTGCTGAACACAACCTACCCCATATGGGGGTTTGCCACGCTTGGCAGGCATCTTTGTTTCGGTATTTTACCTTTAGTCGCCTCTTACAACAGCCACAAGTAGAAATGGAGTGGAGGGTAACATTCTATTCCGGCACCCCACGGGAAAAGGATGTTGGTAAGTATTAGTAGTTTATTCATTTGTACGATAATCTTGTTCATATTTTGGTATCTGAAATAAAGTTTTATTACTAGTTCAGATGCCATCAGCTTTAAACAATTTATTTTGTCAACAATGTGCACATGTATACTAATATTATATACTTACGATAGCAAACTTCCTATACTAAGTAATTATATACAAAGTAATTTTAAAGCGAAAACTGGAAAATTTATACACCTATCTTACCTATATTAATATTACCTTATATTCATATTTCTTACATTTTAGTTTCTTAGTCGAATTTAAGAAGTCAAAGAAAAAAATTGACTTATAAGTTATGTCAATAAAACATTATTATTATTACCATAATGACAGTCATAAATAATTTCACATTACTGTACTCGTTTGATTTTAAAAAGTCACCACAAAATTATAACAGTGGTATATATTATTGCACTCCTTTTAAGCAATCGTGTGTTTGCCTAAAGGTAATGTTATTAGGGCTCAAATGTATGTGAGTATCTCTATTCCGTTTTACTGAGCGGCACTGACTGGCTATATACATTTTGGAAGAGCTGTCGTGTTTTTAATTTAATAATTATTTAAACTATTACGGTATATTTCAATATGAAACCGTAATAGTTAACTTAGTACCTATCTATCATCAGTTACGTAGAGAGTACTATTAAGACTGCTTCGTGGCTAACACATGGTTTGTTATAGCCAGTTAGATATAAGGCATTATGGGTGAAAGTTATCGTAACCAACTATTGAAGCATCGACCACTACGCTTGTTTCTTCACACACAATATAGTCAATATATTGCGCAACGCAACTGTAGTCGGTGTGATCGTACCTTTTATGTTTATTCGTAGCTTTTATGGCAAGGGAGAGTTGCACGCCTGAAGTTTGTAAACAGTTTTAGTTTTATATTGCCATAGAGTAATAATGTATTATATTATCTATACTTATAGGGCGTTCGGATAGCCTATCAGTTCCAAAAATAACACTCACAAACGCTACAAATGATCACACAGGGCGTTCGGATAGGGACTTCGTGAGCATAAATATCGTTTTCGATCACCGTTCGGATAGCTTTGAAAACGCTACAAATGACAGAGAAAAGTGCTATTTTTGACCCACGTCTTACCGTGGGATCGTTGTGATCGTTTTTTGACAGCTAACATTTTATGAGAAATATTGTTGTTCCTATCATAATGAATAGAACTGGCGATGCCTCCGCCAGATTTAATTACAGACCTATATCTTTGGCTTCAGTTGTTGCACCTATATCTTTAGCTGCAGTTCCAGAAAACGTTATTTTGGGTTTCAGCGGTTGTCAAAATAAGTATAAGACGTTCGGATAGCATACAGTCATTGGTGGTCAAAAATAGCAGAAGCTTCTTTCCGAACGCTAAGATACAAATGCCACTTTTGAAACTGCTACAAACGCAACCGAGCCAAAACGAACGCACCTTTAGAGATGGGTTTGCTAGCACTAGGTAATCTGTGGGTTTGCTGATGGCCCAATTAGACCATGCGATACTTCCTCCTAGCACATGCATGATTTAGTTCATAAACTAAGTATATGTAGCTTTTTTTTTTAGTTATGTATTCAATGTTTTGGTGGCCCGAGGAGGCCAACTACCAAAATTTCAGTCTAATTTTAACCTTACAATAACACTCTTGCAGGGGCAAGGGGCAATGCTGCCAGCATGCTGGGCACGCTGCCAACTGGTAGTGGGCTGGAGCATTTGGACTGCCTATGAGTCGGCAATTACTTATAGGTTATCTAAATGCTTTAATTGTAGTAGTGTTGTATATAGTTCGTAGTGTATTGAAAATAAAGGCATACCTTTCTACCGAAGTTAAAAAAAATGTTTCGTTTTACCAAATATTACAGAAAACTTACATCTTATCCCCGTGGTGTGCCGGGGTAGAATAGCACCCCCATATCTTCCTATGGGATTCATAAGAGGCGACGAAAGGAAAACACCAGAAAGTGTTGGGAAATAACACCTGAAGAAACGCTATCTTACACTGCGATCCCCAAGACACCTGGTAAGTGTGGGCTAATGGCAAACGGCTATGTACAACAGTGAACGGTTATTACTTTCAACCTTATAGGTACGGTTATAGATAGGTACCTACCTACTATTACAGTCTTAACAAGACAAAGTTATAATTTAACTTATATCATCCAAGAGTGAATGAACGCATTAGTCGTGGTTACCTAACGGCTAAAATAACTGCTTCACTTCTCAAGGTTAAATTGTTACAAAGGTACCGTATCTAAGTAGGTACTAAACAGTATATCACGTAAATGTAAGACATACCACCTACAAAATTAACAAAAACTCCTCTAGAGGGCGCTGAAAAGAATAGAACAAGGTATATGTGCATGTTTCACTCTCACGCCGAGAGTCCGTACCAAACGGTATAGAATGTATCAAAAAATAGCAATAATTTTCGTACTGAAATTTTTCGTTCCTTATTCTCTTGTTGATTCTGTTGTTCTTTATTCTCTTCCACTTTCCTCCGGCTAGAGCTAAAAAAATAGAGTGGGCAGGATACGATTGCAGCCAAGTTATTACGAGTAATTCGATTTACAAAACCGTTATTCGAAAATTAAACAAAGTTCATTTGTGATTTTTATAGGTGCTCGAAGAATACGTACGGTAGAGCGATTCAGAACCTGTAGGTACAGCGCCATCTAGCGGTAGCTTTGTGAAACTTACACTAATTTATTGCGGGTTTTTTATTTTATTTTAGATTTTGGATTGGTCAATGCAAGTCTTTACTCTTTGTAAACAAGCAACTTTTTCATCTTAGTCACTTTAATTGAAATGATTTATTCGATTTTGTATTTACAAGTACAAAATTATCCAACTTCCGAGTACAACGACTATTACTGCTAAACTAATAAAGTTATCTTAACCGCTACAATTTTCCTATACAGTTCATGAAATGCACTATCATCGTGAAATTTACAGATTATTAAAGCCAGTAGTTTAACTTATGGAGGGAGGGCACGTCCTACTGAAACAAAAATGTGCACCTTGATAAAGTATAATAAGGGTTCCTTGCCAGGACTATGGAACTTTAAAAACGTTAAAAAACACGTTTCTTGTACAGACGTAAGGCGACCTCTTTTATTTTTAACTGACTTACAAAAAGGAGGAGGTTCTCAGTAAGACTGTATTCAAGCTAAGGGCAGCAGAGTGACAATCTATTAGAGCTCCTCATCAATACTTACCCTTTGAATACCTACAGAACAACTGAAAAAGAGCGGAGATACCTATACGTAGTATTATTATATGTTCTATGCCTATACTATAAAGATTCAAAAGAAGAATCGTAATCAGTTTTAGGAATGGATAGGAGGCGAAGGTAAGATTTTGTATTCTATGCCTGTAGTGTCATCCACCAGAGAGGTTTCTCTAATTAGTTATTGCGAAGATGTTTATAGGTACTTTATGCAGTACGTCGTCGCTCGCTTTTCACTTTCATATTTTTATTACTTTATGATAGTTTACTTGGCTACGTGGCTTCACATGCGTCTTGGGAAAAGTAACATTGGGGCAGAATGATATGTTCTTAACTGGACCTATCCTATCTCTTCTCGAAAAGGGCCACTCTGGAATATAGGCAAATCTCATGGATGGCCACAATGAACGGCTACTTGCATCCAACCGACCCCCCGATACTCATAATGTCGTCAGTCCACCTAGTGGGAGGAATACTTTATATACGTTTTCTTATTTAAGTTCGTATTTTTCTAACGCTTTATATTTACCGTCTTTCTTACTACTAGCAGTAATAGAAAATAGAAGTATGTTATCGTTACAATACACTCAAGATAAACTATAATAAAATAACGCACGAGGGAGCGCAGCGCACGAGGTGTGGCCTATTGTTCAAGTCTGTATTTGATAACGAAAATACAACACTACCTTTTCACTAATACGAAGAAATAATCAAAATGTATGTAATGGTACTGTAGATTTGTATACATTTTTCAAGGTAGAATTGTATTTTGCATGGGTATCTGCTATAGAAGCTTGTTTCACATGACTGCCACAAACAAGGTTACTGAGCTTCCAAAATGACTACGGAAGCAAACGATTGGCCCACGAGTGGGATTCAAACTAGCGCAGACACATCTCGACGTCACGCCGATCAGGGTTCTAATGGTTCCAGGAACCGAGGCCACAACCCCAGAACTTGCATGAACATGGTCTTCAACAAATCATTCATTAGTAAGCACTTTTTGTAGTACATAGGAAGGAAGTTGGTTTATTTATAGTAATAAACCATCTAACGTAGTCCTGAATTTATTTTTTTATTTAAGATCCAATTGTGTCTTTCCCACGGCCAATTCGATTTCTCCCGACACAAGATCAACATTGATTTTACAATCATAATAAAACACGCGCATTCGTATGGATCACGCAAGATTTGATGCTAACAGTTGAATCATACAAACAATTCACTCCATGAGCCGGTGTACCTCTAACAATGAATTTTATGTAGTTTTTTTCTGCGACAATAGCGCGAGGTTCCCACAGTTTCTCTACCTGCATTTATAGACGTAAATTTTTTTATAGAGGTCTATGTGATAGGGGCTGGCACACGTGTTTACGGCGATGGCTACAACTGCGCTAGAAAGGTAGAATTGTTATGGTGTGCAAATTGAAAGGAACTTAGGGATGAAGTTAAGGTTCGTGTCTCAGAGCGCTTTCAATAGAAACGTAGTTTCGTAATATTCTATGAAGCGTTGGGACGTTAGATAGTCGAAAAACCGAAAATGGAGACTTGGAGACACCTAAAATTACATAAAATTTCAATTATTCTAATTTTTTTTTATATTCGCGAATCTTTGATTTTGTGAGTTTGTATGGTGATACGGTTTGTGTGAACGCTCCTCTCATTACCTCCACATTTCAGTACAAAATCTGACCAACCCAATCATAATATCCTACTATTAGGTGAATAAAATCGTCATGGCTAGCCTATAAGTAATTAAAACAGTTTGTGTTTCTCTGCAACGACTTGTCATGATATGATATGTGAGCTAAGCGAGACGCCAACGCGGGCGTCCCGAGCTCTCCTTGAAAAAGACCACCGAATGTGGTTGAAACTATAGTCGGAGCTATCTGACTGATTCACGTGAGTTATCCCGTATTATTTACTAAAATGAGTGAAAACCACGTTAGTTTTTATAATAAAAAAAAAAATATATGATATGTGTTTTAATGATATGATAGGTACTATTATTTTGACCTACGACGCAAACAGAAAATCACATGTCCATAGGTACGGAATTATCCGTACCGTATTCGTATTAACGAATGTGGCATAGTACCGCCCAAATTAATTTTATTGTTTATAGCGCACCACGTATCAAGGAAGACAATTCACCACAAGTATTTTTTTTCTGTTGGACTAATCAGTTTCACGATGAGAAAGAACCGCGGATGAAGCGATTTTCTCTGAAATGTTACGAACGAGAATCTTCTTAACTACGATTTGAGGCGTTGAAAGATATCATCAGGTCTTATCTAGTTGATGAATGGATGAGAGAATATCCCACAGGTCTGATGAACGCTTGTAATTGTTATGGGCTGGCATGGCATTAGCTGAACATCAGGCAGACCACTGATTATTTAGCCTTTGTACTAATCTGTTGGTATATAATAATGTGGATGCAGAGGCTAACTTAGAATTACAGATGTGGGCAGGAATAAATTGTGATCTGGTATTATGCTCCAAAAATAAATTAAATATAAAAATTGTGATGCAAAAATTGTGATTGCAAAAAAAATTGTCAATATTTCCTACCGCCATACAGTGAAGCTTAAGCCTGCGCGGTAGGATTATGTTTAGGCCAACATTTAAGATAAAATATGCAAAATTCAGGTCTATGCCTCAATCCATTTTCGAAGCTCATGGCAGGCGCCTCGTACAGTCAATCTTGATCAAGATCTGCGATCATAATCAATGATAGCGATCTAGATTATTCGTGTACCTACATAGTGGATTGATGCATCTGATTTTAAAATCTGCTGATTGTTATCAAGCCGATGACACCCGCTTTCCACCGCTGCTGGCAAGATCGTCATCTTTAGACTTTGATTTTAAGTTTTTTTAATTACTGATAGGTAAGCCTTTGACCACAATCTCACCTGGTGGTAAGTGATGATGTGGTCGAAGGTGTTAACAGGCTTAACCTAGAATTACTGGCTCTCAAGGACAGCTGCCGGAACACACCGTTAGTTGCTTGGCGATAGATTTTTAGGTGAGGGTGGTCGCTAGCCAGGCGGGCATTCCCAAAAATGCCCTTCCACCATGCAGTGAAGCTCAAGCCCGCCGCGGGATTCGAACCATGGACCTGCTGCGCGGCTGTCCATAGCCAATGCCACTGAGCCATCACTGCTTCAAAAAGTATAACCAGGTCTGGCTCACTCGGCACTTTAGGTAAAACAACGCTAAAGATTACGAGTACCTACATCGGCGTATCCGTCCGACGGGATTATTGTACGGTGCGTGCTACGTCAGAATAGATCGAAACTATGCGTGGCTATGCCATAGAAAGAGCCTTGCAGCCTGCAGGTGAATATATATATTAGGTACACATATTGCTTCGTAGCTATAGTCGCTTATTTATTAGAAATGGCTTTGCAGTGATACTTCTGGTAATCTTTATTTTGTGGTATAACTCATCGTTACATATTTTTTCCCCCATAAAATCTAAAGTAGTAGGTAGTTATTAATATTATTTTAAGCGCTGATGTTCATGATCCAGATTGACTGTATACGGGCCTCCATAGGGTCGACGATGAGAACACGCAAGAAGTTGTACTGCGTAGATATCAAAGTTGCGTTATCACTTTTACGATTTGTGTAAGGAACGCTAAAAGTTATTATGAATTTAGTTACTAACCTGTCCAGCAGTATCACAGATTTCCACGCAGACTGGCCTGTCGTCTACGTCTACCACAACTGTAACAAAATGAAATTATACATCAAACAGTGTTACAAAAAATTAAAATAAACTGCCCATATATCTCTAGTGTAGAGGCATGTAATCCGGGGCATCAAGCGTTATTGAAAAAATAAAAATATTGATATAATATTTTTTTTTTTTGTTTATTCCTGATAGGTTAGCCTTTGACCACTATCTCACGTGATGGTAAGTGATGATGTAGTCGATGATGTTGTTCAGACTAACCTAGAGTTATTGGCTCTCAAGGACAGCTGCCGGAACGCACCGTTAGGTGCTTGGCGACAGATTTTCAACTTGAGGGTGGTAGCTAGCCAGACGGGCATTTGCAAAGTGCCCTACCACCACGCTGTAACGACTGCTATCCTAAGACAACAACCGGGACCGACGGCTAAACGTGCCCTCCGAAGCACGGAAGCGCTCAGTAGTAATACCCAACCAGCGGTCACCCATCCAAGTCATGACCGCGGCGGACGTTGCTTAACTTTGCTGATCGATTCAGAATGGCTAAGCAAACTTGGCTACGAGCGCTTCGTATAATATAACTTCTTTTAGTTAATTTCAAAACTGCTCAAACGAAGTTGATCAAATTTATATGTTACGGACCTATTTAGAGGTATATGTACTCTACGGAATGAAAATAATCATCAAGATTGGACGATGCAGTAATAAGTTATATAGTGTGTTATATAAGTATCCTACATTAGAAAGAAAGTTTATATAAGGTTTTAGGCATTTTGTGTCTCATCCAGCATTGGTTAGTCGGTAGGGGCACTTGCTGCTGTGGGAGTAGTTGGTGTCGAGCCCGACATATCCCGGCCACCTTCCCCGAGGTGGACGGGAATACGGAAATGCATTTTTCACACGTAAATAAAAAAAATAAATAAAAAAAAATGTCATGTGGATGATTTTTATTAATTATACCCATCGCATGAAAATAAATAAAAATGAGCTGGGAGTTGGAACATGAACACGCTCTTGTTAATTTAAGCTTTTTTTGTAGCCTGTGTGGTGTACTAGATTAAGCGTAGATATATAGTATTGTGGTCGTGTGAGTAGCACGGTGTTGTATGTGTGTGTGAGATGCAGCTGACTTGCCGCCATAGACGGAATTCCCTGTTTGGGTCCAAAAATAGTAACCAACGGTTTATGATCGGTGCGTAATGTAAACCGCCTCCCGTAAAGATATTGATGCAATTGCTCCAAACTGAAAACAATCGCTAACGCCTCCCGTTCTATCTGTGAATAATGTTTCTCCGCGCTTGTGAGTGCCCGCGATACGTAAACGACCGGCGCGGCCGCTCGCGTGGCCCTTCGCCGCGTTCTCCGCGGCTTAGCTGCGTAAGAACGCCCCCTATGCCCCGGGCGCTTGCGTCGCACGTTAAAAACAAAGGCTTATCTGGATTGTAATGTGCCAGTACGTCCGCACTCGTTAATATTGACTTAACTTTTTCAAAGGCTAGCTCGCACTCGCGGTCCCATTTCCAAGTGATACCTACCTTTTTTTAGCAAATTATATAAGGGAGCTAATAGACTGCTCAGGTTCTTGACGAATTTAGGATAGAAGTTTATTGTTCCTAAAAACGACCTTAATTCCGTAATATTACCCGGCCTAGGAATGTTTATAATACCTTCTACTTTTTCCGGGTCCGCCTTAATGCCATCTGCAGAAATAATATATCCTAAATATATCCTGCGAAAGAACTATTTAAGAATCTTAAAATCTTAACATTTATAATCTTGCCAGTTTATACTGCAAGTGGCATCTTTCGTCAGAAAAAAACCTTGAACTGTTCTCCACGTGGTCTGATTTCCACGACTACCCGACGAGACATCGGCACCGTCTCAAGCTCCCAAGCGTACTCCCAAATCTAAGAAGCTGTTTCAATTTGTGGTCATTAAGATTTACCTAAGAAATACCACAATACCTAAGAAAATCATTGATGCGCCAAGTTCGAGCTCGTTACTACACATTAGATGAGTTTTAGATAAATAAAATGATAATTGCTGGTCCACATTCTATCAGTAATGAATACAAATTGCATTGTTAATTTTTAATTTGATTGCTATACTGCGCTTAGACAAGTATTCATTGTAGTTATTTTTGCTATTAGAAATACTTTTGAATATGACGTGCAAACAAGTTTATTTTACTAATAAATTATTGATTCAAGGGACTTTGAAAGAGCGACTCGCACTTGGCCAGATTTTCTGGTTTGCTTTAGGGCCAGACCAGGGAAGGTCACTCAGTGGAGTGGACACCAACCTCGTCCCGGATGCGCGGCGAGCGGCGCCGGCGCACGCGACCGCACATCCTGCTCTTTGTTGACACGATTGCCAATGTACATTTTCTTTTGTCAATAGTGGGTTTCCGTCCTCCTGTTACCATATAAGGTATCGATGATTGCTGATATTTATTGGCAAACTTTATATGGAGCTAACTAAACTTTTTTTACCCCCGACGCAAATAGGATATATGCATTATCTGTCTGGGGTATCATAGCTCTCAAACGGACCAACCGATTTTAATTAGGCATTTTTTCATTTGAAGTGGATTGGAAGTATTCTTACATACGATTGAAGAAAATCTGCTGAGCCGTTCTGTTGGCGACAGAATATCCTTTCTAAGTACTATGTTTACCGGCTATTTTTACCAAATGTATTAAGTTTTTAATGTAGCTTTTTTAAGTGTCGTTGTTTTAGTGATTATAAGTCAGTCTTCAATATATATTTACGTGGAATGTATGTACTGGTATTTTTATTTATTTATTTTAATAGATACATTTGTGGTGGGATTTTGCTAGTTACATTTGTGGGTAAGGTAGGTACTGTGTGGAGTGTGTGGTTATCAATACGTTCGAAGATTTGCTCTTTTCTTCTTTGATGAAGGGATATTTAATAGGTTAATTTATTCGAATTTCAATATACCTACTTTACTTCAATGGTTTTGCTAACCTTATTTTGCAAACCAAAACCGAAGCACCAGCAACACCTGGAATCTCCGAAATCTATGGGTTCATACAACATTGTAATATTAAGTATAAATTAATAAGAAGTATTATTATTAATCTGCAGGATACCTAACTCTTCACCAACTTATAGCAGAGGTATCGTGTTTGAGCTCATTGAGTAGGTTTTAGATACCTTTGTTGATAACAGTGACCAGGGGTTGATACATAGATTACGAGGGGGTAATCTGTTGGTTAATATCATCAGCCGCTTGATATCATCAAATACATATCTGATAGTTGATGATATATAGAATGGTTTTATTTTAAATTTAAAATGAATGTAACGTTATTTTTACCGCATTAAGCTAGCTTTTCTATATAGTTCTATCACCAGCTGGTGAGCTGAGCTATAGCTACAGGATAGAATGGACACTGCTACTGGCTGCTAGGCTGGGCTATCGTTTCAAAAACAACGAAAATACGAGAGAAAAGCACCGAGATTTCGGTCTAACTATTCTGGACTATTTGTGTACCTATGTAGGTATATTTACTTATATATTTATTTTATTTATGTGTATGGTACGAGCTACTATTCCACAATTAAATATAGAGTACGTACTACATAGTTAACACAAATGGATTATTTATTTTTCAATTCGTTTCTTTCGATAAAAATAAATTGCATATAGAAATTGTATCAACAAAAAAACCGACTTTCATATCTAATTTTTTTCTTTTCAGGGCCGATAGAAATGAGGTTGTTTCGTCTCAAATGAGATTTGCACTCGACTCGACTACGTTTCGTAACACAATTTAACTATTGTGCTTCGTACAATAGCTTTAACAATAGTTTTCAGTTAGTATTCTGCGAGATTGTAAAGCCTCACGTATAGTAAGTATTATGTTTATGACAGACCTCTTTTATGTTGAAAGTATCTACTTAATTCTATTGCCTTTGAAAATAGTTACCAAAATATGTTATTACAAATGCGACGTCACAAGTTGAATTTCTATTCATTTGTACTGAATTCTGAAATATACTTGCTACTATATTAAAATTCTTTAAGATGTATCTTAGACTAATAATGTAAATTTTTAATGTTGTAATTCAGTTCACCCTTTCAGTGTAAATTTACACTGAAAGGGTGCCGCGGTTTCAAATTAGTTATTTAACTACACATTATTGCCATTTACACTATTCATAAAATTGAGTTAAGTACATCTATTTATTATTATTTTTAAGACACGGACAGGTTGTCCTAATTTATACCTAACTGTCCGAGATGGATGTGAGGATTCACATCCATCATTAAAAATTAGCAAACGGTATTCTTTTAAGTCGATGGCTTTTCTAGATTGGCTATTTCAGACTGTTTTTGTTAACAAAAACTAAACTTCTCGGGAATCTGGAATTTCAGAAGTTCACAACATAATCTATTCTTTAACTAGGAACTTGGATGAGAATTATAAGAAATGAAACTACGCCATTGTAATGTAAAAACGTTTTTGGATGCGTTCACAATTTAAAATTCGTTTATTAAGGCTACATTCTCTATTCCACAACATAACCAACACAAACGCTGATTTATAATTTCTAATGTTGTCTTTGAGCTGTGATCGAAACTAACAATCCTTACTTCTTCCATAAATTCATACGAAGCAGGACCAAAAGAATAAATAATAGATATTTATTCTTATAACCCGGCAACCCACGAAGCGCCAGAAGGATTGACAGGGTGTTAGAATGTCACCCCCCATTTCTAACTGGAAGCAGCGCCTACTGAGGACCTGATATAACTGCGATCCTCAAGACGCCTCAAAACGCCAAGCATGGTGTTTATGGCAAACCCCCCTAAATGGTGGAGGCTGTGTTCAGCAGTGGACAATCCGGCTGATACAGTATTTATTCTTAGGGCAGAGCTCTGATAGAGCGCTACCCGCCTCGTACTGGCGGTTCTTTTTTATGAATGCAACAATAGTTATTTCCTTAACCCTTCTTTGCATCAGCGTGAGGAACGAAATTGCAAGAATAACGTGCAATCTGAGCCATCAGCAGATTTCGTGATCTAAGCCTATCATCTGTTTAATTGCCGCCATAACTAATTATTATACGTCTCGCCATTGGAAAGCGAAAGCGCTGGGTTTTTGGCCGCCCGACATTTCACAGATGTTATCGTTTTGCGGAAACGTTTTTTATTGTTTTCTAAATTTATGTGCGAATTATAGTGCTGTTTTCTGACTAATGGCAACATAATGACACGCTATAAATTTAAACAAATCTTCGAACGTGTTTACTGTTTAGTAATAAATAAAAATGTGTGAATCAGACTCCCATGGTCGTAATATTCTCTTTGCACAAACCGAGCGACGGTTCCGCACCAACAAAATGAATTTGTTTCACACCTAGAGCGTATTGTTTTGCGCTTAAAATGCACGTTTGAACGAATATGTAAGGATGTAACTGTTCCGAAATTATAAGTGTAACGACATATGCAAATCGGAATCAAAGTGCTATAACGCACAAACAAAACATTAGTTCTTGAGTTTTCAAGAAGCAAGATTTCCAACCAACATAAGTAAACAGAATGTCTATCTTTAATATGCCCGTGGGGTGCAGGGCTAGAATACCTCCCCCATAATGGGGGAGCTTATGTTCAGCAGTCGATAATCCGGCTGATACAGTATACAGTAATAATGCAAAATTTTTATTTACAAACAGGCAATTTTGTCGTTTATAACGATGACAGTTGTTTGACACTGACTTGCTTACACCCTTTTCATAGATCAACGACTGTATGTACCTTGAAGTGAGCGTAAGTACCGGTTGATGACGTCACGGATGGCGTAATATGGAATTTGTGTATAGCTGCCACTACATCTCGCCACGCTAATGTTATCAATTTTAATGAAGCAGTGATAGCTCAGTGGCTTCGGCTATGGACTGTCGCGCAGCAGGTCCATGGTTCGAATCCCGCCGCGGGCTTGAGCTTCACCGCATGGTGGAAGGGCATTTTTGCGAATGCACGCCTGGCTAGCGACCACCCTCAAGTGGAAAATCTGTCGCCAAGTACCTAACGGTGTGTGTTCCGGCAGCTGTCCTTGAGAGCCAGTAATTCTAGGTTAAGCCTGTTAACACCTTCGACCACATCATCACTTACCATCAGGTGAGATTGTGGTCAAAGGCTTACCTTTAAGCAATAAAAAAAAAAACCGTGCTTAAACTATATACGCATAGCGCTAAACCCTATTTATTCTGTGGCTAAACAGAACGTGCCCCTAGTTGGCATTCTACCGGAAACGCCTTAGTGACCACTGGGTTTAGGCGCCCTACAAACTATATTAAAATGTGAAACAGTATAAGTATCTGGTCTTATTTATCTACCTAATAAAAATTACGAAAAAACAAAGTAGCTTCTTTTTATAAATGTGTAGGTACTAGGTACCTATATATATTGAAGTGAAACTTGTGAAACTATAGAGGCATTATGACGACCTGATTGTATTGCTATAGTACGAAGGTGAAAAGTGAAAATGTGCCCTGTCTGACATTCTGTTTGCCGTCCCGTTGACCCGGGCCATAGAATACTGCCTACCCCCGGCTACGAGGCGCCTCTACGACCTTCAACTCCAGAGGGACCGCCTGTTGGGTTCAACAGTTCACTCGACGAAAATGGGTTACGATAAATTGTTGTAAAATTAATACTATAATGTATGCAAATGTCATTTTCACGTGCCTATTTCTTTCTAAAGCCTAAGTAAGTAGCACTTATGCTATAAATATTGGTAACTATTTTAGGAACATAGCTAAAAACCACCAACCTATTAGACGTAGTTTAGAATTTATTCAAAATGAAATAACACAAGAACTACTGTAAAGATATCGCAGTTATTTAACACGTATTTGACCTTATTCTACTATCAAAGTAACATACCTTGGGTTTTGTAATGATAATGAAATAAGTATGAAAAAATACTTATTGCAAATACATGTACGTATTTAAATCAAAAGTACCTAGTATGTAGTTATGTATGATTTATATTGTGAATATAATAATAGTAATAAATAAAACATGTTTGTTCCATCACAGTATAACTGTCAGAAACATTTTTTATTCCGACACTTTCTGCTAAATTAGGTCACATTTTATGGGATTTCGCGGTTACGTCGACACTTTACGATCTTGATGTTTGGATGACGGGTGTTTTAATTTATGGAACAATTTCAATATAGTTTCATTTGAACAGCGTATAGTTCATGCAGCAGCGTAGTATACTGTTGTACTGATCATTTATTCTCACGGGAAATTGTGACTAACGTGAAAACGTCTATTAAAAAAACTCTATTCAAGAACAGAAGAACTTTGTTACATACAATCGAGATGACCAATGCACAGAGTCATAGTTACTCATCACCTTTACATATCTGAGGACCCTTACGGACTCTGCAGTGTTTAAAACGTATGTACCTGGTCATTCTTATAACCAGCAGTCACGAAAAAGTGCAATATTATTCCACTTTTAAATACTGGCCCCGAAATAAAGTTGTCAAAATGAACGAATGGCATTATTTAGGGTCAGTAGTGAAGTCAACCCACATACATATATAACACCTACTAGGTGCGCGGGTAGAAACTCCACCTATAAACATTTATAAGACAAATTAATATTATTATTTAGTGTGTAATCTCTTCCCACTTGCAGTTTGCTACATGGAAAGTACAGCCATCAGCTTAATCATAAAATTATTGACTGCCTAGTTAGCTGCTGTAAAATACTAATTATCTGATAACTCTGTATAAAATACTTAGGGCCCGTTTCAGAATGTCCTAATAAAGTTTCGGGTTGCTATGCAACACATAAAATAATTGAATAATAAAAATGACAGTTAACATGCAGCGCGTTTCAAGCTTTAACTGATGGATAGGATGACTGTGAAACGCAAAGAGAGTGTTTTATTTATTAAATATGTTCTGGATAGTAAAACCGGAACTTACTCGGAACATTCTGAAACAGGCCCTTATGCTTCTTATTATTATCCAAAGACAGTTATGTCCGGTATCACTTGAAGCTGGATTGCAGCGACTTTTTAAATTAGATCAATCGAAGTTATTTTCAACCCAGGTGGTCATTTTCCAGGAGTGTTGTGAGTATCACAATCATAGAAAAAGACCACACGATGTGGTTTAAACTATAGTTGGGACGATCACAATTTTATTATGTGAATAAAACTCGTTAATAATAAAATTACAAATTACAAACAGGAAAAATTTAAGTCATGTGCGGGATTCGAACCCCCATCCATCCACCCCTTTAGCCGGGGTATGCTCTAATCCAATTGAGCCAACATGACAATGAGTTACAACTATTTTTTTTCCTATCGTTCTTTAACCATCGTATTGGGATTTTGTAATGTAAACCGCAGAGCATGCGTTATTGCAAACATTAAAATATTAAAACACAAAATGTAACGTCAATTCACTTCGCATGCGTGTTTTATAAGATATACTAGCTTTCCGGGCGCGGCTCCGTCCGCGCGTATGTCGGTTATCGCGCAAAAAAATTGACCTCTTTTTGCGCAGTTGGATAAAAACTATCCTATGTTTTTTCCCGGGTCTCAAACTATTTCCATACCAAATTTCATTCAAATTGGTCCAGTAGTTTTGGCGTGAAAGCGTAATAGACAGACAGAGTTACTTTCGCATTTATAATATTATTAAGTACTGATTATGAAGGGCCTAAAGTACTAAAATACTCAGTCAATAAAACATAAATAATAACCTTATAAATTCAGTAACAGTATCTTCAAACGAGTTAACCATCAGCAAAAGTTAAATATCTTCACCTACATAGAGGTAACAGTAAAATTGAGGATAATAAAATCAAAAGATAACGGGTTGTGTATCACAAGGATCCTGCGATAAACGTCGTTCGGTATTCTGATTAATGGGTTTTAATTTAGTAATCGATGATGACAGTGTTATGTAGGTACGTACTAGGTACTCGTAAAGTTTAAAATCCGTCTATGCCCTAGAAATCGGTATTAAATAGTAAGGAAAATAGGAAGTATTATTTTAAACACATGATATGTAGTTAATCACATCTTTTTTTCCTCTGGGTGGTTATACATATATATGTATAAGTAGGTACGTTCGTTATAGAACTTTAGGATTGATACACGGCAGATGTCACTTTTTAGGTTACGCCCAGGTATAAGAACTCCTAGATAGTCCTCTTTTATGATCAGAATAGCACAGCCATTTACTAAAAAGGTTAGTTAGACCCATTGACCTCTATATACTATTATCTCGATGGTTAGACCTCGACTTCATAGCTGTATCATAACATAAGGAACACTTTAAGCACAACTAATATATAGTTGTGCCAAGTATTGCCATATAGTTTTTATTGTAATGCGTACAGATTTAGTGTTTAATTACAGTTTTCGCGGGCATTCGGAACAGTCATACTCACGAAAATGTGTTGGCAAGCGGTGGCATCGTGTGTCGGGTCGCCCTCTTCCCTCAAAAATGGTTGAGGAGGACGATGCGATGGCTGGCACGCGAGTCAACTCGTGAACGAGTGCTGCTTGAGGACACTGGTCCGTTCGGAATACCTGTGCAAATCTGTTTGCTATGCCCCCATTAAGTATGTAAGAATGCTCCCCATAGAAATGTAATAACTTAACAAATTTAATCGGTTAACTTCAAAAATGGCACGGACCCCGGAGTCTGTGGAAAATGGACAAACCAAAAAAGAAAAAGTATTGCCATAAGGAACTAATATTTTGGATGACACAACTAGTTGTGGGTACTAATTGTTCAACAGTGAACTTCTCCTAAAATAGAAAAATAAGACTAGTAAGATGAAGCTCGAAGTCTAAAATAGTTATTTGTAATGTAAAGCTGCAAAGTTATTTGGAGGGAATACTTGTATTGAAACCTTTTGCTTTTTGAAATGTTTGCTTCCTCAGGTTTCAATACAAGTACTAGCGTGATTCTATAATTGTACTATTACGTATCATTATTATATATTCTATGACCGTAAGCGAAGGTGGTTCAAAGGAAAATAAATGTGCTTCCAAACGGAACATAATCATCTCACAACAGCATTCAGGAAAATGGTAGGTATAACTTGCTCAGAAAAACTTAGTAAATTATGTAGTTCTTACATTATAATTTTTGCATTAACGGCTGCTAAGCGAATAATCTTACAAAATTAGAATGAAAGGAATTATTTGGACCATGAGGGGATCCGAACCCATGACCACCCTTCCATATAGCCGGGACATGTTCTGCCAATTGACCTATCGTGGTGAGTGAGTCAAATTTATCGTTTCTTTCCTATCGTTTACCCGTCTTAAGGGGACGGAGCAACATCAAGGTAAAAGTACTCTAATTGGATAAAAACAAGAAAAAAAGTTTAAGAGAAAAGCAGTTATAACTAATTTTGTAAGTACTATTGACATGAAGTAGGTATGTATGTTTATCAGTAGGGATTTTTAAGACAAGCGCCTCATAATATCTTGCCCTACGTGTTATTATTACCAACGTAAAGGTGAAAACATGAAGAAAAGACCAAGGCCTACATTGAAATACCACGTTGAATGCCTTACTTGCCAAAAATAATAGCGAAGGAAGTTGAGGTATAAAACACAAGGTACCTATAGCACGATTGACTATTACAGTATCAATGGTAGAGCTACGTAGCACGTAGCGTAGTTAGTATTCTTTTGTAGAGCAACAGTTTACCTGTTGAGGTAGTTTGGCTCATCGTTAAAATGAGGCAGAGTGAGTTCAACTCAAACCTTTTTGCCAATAACCCTGTATATGTTATTTTGATATTGATTTTATCCGGAAGTAGCTTATATGGTGGTTTGATTTTAAATACTTTATTGTGATTGAGGTAAATTAAAGTAAATAATGTAAATTACGGAAATACTCTTACATTCTTACCTCTTCCTTTAATTTACTTGTGTGTATTAATATTATTAAGTTGTATGTAACAAGGTCATTTTTTCGTCACCTGCAAGGCTTTGTCTGAAAATCAGCGTCAGTTGCTTGCAAGCATCTGACATTTGTGCTGAGGTAGGGCCTATTTAGTTCAATCCTGCTCTTAAATTTATTTCTTTGTAACTTTTTCTGTGTGTGTCAAATAAAATTATTATTCTGTCTTTCTTTCTTAACGAGAGGTCGAGGTCCCTTCATGACTTCAACGTTTTTGGTTTTCCTACAATAAATTCTCATTATCAGTCGGAAGGAGTATGTTCGGTAGATGGTTATTATGTGTGTTAGGTGTTGTAAGCACACTGTAGGTACGCGTAGCGCGTGGTACTAAGTGCTTTCCATTCAATTGTAGTTGCGTAATATTATATATTAAGGATATAGGGTCTCCGTAGCTCTCTTCATAAATACGGAATTTCTTCACATTGTAAATTAATATGGTAGTTTTCAAACTCGTTGTAATTTTGCATAGATACCCTTGAGCATAATATCTATGCGTCTGGTTGACCAGTTTTCGTTTTCGAAAATAAAAAATCCCTTACAAAACGATACTTTGAAATAATTCAAGATAAATTTTGACTTATAGGTTGTCTAAATGCTTTTATTGTAGTAGCTGTAGTGTTGTATATAGTCCATAGTATTTTGTTTAATAAAGGCATACAGCCGGTAAAAAAACTTAATTAAAAAAAAATTTTTTAGAGAAAATTTACAAACGAATAGCATAGATTTAAGACTCAATGAGTTTGAAATTATAAATTCGAGACCTTCACAGAGTTCAAAAAGAATATATTCTAAATATGACAGATCTGCACCTGCGTTTGGATGGAACGCGTAAATACAACATAATAATTATTATGTATCTGATGTTGTTAGTAAGAATATCCTGTGCGAAAAATCATGCAATATGACACGCGAGAATCGAAGCCATAAACTAGTTATTTGGACGTTTGATTGCCTTTGGAGTTACGAGGCAGAGTGCAAAAAAAAAATGTTAAAGTGGTCAATCTCTGTTTAGGCATTCTATCAGGCACAAGCCTCTAAAACTACACTACTAAATACAAGCTCTAACTCTAGAACCTACAAACAAGCTCAACCGAAGCCTCACTATAACTGCAATATATACCTAATACATATATGTATATATTTATTTATTAAACTTTTCTAACAGACTTATCACTAAACGAGCATTTCATATAGAGTTCAATGGAAAAATTATAGCTAAAGCCCAATTACAGGAAAACACATCATGTCTAACGAAAAAATGGCTTGTATGTGGAGTGAGGTGCCCAAAACCATCATAAGGTGTCGAATCACTAATGATGTTTTAACGCCTGAGCACTTACAATGTGTATTTTGAATTCAATTCAGTGTCATATGTACCTATATCTTATAGATACCTTCATAAAGTTTTTATAAATTAAATAAATAGGTATAATGTGATAATGTGCTAATACTAAGCCTTACCGTAAACATAGAGTAGGTAGGTATATGCCTAGATAACAATACGTAACACATACGTTCGTGCGTGAAATCATCGCTCCTCACTCCAGCCAGCCCCGAGTGTTTACAAACACGTGTCGATTCCCACTCTAGTCGTTTGTTATTGCTAAAAACCTACTGTATTTAGGGTTGCGATCCATCTTCCTTTGTCAGGTAGTTTTTACTAAGAACCTTATGTGATCGTTGGATTTATCTCTTGCAGACGAGTTGATTTTATTTCTACTGGATAGGAGAATGTTGCGCCGAATATGCAGCGCCAATACTTACAACGTGCGCTTGCTGCTGATTAGATGCAAAACGGAGTAGTTTACTATCTTTGCACCCATTTTTAACCAACTTCAAATAAAGGAGGGGTTCTAAATTTGTCTGTTTTGTTTTATTACACTCCGATAACTGTTTTTTTTTCCTATCTTTTTTTTTCTTTTTTATACCTGATATGTTAGCCTTTGACCAATATCTCACCTGATGGTGAGTGATGATGTGGTCGAAGATGTTGTTCAGGCTAACCTAGATCTGCATGGTGGTAGGGCATTTTGCGAATGCCCGCCTGGCTAGCTACCACCTTCAAGTGGAAAATCTGTCGCCAAGCACCTAACGGTGTGTTCCGGCAGCTGTCCTTGAGAGCCAGTAATTCTAGGTTAGCCTGAACAACATCTTCGACCACATCATCACTTATCATCAGGTGAGATAGTGGTCAAATACTAACCTATCAAGCATAAAAAAAGATTATTATATAGTCATTGCAATTGAATAAAAATCGATCGTATATAGTAGTACTATATAGTACTACTATATACTATATACAGGATCGATTTTTATTCAATCGCAAGGGACATTAAAAAGGGTTAATTTTTCTTTTTTATAAAAATGGAACCGACTTCAGCATTCAAAATAGTGAAATAATTTGTCGAAGTCGGTACCATGCAGATAATATTGTCAGAATAAACACATGGCCATTGGTGGTAGCCCTATAGCAATACAGACTACTTGTCTCGTCATTGTCTCGTAACTGTGGGCATGCTTACATAAACTGTCGTAAACAAACTCAGTCTCAGAACCCGTTTCATAACTCACGCTGAAAATATCTGGAGTTTAAAATATGGGGAAGAAAATCTCGGAAGCGACTCGTTTGTTTCTTTCAATCATGGCTGCAGGGTGTTATTTTTATAGTTTAGCTTTTGAACACTTTCTGACCTAGAATTACTGGTTCTCAAGGACTGCTGCTGGAACACACCGCAGTTTTACAATACCTCCATACAGTTGTGAAAAGCTATCTATGTCACGAGCGCTTCCAAATGGAGGACCTATTCTTGGTGCCAGTTGTTGAAAATGAATTTCTTTATGCAATTTTACCTCGGGGTAATCCTATAATCCTTTCATCCCTTCTTGAGACGACAAAAGAAAATGTTCCAGTAAGAGCGCAGCAGCGCCTTCTGCCAACAAATACTGCAACCACCTAGAACGCATATCGAGCGTGAAGGATTTTGGCAATCTTCAAAAGGGTTGCTATTTTTAACAGTCTGAAGAACAGGCTGATGTTGATTATGAATGCAGTAATTATTTAAGGATTAGCGTTTTTAGCATGCTTCATTTTAAAAAATTGGTTGCTTAGTACGACGCTTAATTTTTTATTTACATAATTGAGTATATATTTATTAGCAAGTGGTTGCCATCAAAATAATTTCTATTATAGAAAAAAAAAATAGGGTGGATGGGGGTGAATTGGAGATCTTATGACAAACATTAAAAACAAAACCTTATATACTACGAGACAAAGAACTTACAAGTTCCAGACAGTACTAGAAAAACTTGTTGTTTCTTTTCTGATTTTGTGTATCTTATATCTGAAGTTGTATGTTGTGTGAAAAGAAGGTGGCCTACAGTTATGTTAGAGTTATGTTACTATTTTTTCCAAAATTCTACAGTAACCGCAAATTCAATTTTTGTAGACTACATACGAGTGTTTATTAACAATACTTATGGTTTGTTTTTTATACCCTACCGAGTCCTCAAACAGTGATATACAATGCATTTCTCTTATGTGCAAGAGCATTCTACAGCATTCGTAATGAATAATAGGTAGGTAGTTCCGAGGTCATTGACCAGGTGACCAATGCAGTTAACTCATTCATATTTTACACATTTAACTGGATACAGTGTTAGGTTCCATGTCGCTGGTGTAATCTTATATCCGCATCTCAGACAGCTTTATTACTTCAATAATATCTTTATTAACCCCTTTTTGCAATTTTTGAATCAATTTAATGTCATGTCGTGATCTCTTTGTTCAAGACATTTATTTTTAGATATTTTTTTGTATTTTTATTATAGGTTGCATATATCCTGTTTATTTATGAGATGTGTTTTTTTTTATTATTGCCTGTCCATCATCGAGCAGGTTTAAAGCTCAATGCATTCCATAATGCATGCTAAGTCACTGACTTTCAGAATATACAAAGTTACTTATGGTCACTGATCATCAGTGTATTACTTTTATCTATGTCATTGAGCTATTACTGTGGTAGACACTTTAATTAAAGTAACTTTGTATGTAGACACGTTGCTTTATTAATTATTGTCATCATATTATAATAATCACACCTTCCTCAGGCCTTAGATACAATAAGTCTTATATCTACTCTTATTTCTTTCTTTCATTTCTAAATACCGAAGAATTTCATATAGATTATTATGTCAATTATACCTAAGCTGGGAGTTTGGGCGGAACTTTTTCTAAATAAAGTACCTTAGTACTTAGTGGATTATTGCATTTACGCCGCGCCAACTGCATGTATTAATTATTTAATAAAAAAAATACCTTAAATTAAAATTGAACCGACTTTAACACTCAAAAATGTGGAATACCTTGTTGAAGTCGGTACCATGATAGTTCAACACTTTTTGGTGTTGAAGTCAGTTCCATTTTTAGGTAAAAAAATATACTTTATTTTTAGAGAACCTTGCTACCCGATTCGATGGATTGTCATTCACTGTCAACGACTATAGGATAGATCATCAAGATAGGAAAATATTTTTCAGTTATTGGCGGTAACTCAAAAACGGCTTGACCGATTTTGATTAAATTTAAACGGTACCACACGATAAGCATCAGCTTTGAAATAAAAAAAATGATCAAAATCAGTTCACCCAGACAAAAGTTTTGAGGTAAGAAACATTGAAAAAAATTTACATACTAATTGAGAACCTCATTTTTTTGAAGTTGATTAATAGGTACTAGGGTCCTTCTACTATTGGTCAAGTAGGTACTTACCTATAACATTTCCCTGACAGTTGTGTCAAATTATGAAACAATTTTAAACATGTTTCAGTTTTAAGATGTTTACAAGACGTCTATAGGAATAATGGGGTAGATACATTGTTTAATAAGCCACGTTACAGGTCCACAGTTGTATTCATTTGTCCACTCACAATAAGCTAAAAATAGCTTCGCAATAAAGGGAGTTGCTAAAATTATTACTGAGCCACGCGCTGAATCATTCGTGCTACATATTGTTACACTACGAGTACACACGTTTGGTACACTGAGCAGCAATCTCATATACGAAGAGATACAATGGATGAAATGCACTCTTGATGCGATTGTCATCTCAAGCGACATCGCTATTTTTAACCGACTTCAAAAAAAGGAGGTTCTCAATCATCTGTGTTTTTAAGTTTGTTACCTCAGAACCTGAGACTGGGTGAGCCCATTTTGATAATTCTTGTTTATTTGAAAGCTGATACTTGTCGTTTGGTCCCATTTAAATATCATCAAAATCGGTCAAGCCGTTTTTGAGTTATAGTCCAATAACTGAAAAATATTTTCCCATCGTGATGATATAGTCGTTGACAATTAACCACAATCGATCCCGTAAGTAGCAAGGGTCACTAAAAAGAGAGATTGTTTTTTTTTCCAAAAAAATGGACCCGACTTCAACACTCAAAGGTGTGAAATAACTTGTCGAAGTCGGTACCATGCGCACAATATTGTGATAAGAGGTACACTATCATGGTACCGACTTCAACAAGTTATTTCACACTTTTGAGTGTTGAAGTAGGTTCCAAGATTTTTGTTAAAAAAAACAACTTTTGTGTGATTCAGAAATATGTTGAAGGCAAATAAGTATTTCGTTGATGTCTTATCCATGACCGATGAAACGCATGAAAGTAATAAGATTGTCGAATACTTATACATATAATATTCAATAAAATAATTTTGATTTGTTTGCATTATCGTATTATAGGAAGTAACGGGGTATTGAATGAGCAGTGAGGAAGTAAGGAAATCGAGCTAATGCGTTGCTGAATTCAAACCTGTACTTTTCCGGCACTGGTTTTACCAATTATCTCTTTCGCAATAAGGGCATATTTGATTGTCGTTATTATGCGAATAAGATGATACTGAATACTGGTTATGCGAGTATCGAACGGACGAACAAACGACTTCAGGAAACTTTGCAGAATGGAAGTATTTGGAAGGAACGATAATTAAGTTCGGGGCGAGGTATTACGAAATAACAAAAAATATTAAGGCAAACACCTATAGGTTCAAGTTTTGCGAAAACAATAGTCCCATGTAAAAGAGGGCGGGCGTATTGCCATCTACCAGACACAGTTCCAAACTCATAAGCTCATAACATAAGGCAGTTAAGCTAACCCTAGCTATTCCATATGTTTTTGCTAAATTTGGCCATATTATTTAAACTAAAACTGACATTGATTGTACTGTTTTAGTTTAGAACTTTGACAAAACATTTGCTGCGAGTAAAATTTCTTCTAACCACTATCTGTCATCTGGCCCACTATATATGTCCATATAGTATTGCTCTACACCTTCACGCCCTTGTCCCGTTTAATGTGAGGTCGGTATTCATTTGTTTTCTCTTACAACTCACAACACATAAGACGCAACACAAGAACATACATATTAAAAATAATATGTCTGACAACACAAAAACGTATACTTAGGCATTGTTGTCGTTGTATCGGGAGGCCGACCACCTTGAGGACAACGCTTCTTGGGAATGCTTTTGTTGGTAGTACCCGCTACCTTAGGTATAGTGAAGTGCTTTCTTATTCGCTTTCTTAAGAGGGCTGTTTGACATCGAATGACAATATGGAACAACCTCATCCTAAAACTTTACGGCTAGTCCCTTACGTCCCGTATAAGGTACTGACATAAAAGGCTAAGTGAGGTTCTGCATCAGCCGGATTGTCCACTGTTGAACAAAGCCTCCCCTATTTAAAGGGGGACTTGCCATAATCCCCACGCTTGGCAGGAGTCTTGGGGATCGCAGTTTAAGATATCAGTTCCTCAGAAGACGCTGCTGCCCACCTTGCGGTATTTTGCCTTTAGTCGCCTCTTACGACACCCACAGGTAGTAATGGGGGGGGGGGGTGACATTCTAATCCGGCACCCCACGAGCCGCATGGGAAGTGAGGCTCACTTCCATGTAAATCCATATATCCATCGTCTGGCATACCACTGATGATGTTGGGGTCCAACGAACTAAGTGCTTTAGTGCACAACTAGCTACATAAAGACCACCAATGAAAGCTTCATGCTCTGACTGTACTGAATTGTTTTTTTGCAGTTCGTTTTCTTTTTTGTTTTCTATAGCATTTATTTACTGTACAAGCAGGCAACACTTTAATAAAATATGTATTTAAAATCTAATATGTAGTTTTGGGTGTACTTATAACGTAGGTACCACATATATAACATACCCAAATACCCATGTTAGATGGGAGAGATTATGATATATAGTAGAGCTGTTTTGTTGTCACCAGATTTTTTCTAACAACTCTAGGTTCGGAAATAAGAATACGAAAAATCCAGAGCATCTACCTAAGTTTAACCTATCAAGGAAGTCCATTTCTATATTATTTTTTGAGAAATACAGACTCAAATGTACATGTCACATTGACAGACGAGATGATGTACAAATACCCTACCCCATTAGGATTTGCCATAATCCCTACGCTTGGCAAACGTCTTGATGATCGCAGTGTAGGATAGTAGGTGCTGCTGCCCACCTTCTGGTATTTTCTCATTCGTCACCCATATCTTCCTGAGTAGTAAGAGTGCTATTCCCTCAGGAAGCAGGGGGGAGAGGGAGCTGCAACTGTAGCCCATCAACATCCGAAAGGCCACAAATATTTGTATACCTTATCCAAAAAACAACGCTTTTCTATAACTCTAAAATGTATTTGAATACATACATCATACTGATCTGCACTCCAACAAAGGAACGGAGGACACTTACAAGGTAAGCGCAAACAAGTCAACGTTGATTTCATAAGAATCCAATAGTATAACAATCCTACATTCTCATATCTTGCACCACACAAAGGTTCCGAGGGCCACATCCGCAGGCTGTTATTTGTGACCATATCTGGAGCACACATCCTAACTGCAAATTACATACCTAGGCCGGTCTATAAACGATGGATGCCAAATATGGCTTGTCTGTAGTCAGAACGATTTGTTGTAAAATTACCTTTGTTATTTTTCTCTATAAATCGATTTGAATCACTTTCAAAAAGAGACCCGTAGAGTCTTTGTGTCTTCAGTGTCTAGCAATTCGAAGGATTTCATAAGCTTGGTGGTAAAATATTTTCATAATGTAACATTATATACATACATACCTCCATAGAATTTTCGGACTCCTTTACTGTAGCCAGATTTCCGTAAAATTACGTATTTACTAAAATAATTCGTAAGATTTCTGCGATATTGTTTTATTCGCCGATGATACCTCTCTGATTTTTAAAGTAGATAGGAAAGATAGTGAACTCATTCATGTAAATAATATGTTATCTATGATCTCTGAATGGTTCGCCGCTAATAATCTTCGCTTAAATTCAAAAAAGACCAAATGTTTAAAGTTTTCTTTACCAAATGTTCCTTATGTTGAACCAAACATTAAGCTTGGCTTAGATAAACTCTCTATTGACAAAGCGACAGTCTTTCTGGGAATCAAAGTGGACTCAACTTTACAGGGGGATCCACATATACATGATCTAGCCGGAAGACTTAGTTCTGCTGCATATGCAGTTTGTAAGATAAGACAGTTAACAGACGTAGCTACTGCACGGCTAGTTTATTTCGCGTACTTCCACAGTATTATGTCGTATGGTGTATTGCTGTGGGGAGCTGCTGCTGAGATGGAAACAATCTTTATCTTACAAAAGCGTGCAATTCGAGCCATATATGAAATGGATCCTATGGAATCTCTAAGGGATCTTTTTAAAGAAATTGATATATTAACTTTACCGAGTCTGTATATATTTGAAAATGTTATGTATGTTCGGAAAAAAATTGAGTAAATTTAAATTAAACAGTGACAACCTAAGATTTTTTTACCTTTAGATGTGTTGTATGCCCTCCATATTTACTAGACGATTTCAGGGTAATTACCTGAGTCACTACCACTACTACCAGTCTTGCACTTCCGAGCGTCTGGTGAATACATCGCCGCTAATCGTGTTTTTAGGAATAATCTGTGGACAATATACCTTCCTTGTGTCTTTAGACTCTGCACCAATTATACAGGCACTGCGAGAGATAAGAAAACTGTTCATTTCACGCGTAATTATTGCTTTTATTGTTGAAATAGAAAATATCGTAAATTTGTTTTATCTTAGGAACTAAACTCAATGAAATGGATGAGCGAGATATGTGTATCGTTTGGTGTGAGAGAGTGAAAGAGATCGCAGCATAATGGTGATCGGAACGTCTCGTGGCGGTTCGGTGGTAACACGAATTGCTTATTTATCTCTTTCTAAGAACAGATATGACGCATAATATTTGAACGTTCTTTCCTTGTCATTACAAACTGCTTATACATGTGCGTAGGTATGTATTACTTTTAGAGCAGTGGTGTTCGGATATAACATCTCTAGTATTTTAACTCTCTGGTGACAACCACGATTACAACACTAGGAACAAATATAAATTAACGGTACCATGTTTTAGATTAGCAAAGACAAATAAAAGGTCCTTTTTAGGTAATTGTGTGCGGTTTTATAATAAAATTCCCGAACATATTACAATGCTCACAGAAGGAAAATTCAAATTACACGTGAAAAACATTTTGATTAAGAAATCCTACTACACAGTTTGTGATTACTTAAACGACAAAAATGCTTGGAAAATTCCACCTCTGCCAAGCCATCACCTGTCTCCTACGAAATTTAAACAAATATTGTAATAATTGTATTATATTGTTTATAACCCATTGTAAACAGACGTTTAAAAGAATGGCCCCGAGTTTCTTGCCCGTTCTTCTCGCAGTGGCTCTATATTTTTTTTTGCTGAACATGGCAGTACAATGTAGAATATTTCAATATTAAAGTTTGTAATTGACCTTCATAAGAGCGTCGTAGACGCCTAAATTGAATAAATGATTTTGAATTTGAATTTGAAAGATCGTTTTTTATGGGAGTTGATATTTTGACATTTAGATATAAAATATGAAATAAATCGAAAAACTGGCAATCCAGAAGCATAAATATTAGGCTCTGAAATATGCAACTATGAGTCAAAAGAAAAACAGCATAACTATCATCAGGCGATTGTGGCCACTGGCAGCTCCTAAGCCAAGTGCCAATTCTAGGCATCTGAACGACATCTTCAACCAAATCATCACTTACCACAAGATGAGATAGCAGACTACGGCTGCAATGAAAAAACTGATGAAGCTGTCAGATAACATTATCATTATCACATCGGAGTTAATATTAAGTATTTATCTCGATCATGATCGACGCAATTATACGTAAGTACCTGTAGGGCGATTAAGAAGTAATTCACTGTGATATTTATGGCAACTAGACGCCATGAACACCTATACTACCTTATTGATGTTGATAGCTTATAATAATTTACCTTTTATTACATGATAATAGCTTTTTGTTTAATTGTACCTAATATCAATGTACAAATGTAGAATAACAAAAAAATACCAGATAAGGTGGGATCAGCGCCTTCTGAAAAACTGCCACCTTGCGATGCCCAAGCCGCCTGCCAAGCGTAGGGAACCGGGGATTATAGCAAACCCAAACAAAAAATGATGGGGCAGGCTGTGTTCTGACAGTGCACGATCCGGATAATACAATATACGTACAAAACAATAGCATATCTAAAAATGTACTGAGGCATTTTATTGTTTACCTGACTTGATTATGCATACAAATTTATGTATTTGTATATGTGTTCGTGATTAAAAAGCAAAAATAATTAAGAAAAACCAAAAATTTATATAAAAATAAGTGTACGAAATAAATTAGCAGAGACCCCTCTGCTTATTTGGGTAAAGTAAGTATTTCGCTTACGTTTCGCCAGACATGTTCCATGTAATAGAGGAGGAGTCCATTGCCATCTACCTACTGGGAACAGCTCACAGATTCCTAGACTTCTACTGAGAATTCCAATCTTTCAAAGGCACAGATGGAAGCTTGCATGTCACTTCCTATCGTGTACTATTCATTAACCTGTGGTTCGATTTGTGTTCTTGAAATGTCATCGTAGGCACATACTGTCCGAATGCAAGAGTTTATTAGACAAAGGATGTTACAGCCGTAACGAAAGGTCGATGTAAGAACTTTGCATAAAATGACCTTGTCTATTTTTGGAGGAAACTCGTAAAGGATTCATAAGGACTTTATGTTGCATTCAAGCTAAGAATAGGAACGATTTTAAATAAGAATGAATTGAATAGGAAAAGAGTTGGTCATTTCTTAGCGTATAGTGTACAAGAAAGACAGCAAAGCCATTTACCGACTACCCATAACAAAGTTCCTGTTATTAGGTCCTTGCTACGAATAAATGACTTTTTCGTGTGGTTCTTATGTGTACTTAGTTTATTCTTAGTATAATATGATTTACTTTTAAATATTTAGGTATTCAAACCCGCGCGTGGTAGGAACATCTTACATTGCTATTTTGGTTTCCCTCAAAGGCAAGTTCAAAAGCTAAGACCTCCTTTAGGCCAAATTTTATTAAAATCGGTCCAATAGTCCAATAGCAAACATACCACAAAAGTCATACCAAATAAAATCTAAGCAGATGGCACAGAGTTCACATACTTTACTATTCGGAATATTGTGGATTCGATCTACACCGAGGCGAAACTTATTTTGCACTCTATTAATCGTCCCGGGCCAGTCAAATGACTACTCTGAGGTAGGTACTCCCAAGAGGTCCTCTAGATTTTCCCACGACATAAATGATAAATGCCGCACTTTGCCAATCGAGCACCGAGCACCGCTATCATCAGGGCAGGATTTAAACGATCATGGCCGCCTCTTCCTTCTGTTGGCAGGACGTGTATCATACTCTGTGAGCTGAAAGGCAAATTGTCTTTAACACGCAACGTTTCTCATGAAATTTTTGGATATAAGAGTGGAAGAGAGATTTTATTTTGTTATTTTTCACGATTTTCTTCTATGTGGTTGCCCATTGCCACTTCAACTTAGCATGTATTTTAGTGATCGAAATATCTATTGCCTGTGCTATTACCTAGGGATGGGCCGAATATTCGTTTTATATTCGGTATTCGGCATATTCGGCAGGTTTGCCGAATATTCGTATTCGGCCGAATATTCGGTCAAATCACCGAATATTCGATAAAAAGGTAGGTACTCAAAGTTAATACGGTATTAAACCCATTTGATCATAAGTTGAGTGTTAAATGTGTCCTATATTTTGTTTTTATGTGGTAAGTAATTTGCAGTATTTATATGTAGACACTGTAGTTTTATTTCCAATAACAGCAGATAAAAAATATGGTTATTAAAAACAATTTATAAGTATGTAGCTATTTTGGGGTTAAACTACTGTACGGTGCAACCGCATATTCGCCCGCGTAATCATTTTTGGCATCGTTCTAAGTAAATGACCAGTTCGTAATTAGCATCGATTTGATCGTATCTCACGCGGCTCACTATCATTAAATCACTATATTTATTTTACATATCAAATAAACATTTATACCAACTAGCAAATCAAGGATTTCAATCAGATACGGTCTCGGACCGTACAACTACTGTGAACTCTTTATAATAAATAACGTTTTTATAATCAGATCTTAATTGTGAGAAATTAAGTTTTTTTTATTTATAAATTTTAAATATAAAAGTTCCCATAACTAGATGATGCAATAATAACATCGGCGGTACAACGGGGAGGAGTGTCCGGCGCAATATTTAAGTAAGGTAATCAATTGTGCCGAACATTCGGCCGAATTTTCGTATTCGGTGAAACCCATGTTCGGCCCATCTCTACATTACCTAGCATTGACGTAGGTACGCTATCCAGCAAAAAGATTTAATTCTTATGGTGCGCTAGTAAAAGCGTCTGTCAAGGTTTTTCCATAGTAGATAATATCCCGTCACCCATGTATACTGGACTATGAATGTTAGATAACAATAGCGCCAAACTTTTGGCAATATGTGTTTTACTTACCCACTTATCTATAATATATTCTTATAGATATAATATTTAGTTTTGATGCCACCCTGAAAGAGATAATTAAAAAAGCATGCGCTTCAGATAGTGCGGCGTGCACGCAAATTCTAACCAAGCTCATTAGTGAAAGCAAGTGAAAGCCCTTACCCTTGACTTGATGCTAAGCCCGAATTATAATACCTAGGTAGTTACTACTGTACATTAGATTACGCATAGATATATTTAGATTCAGATATTTCTGATACGATCTAATCGTTTGTCCGTTGTGTACATAAAGCGCAGTGTGCCTAATTTTTGTCTTAGAAGCTACTTTTTACTTATGGGTGCTGTCCATTTCGCGATATGACTATCGTTTTTGGTCTATTGTCCACGTCGCAATACGAACATATCACTATTGGTGTAATAGGTAGATATGATCTGAAAATAAGCCATTATTCTAGAATGTTTGGTCTTGAATTGCATGAACGCACATCGTGTCTTAATCGCAAGATTTATTTTCCGGGACAGATAAGACAAGACAGATAGGTATCAGTAATAAGGTTTTACTAACAAACAATAAAGTCTTACTGAACTGTGCCAACAGGTTGTACTATTGTACCAGGTGACAATAAAAACATCTGGCAGAATTTGGATGTTTAAGTAGATACCCTATACACCTGACCCCTTCGGTTCGAGGATTATGATCTTGTTTTCTTTGTTCGTTCGTTCAATGGTATTTTACACTGAATGGAAAATTGTAGCTCCGTGCAAAGACAACCTTGGTGATAAGATATCTTGCGATATGACGTGATTCACTTTGGAGCAGGGTGTGGAACTATTGACTGTCATATATATATATATATATGTACGTATACCTATATACATTATGTCGTAGAGATAAGGTACATATTCGTTTGTTTGGTTTAACAGGCACGCAATTAAAACTTACTTTGAGGCGAAAAATTTGCAATTTGGCACTATACATCCAAATTTTGGTAATTACAACATATTTGAGAATTCTCTACTTTTTGACTCCGATTCCCCCAATGAGCTATAACGTTATTTTATCTGTGCTAGAAGCGAATATTGAATTAGATATAAGAGATATTTCTCTTGAAAAAAAAGCAAATTATCAGCCATATTGTAGTCCGCAATTACTCGCCAACTAGCACTGACTAACCAATCCAAATGAGAAGACATTAATTTTCTGTAAATACGAAAACGGAAGTTGGTTTCCGCACTATTTCATCGGAAATTGATGTTTCACAACTTTTCTGTTCTAAAACTGCGATGTATATATTTTCAACGAGAGCTCCTCCGCATCGACGCTCAAAATAACTGAAACCGTACGATCATAGTCTTTCAGCAACAGAATGAAGTAAGTAAAGCAACGAACAATATTAATAAACGAATAATAACACGGGTGTAGGAGCGTAAACAACTTACTATTAGTCGATATAACGATCTACAATGTTACGGCTTCTGTCAGAAGCTTTCATTAGGATCTTCAGTGTGGTACACGCCGAAATACGTATTGTCCATCGTGATAGCGACTAATGGTAAGAAGTTGTTTACGTAAGACCGCAAGCAGTCGTGTTTGTCAATATTAAAATATAAACATGCTGGGCTCCTCATCAGATCAATCTCAACGTTTACTGTTGAATAAAAGGTTTTCTCCATTCGAAGGGATTTGTCTTTGTTATCCGACACGCTTGGCAGGCGTCTTGGGGATCGCAGTATAAGATGGCACTTTTACAGAAGCACTGCTGTTTTTCCATTCGTTGCATCTTACGTTTTCTAAGTAGGAAGATTATAGAAGGGTGCAATTCTAACTTGGCACCCCACGGGGTTCTATACAATAAAATTTTATAACTTACGAAATGTTATTGAATAGTATTTATAACTTTGGCAATTATGAAGTATAAATATTAGATAAGGTGCAATTGTAATGTTTAATAAGCATATTATAGAGTTTGATTGAAATTGGTTTTGTTTTGATTTAATTAAAGAAAATATCACGACTATGGAGGTACATATTGTAGTAAAATTATTCAAGATATACTGAAGTTTGTCATTTAGGTATTTAATGTTTGAGTCAGCATCCTCACAGTATTTATTTTTACCGAATTTCTGGTTATCGGCTATTTATAATCTGGGTTTTGGGCGAAGTGCGGCCAGTATCAATATATCAGAAACTACAATGTGGTCACGATAAGAAAATAATAATTTGTACCGATAAAAATTTGGCATCATACAGAATTTCGGTAATTTAATTGTTGACCCGATTTGGTTCATTTGATGTTGTCGGCATCAAATCAACCAAAGCCGTCAGTCACATCCTTTAGAATTATCTCTCCAACGTCGCAAGAACTTAAAGTTAATGTATTCTTAAAGTTGATGTATTCTTAAATATTTTCTAAAATATTTGTTATTGCGAAATATATACATTAATTTTAATTTATAGTAGCGCTCATATAATAATTAAATTAGCATTCACAACATCTCTAGTTACAGTAGTAAAAAAAAAAGCTTACAAACCAAGCTGGCAGATGAGGATTGAAAGTGATATTAGGATAGCGACAGCAAGCAAGCAGATACTGCCAGATTAAGTCTGTACATCAAAAACCACACATCAATAAAAGTATTAAAAGCGGTTGAAGTTAGAAAACATTGTGTTAAGTAAAAACTTAACTATTCACGAAAATTACAATAAAAAACTAAGAGAATATAAATACACTGTACCAAAAGTTTGCATTAAAATCAAAAATAACAAGTAGGTTGTTAAGAGCAATACATGAGGACTTTAAACCGTTTAATATCCAAGTAAAGAGATTAAACAGAAATTGAGACACGGCAGATAATAATATATGGTAGTATAGGCAAAAAAGTGTTGTTGTACAATGCTATAATATTTTATTTGATATGCAAGCTATTATTAATGTTTATTACAGTAACCAATACAAACCAAGTGTACAAAAGACAAACCAGACCAGAGATTCCTTTTTAGCAAAGAATGTCTATATGAGGTGTCTCTGCTCTTTCATAATAGAAAAATTAAAACTTGGAGTGTCTGTTGAGTGTGAAATATATATGTATCTATGAGGGTGTGTTTGTTCGTGTGTGAGTAGTGTAGGTGTGTATGCGTATGAACGTTAAATTGTTAATAAACCTTATTGAACCTGAAATGGCATTTCATTTTCGTCATAGGTAGGCGGTGCTTCCCACTCGAAATATGTTTCTTACATTCATATACACTTTTTATAGTCCTGAATCTAGGTCTTTGTTGTACGTGCATATATTATTGTTTGAAAGCGAAGATTAATTTATATTTTGTGGTTTATGCTTAGATTATTGATGGGTCTCCCATCCAGACACATCAATAATCTAAGGGTTTATGCTACCGAGATATTTCTTCTTTTTTTGATTCATTCTGGATAGAATCTGGAGTTTATATATGGTTGGTAAACAAGTAATTGTTCTATTTTAGAGAGAATATACCTACGTCATACCCTTAGTCATGAAAGTCGGTACTGTCTGTTGATCTTTTAAGAGGTCTCTTATGGTAACTAGCCATGAGGATATTAGACCAAATCACAAGGGTAGGGGCTTCAAATAAAGATGGCAGCGAAAGCTATTGAACGTGTATCTCGTAATGCCCTAAACGTACGAGATAGGGCGTTTAGAATTTATCGTATTAGTGATATCCAAATTGGACTTAGTCAAATGCGTTAACTAAGTTTAGAACAAACTGATCGGGTTCAGTTTAAGCGGTCAGTGGAATAGGCCCTTAGAGTTCTTTCGGTGAAAGACAAAAGTGATGTTAAAAACGAGAGTAGGCGTATAGTATCTTGTGTTTATATTATATATTTAATAAAGTTGGTTATATATTGTTTTAAAGAAAATAATCTTTACCCGATGTTCAAAAAAGGCCTCCTCCTTTTTTGAACATCGGTTAACTTACTATTTAATACGTTTTTTTTGTATGTTTGTTATGCAATTACTCCGCCAGCTATGAACTGATTTTGATTATTCTTTTTTTTAGAGTTTTACATATTTCAGAGTATACCTTCAAGTTGGTCCCATTTAAATTTCAACAAAATAGGTTGAGGGCCTTTTAAGTTACAGGCAATTAATCAAAAAATATTTTCGTACCTGGATGATTTAATGATATTCGCAACGTGTTGGTGAACAGAATTTTAGGAGAGTAAATGATCTTGTAAGAGATACGCGTTACGAAAAAGGTTGAAAAAAAATACCGAATTTCCTTTACACCAAAAAGTTTAAAATAACTCTTTTTTTTATTGCTTATAGGTTAGCCTTTGACCACTATCTCACCTGATGGTAAGTGATGATGTGGTCGAAGATGTTTTTCATACTAACCTAGAATTACTGGCTCTCAAGGACAGCTGCCGGAACACACTGTTAGGTGCTTGGCGACAGATTTTCTACTTGAGGGTGGTAGCTAGCCAGGCGGCCATTCGCAAAATGCCCTACCACCATGCTATAACGACTGCATGCCATCGTAAGACAACAACCGGGACCGACGGCTAACGTGCCCTCCGAAGCACGGAAGCGCTCAGTAGTAATGTCACCAGCGGTCACCCATCCAACTCATGACCGCGGCGGACGTTGCTTAGCTTTGCTGATCGGTTCAGAATGGCTAAGCAAACTTCGCTACGTGCGCTTCAAACTCGTGGAAGTCGGACCATGATAATGTGAGGTGAGGTCAGTGCTTTAAATTAGCATGGTACCGACGCGACGGAAGGAAGGTGGTTGCGTTTTTTTTTTAAATTTCATGTTTAACTGGTGTAGTCATGGACTGAGTATGTAAACAGGTATGTATTATGTCCAATTATATTACAAATAACAGCCCAACACAACTTAATTGTTAGAAAGTAACGACCAGTGGCATTTTGCACCCAATTTATACATTCGTCACGTACGTGCTAATTTTCATAAAATAACACCTTTGTCGCCATACAAATACAATGTAGAGTTCACCTTTTAAATGAGAGATGAGAATATTTATTTGTTAAAGTGAAACTCCTGGAAATAATTCAAGCTCGATAATGTTGCATTTTTCAATCTATATCAACTGCTTTTTTACCTACACACATCAAAAGAGCCCAGGGATCATGTATATTTTAACTATAAAAAAATATTCAATTAATATTTACCAAATCTAATAATCCAGGCTGGTTTTTTAATTTAATTCCTATGTTTAATTTAACAACGAATTCCTATAATATGTATGCATAAAGAAAAAATTTACTTTTTGCAATTTGAAGAAATGTAAGCTAAGTTAATGTCGTCAATCAAATAGCAGAAAAACGAAAAACATAGGATTATTGCTATGTTTATTGTATAATTATATTAATTAATGATCTGTGTTTCTACCATTTACACTAATCATACAAGCACAGCGATTTGGCATGCTTAAAATCAGTTCATCAAAATCACTTAGAGGAATGGCCGCCCACGATCTTTATAACAAGTCAAAAAGCTGTCGTGGTGTATGCACGACATCCATACTTGGCCTAGCTCTTCTTTGTAGCATATCCCATGCATGTTCAATGGGGTTGAGGTCGAACAATTGAGCAGGACAAAGCAGAACGTTGATGCGAGCATCGGCAAGAATGCGAGTTACGACTCTAGCCGTGTATCGTGCATTAGACGAAACGAATTACCCAAACGGCTTCGCTGAAACAATACTCTCCGCATAAATCTGAGGTTTTCAGGATAATGTTGTGGTTGCCCATGATCCAAATGAGATCATTTCTTCCACCCATCCAAATACCGGCCTAAACTAAGTATAGTTCCCCCTCCATATGGGTGAACTTCTTGACGGAATTTCAAACGTTTTTGACGTCCAGAGCTCCTCCTAACTCGAGTACGTCTTGTATCAGGAAGCATACCGAAACGAGACTCGTCAGAAAAGCACACGAATGAAATCCTCTATTGCGACAATACTCGAAAACATACTTGATCCCTAGGCAATTTTGTTTTGATGTGTGTATATCGACGACAGGCGCATGTATGTAAGATCAGGTAGGTATATTATGTATGTATATATATCAGATGTTCTCGTTCTATCTAATAATTATACTGTCGTTGTTTTTGTGGCCAAATAAGACTAAGATAGTCTATAGAATAGGGTCTATACAATATTCCGAAATAGGAAAATATGGTGGTAGGGCATTTCGCGAATGCTTGCCTGGCTAGCTACCACCCGCAGGTTTATAGCCAAGCCCATAACAGTGTGTTCCGGCTGTTGTCTTTGAGAGCCAATAATTCTAGATTAGCCTGAACAACATCTTCGATTACATCATTATTTACCATCTGGTAAGTTGCGGTAACAACCTTACTAATTACCAACCACATATAATTATTAACATAATGCCCATTAAATAACGTATAAAAAGAAACTGACGAGTTATTTGTATATGATCAAAAGGTACTGTCGTAAAATTTATACGATATTCCATCCTCCTAATTAATATTAAATATAATAATGACGTTAATGACATAACCATTGAAACAATAAATAATTAGCAAATAAAAGTAAACGTTATAGGGCTCGGGAGGCATGCGTGACAAGAGACGAGAATTAAAGAAAATTCCAGTAATTAGTACCAGTAATCAAGTGCAGGTCATAAAGGGAGATAATATCGGAAGGTGAGCAACTGCTAACTTACACCGCGATCCGAAAGACACCTGCCAAGCGCTGGGATTATGGCAAACCCCCCTTTATTGGAATAGTGTTGTTCACTGTATTTTTTTATTGCCGGGCTACCCTTTAACCACTACCTCACATGATAGTAAGTGACATTGTGGTCGAAGATTCAGGCTAACGTAGAATTACTGGCGCTCAAGGACAGCTGCCGGAACAATCCGCTAGGTGCTTGGCAGCAGATTTTCTACTTGAAGGTGGTAGCTAGCCAGGCGAGCATTCGCAAAATTCCCTACCACCATGCAATATTACAGCGTTTCTTTGATCAGGCCTTTCCACTCACAAGGTCCAGCCACTCCATATTTTTTTTAGTAAGTATAATTGCAGCTTCTACCAGTGCCTTCCCATACCATCATATTTTATATTTTATTGTTTTACTGTACGAATGTACGTAGTAACTTTAAGACTTTGCGACTTGAACACATAGTGATATGTATTTAAAGGGACTTAGCGCGATAAAAACTTGTATATTATTTATTTACTTCGACGTTTCGACCGAGTCGAAGTGAGTCGAGTGGCTTCGGCCGTGGTAACGAGCGGACTGAAGAGGTGTCAACGTCTTGAAAGGCGGTTCTTTTCTCCAACTACCCGCATTGGATCTAAATATGTCGTTAGATATTTATAACGTGAAGGTAAATCAGTACTAATATTATAAATGCGAAAGTAACTCTGTCTGTCTGTCTGTCTGTCTGTCTGTCTGTCTGTTACGCTTTCACGCCAAAACTACTGGACCGATTTGAATGAAATTTGGTATGGAGATAGTTTGAGACCCGGGAAAAAACATAGGATAGTTTTTATCCGACTGCGCAAAAAGAGGTTAATGTTTTCGCGCGATAACCGACATACGCGCGGGCGGAGCCGCGCCCGGAAAGCTAGTAAGTAATATAAACGTTTTTATAACGATTTAGTCCCGTTAAATAACTCTATGTAGGTGCTAGGTAAGTAGGGATCACTGGTCGAAATAAATGAAATTATTATTATTGTTAGTATTTACAACAACACTTAAACGTCTTGTACAAACGATAATACAAATTGCATATCATTATATTTACTGTGGCGGACGAGCCTTCGTGAGTAAAAAGGTTTGTATTTAAGAAAATGTTATGCATTTATTTTATATTTAATATGTAGATAAAAATTGCTTTTTATAATGTTACTGATTTAAAGTTGCAATTGTTTATTGTAGCTCTGTGAAGTACAACATTACAAAATGCATTTATAATAAAACAGATTCGACTTTAAATTTATTTTAATTTATAAAAACTGGCAGATAACTAAATAAAAATGAGTAATCAGACACGAATAAACGACTAGAAATGCAATTATATAATTTTGCGGGGAGGCTTATGAGAAAGAAGCAGAAAAAATAACGGTATTGCACCCCTTTAGCATGTGGGGGAGGTCGTCATCGTCTAGAGCTCATTGTATATATATATATATTATTATAGTACAAATATGTTTTAATTTAAAAAAGAAATGTGGGAAACATAAATTTTAGGGAAACAGTTTATTTATTACTCATATGAGTAACATATTCCTCTATTTAACCAAAAAAAATTATCAACCACCACGGGCTACAGTTCAGTTAGTTTTCGTTTAGATTATGAGCAAGAAAACAGTCAAGTTAATAGGTATTTAAAATTAGATTTTGATAATTCATGTAAATAAAACAAAAGGCGGTTTGTACAGATGTTTATCAGTCGCGCCGCGTGATGCGATACGCTCGAATGTTTATCGCGATATAATAACGCGCGCCGGCAACGCCTCACGATATGAATTAAAAATAATGAAGTTCCAAATAAAATGATAACATTCGCGATGCAATTTTGTCGAAAAGTAGGGTTGTCGGGAAACTTTTCCTTTCCGAGGAATGTGAAAGTTTATTTTGCCGTACTTACTGTTCATGATTTATCATCGGACTGTCGGCCTCGTCATTACTCCTATCAGGATTATAAATTTTACTATACGGTATAACCAAAATAATAATTTTATCTCTGTTCCCTTAGTTTTACCATCGTCAGTATAAAACACAATGGAAATACATACTTTATAAAAGTACAACGAAAGGAAATATTATAGTCATGTGCGGGTATAATTTTGTAATGTAATAAAACTTGTCAAGCCGTCTAATATGGACGTGTCATCAAAAGCAGCTACTTTAGTATCTCTCACCAACTTGACAACCCCTGACCTACCTTCATTTGTCTTTAGTCAATTCACCGCTTGTGATGTTGAGAAAAGCATACTCTCCGTAACTTCAACCGCTGTTGGAATTGATGGAATAAGTCGAAATATGCTGATCCCCATGTTAGATTTCATTCTTCCCATACTTTGTTACCTTTTAAATTTTTCTGTTTCCTATGGTGTGTTTCCTTCTTTGTGGAAGGAAGCTCATGTAATCCCTTTGCCAAAAAAAGTAAACCCTAAATCTTATTCGGAATACCGTCCCATATCTATACTTCCTTTTTTGTCCAAAGTACTTGAACGATTAGTCCATAACCAAATTAACAGTTTCTTCTCTCGTAATGATCTCTTGAATCCCCTTCAGTCAGGCTTTCGTCCGGGACACAGCACAGTTACTGCACTTGTCAAAATTACTGACGATATACGTCTTGGAATGAATAATGGGCAGTTAACTGTGCTGACACTCTTAGATTTCAGCAGTGCTTTTAACACTGTTGACTTTGATATTCTTCTTGCCATTCTTCGCTCAAAAAACATATCTCCAACGGTGATTGACTGGTTTCGTTCTTACCTGTATGGTCGCCGGCAGCGGGTTCGCCTTGAAGATCGGTTTTCTTCCTGGTGTAACACCACCACTGGTGTACCTCAGGGTGGCGTCTTATCTCCTCTTCTTTTTTCAATTTTCATAAATTCAATATCTCATAACATTTCTTCATCCTACCACCTCTACGCAGATGATTTTCAATTATATTCACAAGCATCACTGCTTAACTTGCCGGAAGCAGTAGAAGCAACAAACAGAGATCTTGCTCATATATTGAAATGGAGCAAAGCTTATGGGTTGACAGTCAACCCTCTTAAAACTCAAGTTATCGTAGTCGGAAGTTCCCGCTTGATCACCAGGGTTGATTGGGACTCATTGCCGCGTGATGTGTTCGATGGAGTTATCATTCCATTTAGCGAAAATGTAAGAAATCTAGGTATTACCATCGACCGAAGTCTAGCATGGGACGCTCAAATAGCTCAAACCAGCCGTAAAATGTTTGCATCAGCTGGAGCCTTACGGAGACTCCGCAACTTTTTACCTACCACCACTAAAATTGCGCTTGCACAATCTCTACTACTCCCTATTCTTGATTATGCTGACGTCTGCTATCTTGATCTCACACAAGATCAGCTGAATAAACTTGAGCGACTCCAAAATTTTTGTATTAGGTTCATATACGGCTTACGTAAATATGATCATATTTCCGAATTTCGTACCAAGCTCAAGTGGCTACCTATTCGACTTCGCCGGAATGCTCATATATTACATCTCCTTTACAGTATTCTGTTCCTTCCTTCATCTCCGCGCTACCTCAAGGAACGTTTCAAATTCCTCCACACTACCCATTCGTTATCTTTACGGTCATCAGATAATTTATTGCTACAGGCTCCAGTTAGTAGAACCTCTTTCTATCACTGTTCATTTACTTCTGAAGCTGTTAGATTGTGAAATCCGCTACCGACTGAAATAAAACGTGCTTGTTCATTGGAATCATTTAAAAATCAGGTTAAAACTTATTATCTTTCGCTCTAACTGTAATATGTCTGTTTTGTATGTTTTGTCTTTATTTATATATATTTAAAAATATGTATGTATATATTATAATTATTGTATGTTATGTATATTTATGTATATTAATATATGTATATGTAGTTATTATACGTGACGAATATTTGTCTGTATGTCTATAATGTTATTTCGTTTTTGCTTTTGTTAAATTAAGTTCAATAGTTATTTTTATATATCTAGTATTTAGTAACATTCGCTTAAAAACCCTGTCCATATACTTACATACTATCCAATATTGTTGGGTTGTCTGGAAGAGATCGCTTTAAGCGATAAGACCGCCCATTGTATCACTTACTTAAGGTATATCTTTTGTTGTAAGTTTTTTTTTTATGTTAATTAAGCTTGGTGTTACAATAAAGAGTTTATCTATCTATTTATCTATCTAAAACTTGGCAAAAATAAAAAGATTGTAAAGTAAATACATACTTCTTAGGTCACTTGATATACAAATAAAGAATTAAAACTATACATAATCGATATATAACCATTTCCTCCCTATACGGATGCTACCGAGTAATTTCCAATTTAATAATATTAAGAATAGTTGGAAACGTGTCGGTAGCAACCCTGTAGAGGAGGAAATGGTGATAAATCGAAAAACTATTTCAGTTCTCGGTAATCTCCTTTGTAAATGACAAACATAAGTGCAGTTCAGACCTTGGAATTGTTTATCCATGTGCAATAGGTAGTACTTATCAATAAAATTGTAGTTTACGTACACTGAACAGAAGTATGTTCCTTAAATTATTATAGCAGGTAGGTACTTATGTATGAAATCCCTATTGCGGATACTTTAGGAAATACATACATTTATTTGTTAAGCAATATAAGGCATATGAGTATATATCTTGTATGTAAAATTTTTAGAGTACGTACCCAAAAGGAACGTGGGATGCCGGGATAGAATTGCACCTCCCTATATCATCCCGTGGGTGCCGTAAGAGGCGACTAAGGGAAAAATACTGGATGGTGGGCAGCAGCGCCTTCTAAAGAACTGCCAACTTACACTGCGATCCCCAAGACGCCTGCCAAGCGTGGGGATTATGGCAAATACCCCCTTAATAGGGGAAGCTGTGTTCAGCAGTAGACGATCCGGCTGTTACAGTACAGAAAACGGAGCCTTCCGCTATCTGTCTGTTTGTCCTTCCGTCCGAGTATGTCACGCACGGGTCTCTAACTCTCTACTCTAGCTCGTAAACGATTTTAGAAGTGTAAAACCTTGACCCAAAATCTAGAAATGTAACCTTTTTTTTCTCTTACTCATGTGCCTGTAATTTCTTACTGGCTCGCAAGGCCTGCTGCCGAAACTCACTGTTAGGTTAAATGGTGACAGATTTTCTTGATAGCTAACCAGGCAAGCATTCGAAAAATGCCCTGTCATCTTGTGGTGAATCACATCAGACATGCGGTACGGCAGTCCATAACTTTTACGCTTCTCTATCTTTGCTTCAAATCTATATAAATTTTTTTTCAGGTGACACTTTTGGGCCGGATATATTAAGCTGATCGTTTACTTCTTGTAAGCATCTTGTTCACGCAAAGCCGACAATGAACTCTTTATTGAAAAGACAACTTTCATGTTCAGTGGGAATTGAGCCGTTTTATGCACCAGTGCGGTGCCACCATCGAGAGCATATAAGGTCAACTCGGCGAAGACCGGCATACTCCATTTAAAATGTTACAAATTGCCTTTTTTGGCTATTCTATAACCTTTAATTCAAATTTTGTTAAACAAGATAGTAATATATTATGTAGTTGTTCAGGCAATAAATATGTCAAAATTACAGAGAAACCATCGGTTACGGAATAACAACCATTTTTGAAAACACAGTAAAAATAGACGGATTTGGCTTCCATGTCGGATAAGACCGTCTAGTGGCAAATTTACTTAGTTATCGACAGTTTTTGTAGTTATAGATAGTGTGTACGAGTGCCAGTTCTTGTAACAACTTAATTTGTGCACCCTCACTCTCAGGAATAAGGTTTTTTATAGCTTAATTCGCGAGATGCAGCATTTGTCGGATAAGACCGGCATACTTCGCACGTCCAGGGGTGCCAAACATATCTCACCTTGAATAATAATTCATGATTTTTATAGTAAAATTTTATTAGAAAAAATCCAAGCTTATACGAGTACGTAATCAATAAAATTAAAAATGTTTCTTGTGATAGTTTAAAAATAATGAGATTCAAAATCGTAGGTAAAATACCTATGTTTTTTAAAACTTACCATAGAAACCGCTCCTAAGTAAAACCTAAAATTACTAGCAAAATTTACCGAGAAGACCGGCATATGACATTTATTACCCTCCAGAACCTAGAAGGACTTCCCCACTACATATTGAGAGGTTACTTTTTATTTTCGTCAAGAATGACGTAGTACAAAACGTGTATAACACTGATGTCATATAATAATTAGATAGATATATTCATAAAGAATGAATTTACTTGCATAGATCTGAAAATTAACTAAGATTTAAACACTCTTAAACTTTTTTTAAGTACGTGGTACACTCCCAATGCAAGTCGCGCACCATACTAAATTAAAAAAAACTATTTATTTCCGTTTACACTACATGCACCACCATCTCTGTCAATGTATAAAAACTAGAACGGCTTTATTGGCCGGTTGATTGTGTTGCCATGCCACCTTCGAAAGTCTGCTGAATTTGTTGTAATTCACGTTGTACGATCTTACCCGACAGACTGTCTTCGCCGAGTTGACCTTAAGTATAATTGTGGTTGAAAATCATATTTTGACAATGGAGCTTTCGTTTTTCTTTATTTTGGCTGATTCGTAGCCAAAATATGATGTACCACATCTATGTACAAAATGAGATAAATTCATTTGAATATACCTATTTATATTCCCTACTTTTAAAAATATACAAATACTTTTAAATAATGTAACATAGACTAACAATTAAAACAATACCTAAAACATTCAATTTGGGTCAGTAGTCGCCATCATTCTTTATCAGTACCTACCTGCCTACTCGTTTATTTAAATTCCTAACAAAATGTAGAAAAACCTGAAGAAAAGAATCTGCTTGTTCCGAGAGAAAAACTAACAAACAATTGAATCACAAAGTAACGTAACCGATGCGGTGCCCATCTATTTTTAGAGTGCGGTTTATTGAAGACAAACAATATGATTATTTTCAACAAAATAGACAAAGAGTATACACTAAGGTACATACTTACCAATTGATCTAAGCCGCTGCCGCCGCGCCGGTGGTGGCAGAAAGAAGAACCACAGACAATTAATAATTATGAGACTTATGGAATGATTTTCTTAGAAGGAATGAGGATGATTTCATAATCCTTACCTAGTAAACTCGAAGTAAAGGAGAACAATGCACTAAATGAACACTATTAGGTAGGTATACTATACACCACGGAGGTCGCTGTGTTAGTTGTTACTTATACACTTTTTATGCTCTATGCTTACACTTTCGTTGCACAACCAAGAGCGCGAAGACCTTGTTGATTAACGGTTTATCTATGGTACAATACTACGTTATTTGCACCGTTATAAATCGAATGGCAGCGTGTACTTAGTGCTAATCTCACACTACCAACGAGGGTTCCCAAGAAGGGTTGACGTCGGTAATGCGATTAACCATAAAACTACAACTTGTGAAGATAATTTGCCGAATTGGCCTTTGTGTGGAATAAGACCATAAAGGTGACCAAGATGAGCGCTGTCATCAAGAACAGCTTCTATAGGTACCTATTGCCTATTATTATAGGAATGAGTAAGTTTGCAGTGTGGGTGATTGTGGTGTCGCCTTACTCACCGTTTGGCGACAAAAAACGACAACAAGGAATATCTGGGTGACGGGGTCATCGGATGACAAGCCTCTGTTACAATGTAGGTACTTGCTGTTCGGATTCAATTGACTAAATGGGTCTGTAATTAAATTAACCGCCAGGACTTGTGTTCGATTACATCATTATTGTTTTAGTTTTTTTTACCGATGATGCCTTTATTGGACACTGTGAGCAATACTGCTTGAATAGGGCACGTTATGATTGAAATAAAATTTCTGACGGTAGTACATAATAATTTCTTAATAGGGTCAAGTGACATATAAAACTGATTAGTGACTATAATCACTGCAAAATGTTTGAAACTATGGGATAAAAATAATGATAAATAAACGCAATTTAAATCGTTTAAAGTTGTTTAATTGCTATGTATAATGTAATGATCGCGAAATCCACAGACCACATTATTTACAGACTAGTATGAAATTATAATCTTTTGATCGAAGCTTTAACTAAATAAGTTTTGCAATATACCTACTAACCAATGGATTTTATAATTATCCGAAATAAAAACATTTTGTTTTTTTTTATTTAGGTTAGTCAATAGACTCCCTGTAATATGATATGATGATTAAACGGTTTGTTACCTTATTTACGTAAACGATTTCATAATCACAAATATTTATCATTTATAAAAATGTATGCACAAGAAAATGCGCGCTCGAAGAGTCTATACCTCATAAAGATGCTTCTTGTGAGTTCTGAATTATCACTTAATGGGTATTTTTTTATAGTATATCTAAGTAATTATCTAAAATATTAATTAAGTGTGTAATTAAAAAAAAATAATTTTACTAAATAATAATTCATTTTTTCTTAAATATTTTTCGCCTTAACCGGAAACTTAGCTGGAGAAATAATGGGTCTTTCTCGTGTTCTTTCAGTTCTTATATTGTAAGTATTGCAACGAATACAGCCTATTGTATATCTCTTATACTAGGCAAGTCTTTCATAAACACTTCACTGGCTTCTTAAAAATACCCGATAAGACCTTATTGTTACTTAAATGAGTTATAAAGTACCGCAGTGCTATAAATAATGGTTGTTGCATTACTGATACTGGGGCGCCTTCTCGCTAAAAGTAGCTGGCGCCAGGAAACTTTTTGTTCTTTTATTTTAATTCCCAAAACGGTGCATATTGAGTTGGCTGTAAATGACTAACGAGGCAGGCAAATAAATAAGAAACCGCTTTGCCCTTTTGCGGTGTCCTTTGTCTGTCAAATAAATTGGACTATCTACAGTATTATTTATTAAAAAACCGGTCAAGTGCGAGTCGAACTCGTGCACCGAGGGTTCTTATATTACTACAGTTGTGTAGGAATACAAAACTGTAGGAATATAAGAAAAAGTAATGGTATTTTTATTGCTAAATGAAATCAATAACATTCAAAAATATTTAAAAATATTTTTATTTGGTACATCATAATGTAGCTAAAAATTTATACTTTTCGAAATTTTCCCATTCTCTGTACTATAAGACGATGCTTCATACCAAATTTCAAGATTCTTGGTTCACTGGAATTTTTTAACTATCTTGCTATTTTCGTAATTTTGCGGCATAAACGGTTGTATCTGTTGATTGCGTTGGCTTAGAAATTTCACTTTTCACAGCTCTAAGGGACAGTATGCCTGAGTATTTCATATGAATTTCATTTTGATATCTTCACACGTTCCTGAGTAAAAAGGTCTTACCAGACAGACGGACAACAGAGATCCTATAATCCCGATTTTCTATATGAGGTATGGAAACCTAAAAACGGAAATGTTTGTAACACAGAAAAGTATGAAATAACTTGTTGAAGTCAGTAGCATGCTGATTCATATCACTTCCGGAGCTCCCATTTTCATTGCCAGTCTTTGACTGATTATTTCATACTTTATAGTGTTAGACTAGAATAGAAGTCGTTTTCGTTTTTTTATTACAAATATTTTTTTCTCACCGTATATGTTTAGTGATACCAAAGATAAATTAATAGTAATAAATAATATAATATAATACCTCCTATACTATCTAGACTCGTACATTATTTTTCTATGGTGATACAAGAACTGCCTACAAAATCGATTTTCATTCACTCACAAGAATTGCAATTACAATGTCATCGAGGCAGATATATTGGCAAATACGTTTTTCGGTAAATTGAGTGCAACTTATATACTACTAAACAGTTGATGGAATTTAAACGGGACCAAGAAGTTACACTTCACAAACCAAAAAAGAGTCATCATTGACGGAGTAAAGACGTAACAAAAAAAAAAACATACATAATTTTTTTGTAATTTTGTTAAACCGATCAGATGAGGTCTAGTAGTACAGTTGATGACAGCGCACCGTCCCTCATGACAGATAAAGTAATACAATTGGAGCACGAAGTTTCGGCTTGAAAGAGTGTGTCCCGGTGGTGGCCGAGTGGTTTAGGCATCCGGCGCGAAGTCGGAATACGCGGGTTCGATTTGGGAAAAATTGGGCTCCAATAATTTGTTATCATATTTAGAAGTAAATAAACATAGAGACGAATTGAGAACCACCTATTATTAAGTCGGTTAAAAATGATGTTCAATCAAACGGTAGTTGCTTAACAACTAGTTTCAGGTTTATCATTTGATATCACATCAATATCTCCAGCTTGTAATCAAAAAGCCCTTTAAGTCCTTCAACTCACTGTAATCTCAAGCACTTTATCTTGAGGCGTCGCTTGTTGCTCGTTATTTAACATTTTAATGCCGACAACATTTCCGCGTAATCATAAAACCGGCTATGTGATAAATAAATCAAGTAAGAAAGCGGCTCAATCGACCAATGGGTTTGCATACAACGTACACAATAGCCCTGAACAAATCAAAACACTTCTCTGGTGATTTGAAGCTTAATGCATACATTTTAAGAACCATTATTGAGTAAAGCTTTACATGCTGACTGGCACACAGGAATGCACAGACAGAGCGCATGCGCGGCTTCCATAATGAAAATGAGTGCGGTACCCGTCATGCCAGCCCATGCGCAACCGTTACCCGAACATTTAATCTATTTCCACATCAATACAAACAAAAATATTCTCTATACAAACTCAATAAGAAGTTAATACAACGCACGATTAGATTTGTTAGCAGTAGAACCGGATAAAGGCCTTATGCTGCCCTCTTCAAACTCAGATTTATTCATTGCATTTTTCTCGATTGTGATCGATGATCGATGGTAAATTAAATGATTTATATTCTACAGTATTCATATTTTAGACCTCTTCCCGTTTTCAAACGAGCTTTTACTTGGAATTATTTTGTGCGATGGAAAATGAAACGAAATTTCTTCAAAAAACTTACAAGTCATTAATCAAAGCTTTTAGAACTTCCGAGTAGAAGTGGCTATGGGAAAAACAAAGCCACATCCCTCAACGCACCGATAGCCGATGGGAAGAAAACAAGAACCAAAAGACATGACGTATATAGGAGTCCTCGATATACCGAGATGGACTTTATACATTGTGTTATATGTGTGAGTCACAGGGAGCTGCTGGATCTGGATACCAATTGCTAATGCTGCCTATTGTTAACAGAAGACGTCTGCCAATTGAAGATAATGATGGAACACAAGAGGCTGACATGTATTTTTTTACCGGCGCGGCGGTATATCTATTAATAAAATACTACGATATATGTACACTACAACTACTAAAATGAAAGCATTTAGATAACCTACAAGCCATTGCAGACTTACAGGCAGTCCAAATGCCCAGACCACTACCAGTTGGCAGTGAGCCCAGCATGGATAGTATTGCTCCGTTGGATTACAATGATTATTCGTTGAGTCAAATCAATGCCAGCATTTTGATCCGCATTACATCGACCAAGCGCGCTGATAAATTTGGAAAATACGATGAGCTCCCAGCCCATACAATGTCTCCACACACAACGGCTCAAATATGTAACCGCTGCCAAGATTGCAATTACTTGCATCTTGGAATTTATTTAAAAAAAAAATGGAACCAAGTGTGAAATAACTTGTTGAAGTTTTTATTTTAAAAAAAAATTCAATCTTTTTAGTGACCCTTGCTGCTTACGGAATTGATTGTCATTCATTCTTAACGACTATATCATCAAGATAGGTAAGTACATATTTTTCAGTTATTGGAGTGTAACTCAAAAACGGCTTGACCGATTTTGATGAAAATGGGATCACACGACAAGCATCAGCTTTCAAACAAAAAAGAATTTTCAAAATCAATAGTAACAAACATAAAAAAAAACAGGCGAATTGAGAACCTCCTCCTTTTTTGGAAGTCGGTTAAAAATAATTAATACATTTGATTTGGATTACGGATTTAGATTAATTTTGTAATGTAATCCGCAGGGCATGCGTTATTACAAACATAAAATATTAAAATTATAGGGTTGCGTCACCATTAACAAGTTTAAAGCTAATTGCAAAATTAGTCTTGTTTTTAGTAAAACGTAAGTTGAACTATAGAATTCGGTCCATCCCAATTAGGAAACATTTTAGTTATGTTATGACTCATTGTCATGTTATATAGCTCAATTGGTCAGAGCATACCCCTGCTAAAGGGGTGGATGGACGTGTGTTCGAAACCCGCACATGACATAAATTTTTCCTCACGTAAATTTGAATTGTAATCCCCAGAGCATGTGTTATTTTTCTACTTTTATGACTAGATTCATGTAAAAGGAAATCAAAATTAAATCAAATATTGTCGACATTAAAATTTGGCAGAAAACCTTGATCTTAACATTTATATAGCCACCATAGAACTCGGAATCCATTTTGTATATTCAAGTGACTGTCACTATGAAAGGTATTCCACTTTCGTTACTATTGTTTATTTTCTATAAGGTCTCAAAAATAGAATTTGGACTGATGACGTGGTTTTAGCATAATTAGCTATTACTTCATATAGTTCGCAGACTATTTAGTCCTATCTTCACCTTTCGTTATTATTTAGCACGGCTGAGATTCCCTGATTGCCGCTGAGATCATTGCTTCGCTCGGTAAATTAACATTAACAGATTGACATTAAAATAACTTTGACATTCCATTCCGTGGCTGCCTTACCTACTAAATAATTGATAATTAAGTCATTATGGGTAAGTGTTGCACAAACTGACCTTTTTCGAAAACTTACATTATGCATAAAGAACTTAAGATAGGTACCTACTTACGGAAACACCAATTTACTTAAAAACATTTTAGTAATTCACTAAACCTTAACTTAACAATTTCGACCACATCCTCACTATCAGGTGAGATAGTGTTCAAAAGTTAGTATATATATCCTAAAACAAATTATATTAATGTAGGTATATGTATAACTAGCTTTCCGGGCGCGGCTCCGCCCGCGCGTATGTTGGTTATCGCGCAAAAACATTAACCTCTTTTTGCGCAGTTGGATAAGAACTATCCTATGTTTTTTCCCGGGCCTCAAACTATTTCCATACCAAATTTCATTCAAATCGGTCCAGTAGTTTTAGCGTGAAAGCGTAACAGACAGACAAGAGTTACTTTCGCATTTATAATATTATAGTACTGATATATGTTTATATAAATACCTATCAGTTATAAGCAAATAAAGTACATAGGTTATTAGCATTGGCATAATGTGTCTAATTTATATCTACTGTATAAAGTACAAGCAAACTACTTAGATTAATAAAATTTTATATTTTAAATAAAAAGAGGTAGACCGCAACTCAACCGGTACCAATGCCACCTTTTCTCTGAATAGTTTATTCATGTGAAGTCAGATCAATGTGTTAAATCTTGTTGCTAATGCCCGCCTGGCTAGCTACCACCCTCAAGTTGAAAATCTGTCGCCAAGCACCTAACGGTGTGTTCCGGCAGCTGTCCTTGAGAGCCAGTAATTCTAGGTTAGCCTGTACAACATTTTCGACCGCATCATCACTTACCATCAGGTGAGATAGTGGTAAAAGGCTAACCAATAAGGCATAAAAAAAATCTCGTCGTCTTAAATACATGAATAGTTTTCTCACAGATGTTTTATTGACTTTTTCAGATTATAAGTTACTTACAGGCTTTTTAATTAAATTTTAAATTGTTTTTTCTAATTCACTCGGAAAAATAATTTGTATAGGAATTCTTATTTTAACATTTAGAGATCAGATATATAATAAAAGTTAGCCAATTGTACTCCACCCCACTTACCGTGGGATGGAAATGAAAAAGAATATAGTACTGCACTATTTGCACTTACAATCCTTGAGTACTTATTCAGATGAACATTATTACAGCGAGCTTATTTATTTCCCCTACCTTTTTCGCACATGATCGTAGACTTGGTATAGAATTTTTTGCAGGGCAGGTGCTTGCTTACTGCGATAATTTCTTGAAATGCTGCGGTCGTATTATGAGCACCAGTAAAGCTAGTTATTAACTGTAACCACACTCGGTAACTATATTACTCGTTATTATTATTCACCAAGCTCTACGAATAATGATACATATTTATTATTAGACCAAGCTATTATAGTTCAATATCGTGTTACTTATGGCTTTCTTACGAGGGATAATGCCTTGAAAGAGCCTGTGCTGATGTGTCGATATTGTAGGTCTTTATTTTATAGGTTAATATAATTATAGCTCGTATGTCAGCGACACGAAGTCTCGGGTGATTTTGTGCAATTTAAGACCACATTAATTATTTTTGTCGTGGTTTTTGAATGGCAAAAATAAGAGGCAGATATAAATTGTGGTCAAGGTTCAACCATAGGTATGTCATCGTAACGCTTTTGATCGTCCTGCATGTAATATTTTGTAGGAAATTCCACTGTATTCTACCAAGCAGATGAACTCTTAAAAGTTAAAAGTAGGTAAAAGTACAAGATACTTTTACCTACTAAACAAATCGCGATAAACTGCATTATTTTTTATGTAATCTAGCTGAATATTGTTGCTGAAGCAATTTGATGTTAATATTTACAATTATTCGCAAAACCAATATCAAGTATTTATGTTTAGAATATGACATTTAATGCCCTAAGTTTCGATAATAATCGTCAGATTTTCCCCTCCCAATTGAAATAAAAGACCATTGCTTACATTAAATTTTATTCTTATATTATGCACTTTGTATCAGCTGATTATTAGGGTTTTAACTGTAGGGGTGAATAAAAAAACTGTTTTTTATATGTAAGCATACAAAAGACTCTTTCTTTTTTAAGTCTTTCCATGAATGTAGTTTTTGTATTACCTATCTTGAATTTAGTTTAATAGGTTGTTATTGTTGAGTAGGTACAATGTACATGTATTTTTCTTGTGGGCCTATCTATATATTATATAGGAATAGAGATATACATCTCTATTCCAGTACTGTTCATAAGATAATATTTCAATTATCTTAGCCTTCCCAGTAGATGTAGTGTTATTTCCACCTCGTTAAGAGACGTGGTCCGTAATTCATGCGCTTCAGATCGTTAACTAAGAGATACCCAAGCTATGTACACTGTGTATTCTAAGTTTTACTATAACAAGATTTTACTGTAGGCACTATAACATCTAAAATGCTATGAAAAAGCGGGAAGTTGAAACCATGTGGGTCTAATTTACGCAATTGGTCAAGTCAAAATAATTTGTTAATTTTAGGCGGCTCCGACGCTTTTATGAAGGCTAAATATAAACTTATATTGAAATATTCTTTTTATGAAACCACTGTGAGAAGAAAGTACAAGAAACTTGGGCCTTTCTTTTAAAAACTATATTATAAAATTATTTCAATATGTGTTCAAATGACGTAGAAGACAGGTGAGAGCTTAGCAGATGCGGTCAAGCACTCTTTTCGTAATAAATAATCACTAACCAATTAAACCATATATTTGCTTCGATTACGACTAAAACCTTAAATGATTTTATACTTTATAAATTACAAATGCGATTGATTCTAAAATTCTTTTTTATAGCTTATAGGCTTTGACCACTACCTCACCTGATGGTAAGTGATGATGTGGTCGAAGATGTTGTTCAGGCTAGCCTAGAATTTTGATCCAAAATGTCCTGCGTTTGCTCATTCAATCAATGCCACAAGGTTATTGGCGGTTTCTTAAACCTTAAGTTTGACATAAAACGAATATACTCGTATTTCCTTGTTTGTATATTACTTATATTCCCTTTTTGTATTCCTATTATTATATTCCTTGTATATTACTTACCGTAACATTAATCGAGGACCTGACTGCAGTGCAGTCGGAAAGTTCGAGTATGGACAATATTTTAGCACGATCGTTTAGTATAAATTATTTCAGGCACACTTCAGGCAGTCGTCAATCATACCCTTATATTAATATGTCATTGTGTTGTTCCTTTGTGCTGTTAGAAATCACACGATGTAACGATTCCACACGAATGAGATGATGGTACGACAAGATGATGCTATTCCTAAATCCTTGTCAAAATTAAGAATACCCAAAATTTGCTTAACTATCTCTAAATTATTTAAATTAATTGGTAAATACCGTTAACATACCTATAACATACCTAAGTCATAGAACTGTTAAAGGCATATGTGTAGGTGACCCTGACTACCTATACGGCAAGACCAAGACGAAATCCTCCCTAGCTTCTCAATTGAATAATATCTAAGATGGCGAACGCAATTTAACGTATAGTACCGATAGCATTAGATAAAACACATTTAAATAGATATTCCACATGAAAGCTTTCGTGATGTGGGCCTCATTGAGAGCAATCAATCATTTTCAATCACAGTGCCAGGGAGGTGGCACTGGGCTAGCACCCTATAATATGGTACCAATACAAGTCTGACGAAGGTTGAAAGTCTGAGTGTTTAGATACCTCTACCACCTCTTCGGGGAATACATGCATGACGCTGTGCAATGTGTTGAAGCAGTGATATCCCAGTGGTAATGAATATATGGACAGCCGTCAGGTCCATAGATCGACCGAAATGTAGGCGATCGGTAATCTGTACCCAAACCTGGGTACTGCATGGCGGATATTTTTCTAATGCACGCCTGGCTAGCTACCGCACTCTCAAGACAAAAAAACCTGCTGCCGATCACCTAACGGTATGTTCCAGCAGCTGTCCGAGCTATTGTTCCCATCTACACCTATATTTTTGTTTGAAGCGTTCCTCGTAACTGAGCCTGCCTATCCGATCAGCAACTTCTGCTGCGTTCTTTACTTCGATGGGTGACCGGATTAATTTACTACTGACCGCTTACGTGCTTCGAAGGGCACGTTATGCCGTAGGTCCGATTTCTTGTTTTAGAATGGCAGTCGCCAATGTGTGTAGTAATATGCATAGCATAGTAAGACATATTTGGAATGCCGTCCTGGCTAGCTACCACTTCTGAAAGTGAAAACCTGTCGACAAACACAGAAGTATTGAAACAGCTGTCTTTAAGAGTTAGCTCCCGATCTAGGTTTAGCCAGTTTTTCATCTGCGACCACCAAAGGTTAGCCTAGCGGCAAGTACATTGAATATAAATTTCTGATGAATCGCAAATAACATGGAGTGATACGACAGAAGGCGTACTGATCAATTTAGCTCAAGAAGGGGGGTAATAAGTTGGAAGCAGCATAGAGTCATTGATCTTAACCGTCGTAGATCTTATCAGGTCACCTTAGACATGTTATTTAGCTACCACAACTTACCAAATGTAGAGTAGGTAAGTAGGTATGCCCTTCTGGTTAGGTTCGATTGGAATATTGTACCTATAGCGGTTAAGAATAGTATATCATTATATCTCATATATAAGTATATCAATTATAAAAGGTATTTTTTCAATGCAGTACTTTGAGACGTATCTGCAGTTAAAAGGCACAGGCTGCCTTTTAACTGCAGATACGTCTACAGTTAAAAGGCACAGGCTGCCTTTTAACTGTAGATGCTTATTATAGTCTACTTTGGAGCTTAAGGTGAAGTGAGTTTAAAAAGGCATATTTTGAACACTTTTTTTCAGAAAGACTGTACGCCTTACAGATATGAATAATATATATGATATTCTAGAGGTTATGACAAATACTATGCCTGATCCGAAGATAAGATTCCATGTATTTCTCCCAATCATGAATACAGCTCTCAATTTTGCTTAGTAAAGTTTTGTGTCTATATAGTAAATCGTATCAATACTAATTTTATTTCTAATTATAATGTAGCAAACATATGACGCTATTTAAATATTGCGTAGTTTTGTTTTGCTAATTCACATGTCAAACTGAGTCTGTTCCTCATACGACCTCAATCTGACATTTTTTAAAGACCACTTCGTATTAACATTAGGTTAAAAAACAAAATACTAACTCCTTTTGTCCATCCATTTCATCTTAAAATGAGAAATCATCTAGAAAGATAGTTTTTGATTATTATTGCACACGATCTCTTATATTGTGCATTTTACATTCATAGATCTATTACTACTTTATTTTTTTTAATCTATAACTACCCCTGGCTGAACCAATTTCAATCAACCTACATTAAATTTTCAAGCTGTGACATTATACCCACGGTTCTTTTTAGTTGGTCACAGGTAGTCGAGTCGTGTTCGTATGTCGTCAGATACAAGATGACGACCAAGTCTCGCCTCGAATGATTGGAATCAGCTACGGTCCGTGTCCTATTGAATTTGGGGATGCCTTCATTTGCATACAATACATGCGAATGTGCGGCGCTCTTTGAAATCATTGCCGTAACGACGACCTTATTGTTCTCTGCATGTGCAATAATAAACTTACTTATGTCATTAAAATTGAACAATACTCGAGACATGTAACGACTCAAAATAAACAGTTGTTTTTGAAAAAAAATGTTGGAGACTACAAGACAAGATAAATAGGAAAGATGGATCTAGAAGCACCTAAAAAATTACTTGATTTCTTAAGTTTCGAGAAAGATCGCGATGACTACAAAACCCAATTAGAAAAGCGGAAAGAAAAATTTAATTGCGTTCATATAATATACTTATATATATAGCTATGGAACAACGTAGTACCTAGCTTTGGCATTTTGTACATAGATTTAGTATTCGTAGCCAGACATATTCAATGAGGGCCATCTGCCAGTTATGAGATTATCATAATCTCGATCTTCATATAATTTGAAGTTTGAAACTTTATTTTATTTGCAGAAGAATTAATTGTGATCTTAATAAGCAGATTAAAAAATAAGTTCATTGACTGAATTGCAGACTCGTCTAGACACAATTTCATAAATTATAAACGCATGTGTTAATCGTATGATCGTACGTCGATATTCTATAGTTTTAGAGTCAAGAAGATAAGGTGATAAGTAATTATTTCCAAACATTTGCTTCTTTTTAAGTCCTTGTATTGTTAAGTCCTTGCACGGTTACGATTGATGTTGATTGACTGGTGTTTTAAACTACATACTTCCCCCAAACAAGGAAAGATTTGTAAAGCAAGACGGTAAAGTTCAACGGGATTGCCCGATAATTATTAGGAAAATGACTTGTCTTACTGATTACGGTATTTTCGTCATTATCTCGCTTGGGTTCACCGCACTAATTGTCGCCAATCTAGCAGATTCACCGTTATTAGATAAGACGTGAACTCAAGACCTCTACATTTAGCAATTTGACCTTTTTAATAGGGTCTCTCCATTGAGACAATAAACCAATTGATATGAAAGCATTCATTTTCATATCAATTGGTTTTATCATATCAATTTTAGGCAGGGTTTCAACTTGTTATTTTGTGTCTTTTTTATATATTAGCAAGAAAATATTTTGTTTTGTATTTTGTATTTTCACCTTGTCACAATAAATTTATATAGTTTAAAAAATTACAAAATTACGAGAGAAAAAATTTAAGTCATGTGCGGGATTCGAACCTGCGTCCATTCATCCCATTAGCCGGGGTATGCTCTAATCCAATTGAGCTAACATGGCAATGAGTCATAATATTTTTTTTTCCTATCGTTCTTTTAACCATGGCATTGGGATGACCGCACATGACTTAAATTTTTCCTCTCGTAAATTTGTAATTTTGTAATGTAGTTTACAATAACGCAGAGCATGCGTTATTGCAAACATAAATATATAAAAAAAAAATTGTGTTCAATAATACCGAAGAACATTTATTATTAGTTGAGACAGTTTAATAAATGATTTTTTGCGCTTAATGAAACTTATGTAGGTGCTCTGCGACAAAGATTTATTGAATTTGAAAGGCTAATGATAGATTTCAAATAACAAATGTATTGTGAAAGTGTTTTGATAGCCTAGAGATGTTTACTAATGAAAGTGACAATAAAACAATGACGTCACAATAAATGGTAATATCGAAAGTTAAATTGAGAAGATAGGTAATGAATCTAAATCATTAAGCTCTTTGAAAACTTACACAATGTGTCTGCGTGGGTCCTTTTCAAGATACAAATTACAAACAATTTAGCAACTGCTGACATCACGCGCTCTAGGTAAGCGTTGGCAGCGTGTTGGTGTTATAAACTAAGTATTAAATATTAATAATTTGAGTCTACTGCTGCAAAAAAAACTAGAAGGGAGTTTGAAGCGAACTGCAACCTCGACCATACCCCAAATCCTACAGAATTAAATAAAAAAAAAATCGTATAATTAATAATAATATAAATAATATAATTTAATATAAATTTGATATTAAATTAAATAGAGAGTTCGTTTCACTGGATTGAACATTTTTAGAAATGGTATAGTTGGCTTAAAATACTTCAATCAAATATACTATATTTCATCGCAGTTAAAATATTTGAAATACGTTGAGAGATAAATATGAGTACGTACCTGTCTAGTTTTATAATGGAAAAAAACGTTATTTAACTTGGAAGCAGGAAACTGATGACATAATTACGCTTTTGTATTTATCCTCGAAGCATATGTGTCTTAACACCTACGATGCGGCTAAATACGTTTTTAGTACCACGAGACGAATCTATTGCCACCTACTGGGCATAGTTGAAATGTCGACATTGCAACAGTTCTTTTTTTTACATAAACCCATGGATAAGACCAGTCAGAACCGGGGATCGAACCCAGGAGTGACCCCAAAGTGAGGCTTAAGACAATTACTGCACCACTTGACTTAAGAAGGAAATTATATTTCCTTTATAAGCTCAAACTACTAAAACTAGTTCTCAGTCGGAGTTTGTAAGTGTAAGCCTTCATCAGAATTTTTGAAACGCTTTTGTTTTTGTTTTTTATTGAGTGATATGCTAACTTTGATGGTTTTTTTTTCTGTGGCCAAGAAGATGTGGTCGAATAAAGTAACTAACTAGAGGGACACTACAATGGGAGTCAATACATCTCAAGGGTTGGACACAGAACACCTTAGTGTCAGTACACTCCGTATATAGAGTGCTTGCGACATTTTTTTTTACTATAAGGTTGGAGATATCCAAGCCCTCTTGTAAAATGCACTACTACCTTAATTGCACTATATATACTCGTATATTACTACCACAATGAGGCCTCCGGTAAGTATTGAACCTATGACCACGATATCGGCAATCAACAAACACGGTCGCGGAGCTGTCATCCTTCAACTCAAATATAGAACGCGCATTTCGTTTTTGCTCAAGGTAATGTCACAGATTATATAATAGCTACCATATACACTTACATAGGTACGAGTAAGTATATCTCTCTTTGTGAACGTTACGAAAGTAGAAGAGCCTCCTCAGATCGTGTCTGATCGTTTCTTCCTAAGAAGTTGAACTATTATCGCATAGCACCAATAACTTCCAAGTCACGAACCGACTCGGACACGTGTTTCGGAACAGGTTTAGACGTTTTGTAGAGCCAGTTCATGGCTTTCCTTTCGTGACGACGACGGCAACGGCGAGTCGTGGACGCGAACCTTTTTAATGGAGTTCGTGGTTGGAACATGTTGAACTTAGAATTAGTCATACATCTGCTGAGACTAACTTATGCTCATTTTGTCCACGTTGCTTATGCCACAGATTATTATATTAGTGTCAATAAAAGGAAGGTTAATCAAACATTTCAGTGGTTCATCCACTACACTATAGAGTAGAAACCAAATCAACTGCTGCATGTATTGATAGAATACCTCAAGTAAGATAGGTATGTGTGCAAAAGGAATTAGTAGCCACAGAACAGAGGGGAGGAACGATAGATGTTGTGGCCACCACCTTTAGCTTTAGTGAAGAAGAATATGTACATAATACGGAAATATACAATTTTTAATATATATATTTTAGATTAAGGTATTTATGTTCTATGGGTCCGTACATTTTTATTATGTCTGTTACCTGAAATAAAGATTTATTATTTATTTATTTATTATAATAATTCTATCTATATCTACTCATACTAATATTATATAGAGGAAAGGTTTGTATTTTAGTATTTTTTTATTCAACGAATAAACTTAAAAACTACTCAACCGATTTGGATGAAATATGGTATGAAAATAGTTTGGGACCCAGGAAAGGACATAGGATACTTTTTATCCAACTGCGCAAATTGATTTTGCGCGATAACCGAAATACGCGCAGGCGGAGCCGCGGCCGGAAACCTAGTGAATAATATTTTGATAAATAGTTTCAAAGGTACCTAAGCAAGTAGGTTAATAATGCAATTTAATTTTCAAAGATTTATTGTCGTCGAAAAACGATCAAAAGTTTAATGATAAATAAAACCTTTTATTAACTATTAACTACGTATACCGGCTAGAACTCACGGTGTTTAGTCGTTATCTCCGACCGGTGTTCGAGCGGTAAAGACGCTCATTCTCAAGGAATGCGGGCAGCTTCGAGGGCCGCTAGACGCGCACTGCGGGCGGCTGCTCGCAACTAGTGGTGGATAATATAGCATCTAGCGCCATAGCAAAGCGTGTTATTGCCTTGTAGCGCATACAGCGCGCTTTGTATATTATTCTCTTCGCGCTATTAATATAACGTTTAGCATCAAGCGTCCACTAACGTGGCTGGGTAGGCCTATAACGCGGATATGCGCAAAGCGTGTTAACGCGACCGAAACCGCGCGATGACTGAAGCTTGGCGCTATGCCGCTATCCGCTATACTGTCACTATAACAGTATAGCGGATAGCGGCATAGCGCCAAGCTTCAGTCATCGCGCGCTTTCGGTCGCGTTAACACGCTTTGCGCATATCCGCGTTATACTGTTGCGCCTGACGCTATTGTGACGACACCTAGCATATGCATCTAGCGCGAGCGCCTTGTTTCGTTATAACGATAGCGTATAATAAAGCGCGCTATTCGAATATAGTTTATAGTCTCTAGCGCGTTGGTGCTGTATAGCGGATTTGAACAATACTACTCGCAACGCCCTCTGCGAAACTTGAGGAACGGCGGGCAGCAATGGCATCGCAGGCGTGGTAGGGGCGCGTACGTCACTGTCACTATCTTCACTGCACTCGTCAAAAGTATGTGTAGGGTCTTCGCACACTATTGCAATTACGTCTGATTCGCGGGTAAACAGTTTAGCACTGGTCGAGGCACAATTAAGCACGGGTTTCCACGCAGAAGGTAGATTCCAACCACCGTCCCTATTAAAATTTGGATGACGGTTTATTTCAATAGCCTCACGTACTTTCCGCGGCACAAAATACTTTTCTCTCGCTAGTACGGATGCTTTATCAAACCGTATGAAATGTTTCGTATCCTTAATTAGGGCGTGCTCGGCTATTGCGGATTTCTCGACTTCAAGGTTCTTAATACACCTGACATGCTCCGTCAACCTTGTAGCGATGTTTCGTCGTGTTTCTCCGATATAGGACTTTCCACAATCACACGGCACTTTATATACCCCAGGCCCGGCAAGTGGTTCTCTGTCTTTCGGTGAACGTAGCATTTGTCGGAGTTGTCCTTGTGATCGAAAAATCGCCTTAATTGAGTACCTCCGTTTCATCAGGTATCCGATTTTATCCGTTATTCCTTTGATGTAAGGTAGATACACCGGCGATCTGTTGACCGTGGTAGGTCGCATGCGTTCAGTTCCACTCACAAGTCGAGAACATTGGCGCCAATTATAACCGTTATTCTCTAGCACCCTTCGGACGTGTTCTAGTTCGGCATCAACTAGCCGAGGGTCACATAAACTTAATGCACGGTTAATTAGAGCTCTTGGTACCGAAGATATATGGCATGGGTGATGATGGGAGTCAGCTCGTAGGTACTGGTCTGTGTGTGTCGGTTTCCTATGCACAGTATGAGTTAACGTACCGTCAGGTCCCCGTATCACTTTAACGTCCAGAAACGGTAGCACTCCCTCTATCTCTTCCTCAACGGTAAACGATATCTTCGGGTGTACCGTGTTCAAATGCGACGTGAACTGACGAAGAACATCTCCAGAAATTACAGCGAAAACGTCGTCAACATACCGCCACCAGAACCGTGGCTTAGCGACAGCTGTAGATAATGCTGTGTTCTCGAACCATTCCATAAAAATGTTTGCCGCTACTGGAGCTATTGGTGATCCCATCGCTACTCCATCAACTTGCAGGTAATGGTCTCCACGCCACAAGAAATAGCCACTTTTGAGACAAAACTTCACCAAATCAATGTAAACAGTGGGTAAATTTATTTCCTGTATCATTTTCGATATGATGGTGATCGTGTCCTCTACTGGTACATTGGTAAACAAAGAATTGACGTCAAAGCTGACCATTAATTCCGATGGCTCCATTCGCACATTTGCTAACAGCTGGACAAAATGTCTCGAATCTTTGACATAGCTGTTGGTTCTACCAGTCAGAGGCTGCAAGATAGTAGCCATATGCTTGGAGATCTTATAGGTAGGAGCATCAATCTGGCTGACTATAGGTCTTAATGGCCATCCTGTTTTGTGGATCTTAGGCAATCCATATATCTTGGGAGACGTAGGGTTGTGTGGGCGCAAACGTTCCATCAGGTTCTTGTCATCGCAACTGCGCAACAGTTTCAGCAATTTAGCAGTTACTCTAGAAGTCGGGTTGTAGTTGACTTTTTTATAAATATATTCGTCACTTACCATTTGGTTGATCCTCTGCTCGTACTCTTTGGTATCGACAACCACTGTTGCGTTGCCTTTATCAGCTGGCAAAACCAATACTTCTAGATTATTGCGTAAATCATTTAAAGCTGTAATCTCTGCTTTGTTAATGTTATTCTTTGGTAGTTTTGACTTACGCAATAACGATGAAACGTCTTGCCTTATACATTCGGCATCGTGGTATGGAATTTTGTTCTTCATAATAGTGTCCTCGATACTGGTAATAATGTTTTCCACTGGTATTTTTCGTGGCACGGGCGCGAAATTCAGACCTCGAGATAACACATTAAAAGCAGTTTCAGTTAACGGTTGAGACGATAAGTTAATCACGGTCTTAGTATAGTGCGCATTTACCTCTTCAGCATTTATGTTATCTTGACGGTAGGCGCGTTCGTTGTTACCATTAGATTGTTTTCGTAACTTCAACCACTTCTTGTGATGCCTCTTTCTAGTATCTTGTTCTACCCTCTCGGTTCTATTAAAAGACATTCCATCCAAAACATCCCACACATCCCGGTGCAGAACTTGTGAAAGTTGTAGATGAAGTTCGTATAATGTCCTACTTGTGCACATAAGTTTTTGACGATGCTCAGCTACTACTCGCCGTAATAACTTAACATTTGCCACTCGAAAAAACTCATCGCAATCCCGAATGCACTTAACAGGTTTGATCCGCGCGAATTTCGGTATAACATCACTGTCCCGGCATTTCACAACGTAATCTAAACTACACTCGAGTTTCTTGCGTTTTATTCGTACCCGCACAAATTGTTTCACTTTTTCGAGCCATACCGCGCCGTATCGGTTAGCTATATTTTCATAAAAACTAACGTGAGTTGACATACTTATTAACTACGTATACCGGCTAGAACTCACGGTGTTTAGTCGTTATCTCCGACCGGTGTTCGAGCGGTAAAGACGCTCATTCTCAAGGAATGCGGGCAGCTTCGAGGGCCGCTAGACGCGCACTGCGGGCGGCTGCTCGCAACGCCCTCTGCGAAACTTGAGGAACGGCGGGCAGCAATGGCATCGCAGGCGTGGTAGGGGCGCGTACGTCACTGTCACTATCTTCACTGCACTCGTCAAAAGTATGTGTAGGGTCTTCGCACACTATTGCAATTACGTCTGATTCGCGGGTAAACAGTTTAGCACTGGTCGAGGCACAATTAAGCACGGGTTTCCACGCAGAAGGTAGATTCCAACCACCGTCCCTATTAAAATTTGGATGACGGTTTATTTCAATAGCCTCACGTACTTTCCGCGGCACAAAATACTTTTCTCTCGCTAGTACGGATGCTTTATCAAACCGTATGAAATGTTTCGTATCCTTAATTAGGGCGTGCTCGGCTATTGCGGATTTCTCGACTTCAAGGTTCTTAATACACCTGACATGCTCCGTCAACCTTGTAGCGATGTTTCGTCGTGTTTCTCCGATATAGGACTTTCCACAATCACACGGCACTTTATATACCCCAGGCCCGGCAAGTGGTTCTCTGTCTTTCGGTGAACGTAGCATTTGTCGGAGTTGTCCTTGTGATCGAAAAATCGCCTTAATTGAGTACCTCCGTTTCATCAGGTATCCGATTTTATCCGTTATTCCTTTGATGTAAGGTAGATACACCGGCGATCTGTTGACCGTGGTAGGTCGCATGCGTTCAGTTCCACTCACAAGTCGAGAACATTGGCGCCAATTATAACCGTTATTCTCTAGCACCCTTCGGACGTGTTCTAGTTCGGCATCAACTAGCCGAGGGTCACATAAACTTAATGCACGGTTAATTAGAGCTCTTGGTACCGAAGATATATGGCATGGGTGATGATGGGAGTCAGCTCGTAGGTACTGGTCTGTGTGTGTCGGTTTCCTATGCACAGTATGAGTTAACGTACCGTCAGGTCCCCGTATCACTTTAACGTCCAGAAACGGTAGCACTCCCTCTATCTCTTCCTCAACGGTAAACGATATCTTCGGGTGTACCGTGTTCAAATGCGACGTGAACTGACGAAGAACATCTCCAGAAATTACAGCGAAAACGTCGTCAACATACCGCCACCAGAACCGTGGCTTAGCGACAGCTGTAGATAATGCTGTGTTCTCGAACCATTCCATAAAAATGTTTGCCGCTACTGGAGCTATTGGTGATCCCATCGCTACTCCATCAACTTGCAGGTAATGGTCTCCACGCCACAAGAAATAGCCACTTTTGAGACAAAACTTCACCAAATCAATGTAAACAGTGGGTAAATTTATTTCCTGTATCATTTTCGATATGATGGTGATCGTGTCCTCTACTGGTACATTGGTAAACAAAGAATTGACGTCAAAGCTGACCATTAATTCCGATGGCTCCATTCGCACATTTGCTAACAGCTGGACAAAATGTCTCGAATCTTTGACATAGCTGTTGGTTCTACCAGTCAGAGGCTGCAAGATAGTAGCCATATGCTTGGAGATCTTATAGGTAGGAGCATCAATCTGGCTGACTATAGGTCTTAATGGCCATCCTGTTTTGTGGATCTTAGGCAATCCATATATCTTGGGAGACGTAGGGTTGTGTGGGCGCAAACGTTCCATCAGGTTCTTGTCATCGCAACTGCGCAACAGTTTCAGCAATTTAGCAGTTACTCTAGAAGTCGGGTTGTAGTTGACTTTTTTATAAATATATTCGTCACTTACCATTTGGTTGATCCTCTGCTCGTACTCTTTGGTATCGACAACCACTGTTGCGTTGCCTTTATCAGCTGGCAAAACCAATACTTCTAGATTATTGCGTAAATCATTTAAAGCTGTAATCTCTGCTTTGTTAATGTTATTCTTTGGTAGTTTTGACTTACGCAATAACGATGAAACGTCTTGCCTTATACATTCGGCATCGTGGTATGGAATTTTGTTCTTCATAATAGTGTCCTCGATACTGGTAATAATGTTTTCCACTGGTATTTTTCGTGGCACGGGCGCGAAATTCAGACCTCGAGATAACACATTAAAAGCAGTTTCAGTTAACGGTTGAGACGATAAGTTAATCACGGTCTTAGTATAGTGCGCATTTACCTCTTCAGCATTTATGTTATCTTGACGGTAGGCGCGTTCGTTGTTACCATTAGATTGTTTTCGTAACTTCAACCACTTCTTGTGATGCCTCTTTCTAGTATCTTGTTCTACCCTCTCGGTTCTATTAAAAGACATTCCATCCAAAACATCCCACACATCCCGGTGCAGAACTTGTGAAAGTTGTAGATGAAGTTCGTATAATGTCCTACTTGTGCACATAAGTTTTTGACGATGCTCAGCTACTACTCGCCGTAATAACTTAACATTTGCCACTCGAAAAAACTCATCGCAATCCCGAATGCACTTAACAGGTTTGATCCGCGCGAATTTCGGTATAACATCACTGTCCCGGCATTTCACAACGTAATCTAAACTACACTCGAGTTTCTTGCGTTTTATTCGTACCCGCACAAATTGTTTCACTTTTTCGAGCCATACCGCGCCGTATCGGTTAGCTATATTTTCATAAAAACTAACGTGAGTTGACATACTTATTAACTACGTATACCGGCTAGAACTCACGGTGTTTAGTCGTTATCTCCGACCGGTGTTCGAGCGGTAAAGACGCTCATTCTCAAGGAATGCGGGCAGCTTCGAGGGCCGCTAGACGCGCACTGCGGGCGGCTGCTCGCAACGCCCTCTGCGAAACTTGAGGAACGGCGGGCAGCAATGGCATCGCAGGCGTGGTAGGGGCGCGTACGTCACTGTCACTATCTTCACTGCACTCGTCAAAAGTATGTGTAGGGTCTTCGCACACTATTGCAATTACGTCTGATTCGCGGGTAAACAGTTTAGCACTGGTCGAGGCACAATTAAGCACGGGTTTCCACGCAGAAGGTAGATTCCAACCACCGTCCCTATTAAAATTTGGATGACGGTTTATTTCAATAGCCTCACGTACTTTCCGCGGCACAAAATACTTTTCTCTCGCTAGTACGGATGCTTTATCAAACCGTATGAAATGTTTCGTATCCTTAATTAGGGCGTGCTCGGCTATTGCGGATTTCTCGACTTCAAGGTTCTTAATACACCTGACATGCTCCGTCAACCTTGTAGCGATGTTTCGTCGTGTTTCTCCGATATAGGACTTTCCACAATCACACGGCACTTTATATACCCCAGGCCCGGCAAGTGGTTCTCTGTCTTTCGGTGAACGTAGCATTTGTCGGAGTTGTCCTTGTGATCGAAAAATCGCCTTAATTGAGTACCTCCGTTTCATCAGGTATCCGATTTTATCCGTTATTCCTTTGATGTAAGGTAGATACACCGGCGATCTGTTGACCGTGGTAGGTCGCATGCGTTCAGTTCCACTCACAAGTCGAGAACATTGGCGCCAATTATAACCGTTATTCTCTAGCACCCTTCGGACGTGTTCTAGTTCGGCATCAACTAGCCGAGGGTCACATAAACTTAATGCACGGTTAATTAGAGCTCTTGGTACCGAAGATATATGGCATGGGTGATGATGGGAGTCAGCTCGTAGGTACTGGTCTGTGTGTGTCGGTTTCCTATGCACAGTATGAGTTAACGTACCGTCAGGTCCCCGTATCACTTTAACGTCCAGAAACGGTAGCACTCCCTCTATCTCTTCCTCAACGGTAAACGATATCTTCGGGTGTACCGTGTTCAAATGCGACGTGAACTGACGAAGAACATCTCCAGAAATTACAGCGAAAACGTCGTCAACATACCGCCACCAGAACCGTGGCTTAGCGACAGCTGTAGATAATGCTGTGTTCTCGAACCATTCCATAAAAATGTTTGCCGCTACTGGAGCTATTGGTGATCCCATCGCTACTCCATCAACTTGCAGGTAATGGTCTCCACGCCACAAGAAATAGCCACTTTTGAGACAAAACTTCACCAAATCAATGTAAACAGTGGGTAAATTTATTTCCTGTATCATTTTCGATATGATGGTGATCGTGTCCTCTACTGGTACATTGGTAAACAAAGAATTGACGTCAAAGCTGACCATTAATTCCGATGGCTCCATTCGCACATTTGCTAACAGCTGGACAAAATGTCTCGAATCTTTGACATAGCTGTTGGTTCTACCAGTCAGAGGCTGCAAGATAGTAGCCATATGCTTGGAGATCTTATAGGTAGGAGCATCAATCTGGCTGACTATAGGTCTTAATGGCCATCCTGTTTTGTGGATCTTAGGCAATCCATATATCTTGGGAGACGTAGGGTTGTGTGGGCGCAAACGTTCCATCAGGTTCTTGTCATCGCAACTGCGCAACAGTTTCAGCAATTTAGCAGTTACTCTAGAAGTCGGGTTGTAGTTGACTTTTTTATAAATATATTCGTCACTTACCATTTGGTTGATCCTCTGCTCGTACTCTTTGGTATCGACAACCACTGTTGCGTTGCCTTTATCAGCTGGCAAAACCAATACTTCTAGATTATTGCGTAAATCATTTAAAGCTGTAATCTCTGCTTTGTTAATGTTATTCTTTGGTAGTTTTGACTTACGCAATAACGATGAAACGTCTTGCCTTATACATTCGGCATCGTGGTATGGAATTTTGTTCTTCATAATAGTGTCCTCGATACTGGTAATAATGTTTTCCACTGGTATTTTTCGTGGCACGGGCGCGAAATTCAGACCTCGAGATAACACATTAAAAGCAGTTTCAGTTAACGGTTGAGACGATAAGTTAATCACGGTCTTAGTATAGTGCGCATTTACCTCTTCAGCATTTATGTTATCTTGACGGTAGGCGCGTTCGTTGTTACCATTAGATTGTTTTCGTAACTTCAACCACTTCTTGTGATGCCTCTTTCTAGTATCTTGTTCTACCCTCTCGGTTCTATTAAAAGACATTCCATCCAAAACATCCCACACATCCCGGTGCAGAACTTGTGAAAGTTGTAGATGAAGTTCGTATAATGTCCTACTTGTGCACATAAGTTTTTGACGATGCTCAGCTACTACTCGCCGTAATAACTTAACATTTGCCACTCGAAAAAACTCATCGCAATCCCGAATGCACTTAACAGGTTTGATCCGCGCGAATTTCGGTATAACATCACTGTCCCGGCATTTCACAACGTAATCTAAACTACACTCGAGTTTCTTGCGTTTTATTCGTACCCGCACAAATTGTTTCACTTTTTCGAGCCATACCGCGCCGTATCGGTTAGCTATATTTTCATAAAAACTAACGTGAGTTGACATACTTATTAACTACGTATACCGGCTAGAACTCACGGTGTTTAGTCGTTATCTCCGACCGGTGTTCGAGCGGTAAAGACGCTCATTCTCAAGGAATGCGGGCAGCTTCGAGGGCCGCTAGACGCGCACTGCGGGCGGCTGCTCGCAACGCCCTCTGCGAAACTTGAGGAACGGCGGTTTTTTTTAAAAAAAAAAAACTTTTATTTCTACTTTCACAAAGATGATTAGCAAACGGCAAACAGCTCGAGATTCTAATCAAAGATCAACTCATAATAAATATGCTGCCGAGATAACGGTCTGTCAGACAGGCTGGCGTTTGTAATTGCGCAATAGGGTAGAAGTTAGGCGAAGAATCATAGACTTGACTGATCAACCGGGAAGGTCGTGGGAAGGTATCGGTACAATGAGAGTAGGTGCAAGCTGGTGACTTGTACCTAAGTTTGAAATACTTTAAGACTTATTGTAAACGCTTTCTATATAAAGTTATATAAACATACTTTAGTTAAATATTAAAGCATGTAAAATTTCAAACTGGGTGGTGTTCAAACTCAGTGACATTTATATGCATGTTCTTGAGCTTAATATCTATGCTTCTGGTTTGCTACTTTTCTGTTTTATAATCTACTAGCTTTCCGGGCGCGGCTCCGCCCGCGCGGATGTCGGTTATCGCGCGAAAACATTAACCTCTTTTTGCGCAGTCGGATAAAAACTATCCTATGTTTTTTCCCGGGTCTCAAACTATCTCCATACCAAATTCCATTCAAATCGGTCCAGTAGTTTTGGCGTGAAAGCGTAACAGACAGACAGACAGACAGAGTTACTTTCGCATTTATAATATTAGTACTGAGTACTGACTAGCTTTCCGGGCGCGGCTCCGCCCGCGCGTATGTCGGTTATCGTGCAAAAACATTAACCTCTTTTTGCGCAGTCGGATAAAAACTATCCTATGTTTTTTCCCGGGTCTCAAACTATCTCCATACCAAATTTAATTCAAATCGGTCCAGTAGTTTTGGCGTGAAAGCGTAACAGACAGACAGACAGAGTTACTTTCGCATTTATAATATTATATATACATATAATAATAATAGATAATATATATATAGTACTGATTTTACTCTAAATATTAAAATAAAAATTCTCACTTAAGAATCTTTGTAATACTTTTGATAATACATATATTTTACGGAAAACGGGCAAACCAAAAGCAGGTATTTAGGCTCAAAGATATGCATGCAAAATTTTACCGAATTTAAACTCGTATTTGAAATATTATTACAATTAAACCACGTTTATATTACCAGCAAGGTGCTCCTATTAACAAATCCCTTTGGCATAAGCCCAGTAATAAACCTCTCCATTGTAATGTGCTGAGTAAATTTTAGCATAAATCTGTAAACTATTGTATTTTACAAACTGTTGGATCAATCATCATCAATCATATTTAGATAGGGTATTGAGTATAGGGCAGGGTAGCGACATTTCCGAGAGTTATTGTTTGAAAAAACACTTTTTTCGACCAGATGAAGTCAAGTAGAATGGTTGATGGCCGCGCACCGTCCCCTATGTACAATTGGAGCACGAAATTTCAGCTAGAAACAGCGTACCCAGGTGGCCGAGTGGTTTAGACATCCGCGCGAAATCAGAGGACGCGGGTTCGATTCCCGGTCTGGGGCACAATATTTTGTGCTCCAATAATTTGTAAATTATGATTTTCGCTTAGCACGCGATAGTGCTTATAATCATAGAAATACTGTAAACTATTTGGTTTGAAGATAATTACAAAAACTAATAATTATGAAGCCGTCAAACCGAGATGTCAATCATATCCTACATATCTAAACGATAAAATATTATGATTTTACCATAATTCAAAGCATCAGAATTATATCGCTCGTAGCGAGTAGCTTTCTCCGATTGAAAAGAAATGCTTAGTAATTACATCGAGATGAAAGTAGGTGATTTGTCGTGTTTGTTGTGCTAGTAATTATGCACTGATGCCGATGATTAGGCAGATGGGGCGTCTACATGGTTTGTAGTCATTGTGGCGTTGAGAAAATAATGATTATGCATTTTCCAAGTTTGTATTCTTTCGTCGCCGATACTTCTTCGGTGTTTTGTTCAAATAAAACTACATCTCTACAGACACTTTCGTCCGTAGGTACTGTTTTCATATATTTTTTTTCAATATACTACCTAAGATAGGTGTTGTTTATTATTCGAAATCTACGAGGAAATTGCTATTAATGCGTGGAAAATATTTTCAAAAATTAGAACCTGTTTAATAATTTCAGTAAAATTACCTTTAATATTAAGAATTATTGTAAATTTATCACTATCGCGTGCTAAGCGGAAATCTCATACCTATATAGGTAGGTATACAAATTTTAAGGGACAAAATTTCTCACCTCTGTGTCCCGGCGATCTCCACCACTTAGTGGTGGAGATCGCCGAACATAGTGCGAACCCGGCAGGAAAACCCCCCACAGACACCATGAACACGCTATACGCGTGAGTACAAAGAACAGTCCATAGTCATGGATTGATAAGAGCCAAGGACAGAGGGTAACCAAGACCCTGAACCCTTTTCCCCGCATCAATCGATGTGAAAAGAGACCCGTAGTTCTCACCTCTAGTGGGAATTAAACCCCCGGTTTAACACCGGGTGCCTTAACCACTAGGCTATAAAAAAATGTAAATTAGAAAGTATATGTACTTATACTTAAGGCGCTGACAATTGCTAAATAGCTTTACTTGAATAGATTTTTTATATATATTGTTGTAAGTTTGTATGAAAATTATATGTCAATCTTGATCATATTTTCTAAGGCATAGTAAAATCCGAAAAACTTATACTTAAAATTTTCTGTATTCAATTAAATTGCAAAGTTGACTTTAAATTGTAATATCTTAACTGTCCCTCTCTGTAAGAGAGTAAATGTAACTTTGTCTGTCCCAAATAAAGTTACATTTCCAATTTAAGTAAATAATTTTGTGTTAATAAGCTTTCTTTCGTTAATCGCGATTTCACCGTCGCTCCCTCTCTTTCTCTTCTATGCAGTCCGATAGCGAAGGAATTTCAGCATTTGACAGCGTCTTAATTAGTATTTTGATGCCCTATTACTAATGAGTGACTTTTCTGTTTCGAAAATACATATAATATGTATACTTATATTCCATTTCTATACCGAATAGAGAAGGATGTGATTGTTTTCTTTGTTGTTTCTTGTTTGGTTATTTTTAAAACGTACAAATTACGGGTCATTGACCTGTCTTATTCATAGCTTGGTTAAAAATCTGTCCATATATTTTGGCTTGTTTATTATTACAGATGCATTTAACGACTGTCTTACAACAACGTTGTGTGAATGATGGGTGTGTCGATATTGAAGTCCTCTCTCAGAGCATAATGTTGTGTAAGATATTTATATCCAACTTCAAAAAAGGAGGAGGTTCCCAATTCGACTTTTTTTGTGTGACTCTATAAAGGGTGTTCTGATTTTGATGATGTTTTTTATATTCGAAAGCTGGTGCTTGTCATGAAGTCCCATTTAGATTTGAATGAGATCTAGCGATAATTTGAGTTATCCCTAATAATGCGTACCTATTTTATGTTTGAACTCGGTTGTTTTTTATAAAAATATTAGTTAATTATATATATGAAGTAGTAGACGTAAAACGGGTGTATTTCTATTATTATTTAGAGAAAGTTTTGTTTATTAAATAAATAGAAGTCACTAGATGTTAATCTATATTAAGTTCGGTACATCATGTTTTCTTAAAATATTTAAGTAAGTAACTCATATTTGTCCCGTTGTTCAGTGTTATTGTCCAACTCTCCGTGGGATTTCTTTCGTCTGCATACCCTATTACCTTTGGAATAATCTGGGCATCCAGATGAGGGGCCCTGAAGTGTGTAGCAACCCCTTTCATCGACATGAGTAGTAACAAGGTGCTCAATGGGCTATATCTTAGGCTATATTCATTTTTAATAAATTTAACTACCACTTCAATCAATTGTAATTTTGTAACATCAATGAAAGTTTTGCAAGAAAATTTACAAACGGTATCACAATCGTCATACAAAAATCAGACAAAAAATGTAAACCGACCAAATTTAACAAATAACATTTTCTATTAATCAGCCAACATTAATTCGATATTTTTATATTCGCTGTATACATTTCTTCTTAAGAATAGTAAATACTTACATATTATATCTGATGATTCGAATTTCATATAAAAAATTTTACTTAACAGCTACCCCATTCCATTATTAAAGTTAAAAATACACCCCGATGAACATGTTTTTTCAAAATATTATTACTTAGGTAAGTAAGTAGGTAATGCATAACTTAGGCATAACTGCTTTTATTAGAAATGTTTATTTAATACAAAATCATGTTGCCAAGATAACAAAAATCTTCAAAGGCAGAGACGCATCGTCCTGAATCTATCAAATTGTATGCTTTAGTTAAGTCGTCTTTTTAATATATCTAATATTAATCGCTTTTGAAATGGAATTGTAACACATGGCATAACATAGGTACAACATAATTCCGATACAAGAACAACGTGTGGTAAAGTATTTCTTGCGTCACTTTACAACATTCCGTTCCGTCATATATTTTCTAAGCCGCGGATGCTCAGAACCCACTAAGTCTAAAATCAATTTTAACTTAAAAGATTAGATGCTTTTGCATCAACAAAATAAATAAAATACTCCTAGATTTTCATAAAAACTATCGTGAGTTGTCATAATTCCGTACACAGGTCGGAGATAACAACTATAATCACTGTGAGTTCTAGGCGGTACATGTAGTTATACTCCTAGATATTGCAAAGCTACGGCCCTGATGGTAAGCGGCTATACTGTCGCCTATAGACATCTGCAATACCATTAGTACTGTCGTTGCGTAGCCGACCATTAAGGACTCTGTTAATCGCCATTTTAAAAGACTCCATGTCATATTTATGACGAAAGACCGAATGGAAAATGACCGAAAAAATATTAGGGACTACCATGGTTGGGTTGAAGTTCGAAGGGACTGCGTGAAGAATGTTATTTATATACGAATAGGGGTTAGCACTCAGATAAGAGGGAAAAAGAGGAGTATAGATGGGTGTATTCCCGATGTCCCCATTGGCCATATCCCCATCAATGTTGTGCTGAACCCATTTTGCGTGGAATAAAAGCAGCAACGGGAACGGAAAGATAGCTGTTGATATTACCTAGCTCACGTGTTGGTAATAAATTTAGTGGATATATTTTGTTACAATAGGTGTTACAGTTTTAAGTGCTTGGCAATAGATTTTTAACCGACTTTAAAAAAGGAGGTGGCTCTCAATTCCCTTATACTTACTTGTTTTTTTTTAAGTTTGTGACGCGATAACTCCGCGAATTAGGTATAAATTAGTCTTACATTATTTTGATGAATCCTTTTTCTTTGATAGATCATACTTCATAGGTGGTCCTATATTTATTTTATCAAAAACGATTCAGTAATTTGCTTTTTTCAAATACAAATAACTGGAAAAAAATCTATGTCATCTAAGTAAACAAAACCAGTTTGCAGTTTATACGTTTAGGTGTAGAAATAGGTTTTTATAGGAATTAAATATTTTCTTCAGGGTTGAGCAGATAAAATGCCACCTTACTTTGTTTTACAAAATACGACAATGCAAGAATATTTAAATTATGAATAATAAATAAAACCTCAGTGGATTCAAACCTCATTCTTTAGAAATTCGTTCAGGTATTAATTAAATTAGAAAAAGTGCCAGTTTCCCGCTTATATATGATGCTTTCCGGCATATAGAGTAGCCGTTATATTGTTTATGGCTCCATTAACGTGCCAAGGAGATATGAAATATGAATTACAGCATCTATATTAATTACGTAATGGTTTCAAAAATTACACAGTGATTAATAATTATTCAGGATTAACAATGATTTACCAAATTGTCAATTGGTTTAGTGTGCTTGGGCAATATGGTTAGTTAGAAGCACGGATTTAGGAAGTTCCTAAATCCGTGGTTAGAAGGTACCATATTCCCAGAAACCCATTACATTTATTTTTTATTCTATAAATTCAGTGTGTCACCTCACGACTGAAATATGTCCTTTTTACGTTTTCAATCACATAGGTAGCACTGCCGTTTTGAAAAAATCCGTTAGTTATAGAATATGTAGGTACCTACCATATGACCAGAAACCCATTAGAATTCATTTTTATTCTAGAAGTTCTGTGTGTCACCTCACGTCTGAAATATGTATATTTTTTACGTTTTCAATCACATGACTAAAAAAATCTATATAATTATCGAACGTTCTCACAAAATAACAGATTTTAAAGGTTGGGAAATGCGACCTCTAGAGGAGAACAACCGTACATCCGGACAGAGGTACGACACCATTTATGCCTATGCTGAAGTGGAGACTGGAGACACTTCGCTATGTCAATGCGCTTTAATGTATTTTAAAAATACTAAACTATATTATAATGTATATAGGTAGGTATATTATAGTTTTGTTGCTACCATCGACGTTCTATGTTAGTTAACAACAAGTCAAAAACGTGAGAGCATCGTGATATATTTGAAGTTGGTATAAGTACCTACTTACTACTAATACCTAAGTGTCCTCACTTACTCCTAAAAATAGTTAACATTCCTAATCCTGTCTATTTCGATTACTATCTTTTTTACGTCGTCATCAAATAAGCCGCCGTAAAAATGATGACCCTGACGTTGCACAGGACCACAGTGACAAAGGTTACAAATTACAAGTCTAGAAATCTATATTATCCTCTACCACAATTTTCAAACGCCTTAAATGTGTACCTACCTGTTTCTTGCCCACATATAGGTATCTCTATGTCTTTAAAAAATCACTATTAGATACTTGCAGCTTGTAAAGATTCGGAATCATAAAAAATGGCATAACATAATCTTACGTTATGTGTCTGCGTTTCTTTGGGGTACGCGTCAACATCTGATACAATATATGTACCTATATACATAACATATTGTAGCTAGGTAATACTTACTTTCGAAAAGATGGAAATCAAAGAGATGTACTTAATACATTCTGCCTTTAACTTCATTCTGAATACTTGACTTACACAACACTATTTAATCACAATTCTAGATGACAATTGTACAAATTACATTAATTTTGTATTTTGTAATACATGTATATTATTATATAACCACAACACAAGAGATTACAAGACTTGTGTGACTTCAAAATTTCTTCGAAAAACCGCCTCTGGGCGAGACGCCGACAAAAAACAAAACGAGAGGTCCCGAAGGGCACCGAACGAGCCTTTTCTAAAAGGTAATCGCTTGGATTGGAGGCTATATTTTTTATTCTTTCTCGGAACATTGGAAGGCAAGATCACAAAGAGTTGAGACGTAGATTAAATAAGAGTCGCGGCAGCTGACGCTTACAGCTGTACCGATCTTAATTCATTTACTTCACCTGGCTGTAAAATGATGGACAAAGAATGCGGTTGCCTGGTCGTATGGATGTTTGCTTTTTCTGTTATCAATGTAATTTTATCAGAATCAGCTGACACTGACACCGAATTTTGATAAGAAGCTAGTTGAGCTACATTTCATGTTATACTATATAACCATATTAGAACCAAATCAATTTAAAATCATGTTAGTTCATTGCGAATGTCATGGAGAAGAACTCCAGAAAATTGAAGCGGTAGGTACCTAATGAATGCGTTTATAATTACTTATTATGCAAGGCTATAAAGCTGTTATTTGGCGCGTGTAATTTTATTGAAACCTGAGGAAGCGAAATATCGATTGAATAGTGTCAAAAAACAGACAATCTTTCACCTGAGCAGCCTGCAGCGAAGAAAACGCTATTGGTGCAAGAAAAACAGCTTAAATAATATAGTAAAATAGTGTTAATTTATATTCAAAAGAGTTGAATTACTGTTATTGGTAATATTGAAAGTAATTTAATTTAAAACCCTTTTCCACCCCAGCGGAGAGTAACCTTTCCACGAATATTTCGAAGGATAAACAACAAATATAATATGAGCTTGTGAGGTAATAAAATATGACCTAGCCATAATAACGTAGCTTAGGATCATGTTAATGTAATAATTCCTCCAGTGCATTATGCATGCGTTAGAATCTAGAGCTTGTTGTTGTGCTAAGATCGATTGATACACCTTGACACACTCTGAGCTGAGAACCCGCACCAGGAAACCGTATTTTAGTCCATTTAAGTTGAGCATTTGCTTTATTATGATCATATAGGTATTTGCAGTTAGTTTTGATTTCACCGTACACTTGTAAAGTAACTGAGTCATCAACGTCATTATAACGACTTACTCCTACTTAATTATTTTTAACGACATGAAGGCCAATGCTGTTTGCCGTTTTGTGATTCACCTTCTAATAATGTGCAAAGAGTCCAATTGTGTCTGAGAAGAGTTCTGTGTCTCAATGCATTACTTTTAAAGTAACTTCCAAAAAGCAAGAGTCTCAATTTGACTATATGTTTTTGTATTTCTGTTACGCGATTGCCTACCAGGCTTATTATTAACTGATTCTGATGATTCTTTTTCTTTTGGGTAAAGTAGCACCACCAAGAAGGTCTCATTTAAATTTATTAAAATCGGTTGATTATGTACTTTTAAGTAATAGTCAATTAACTAAACATTAGGTATGATTTAATGGTAATTGCAAGTCGATGGTGAACAGTATTTTAGGCGAGTGAAAGAAGTTTAGCATCACGAAAATTTTTAAAAAAAGTAGCTGACTTCCAATAATATTAAAGTAGGTACTCATTGTTTTGTAATGAAAATAACTCATTCTATATACTCAGTATTGGAAGTCGACTTTTTTCATTCACTCGCCTTAAATAACTTGTGGAAGTCGGACCATGATAATATGAGGTCAGTGTTTGGAAACAGCATGGCACCGAATTCAACAAGTTATTTCACACTTTTTAATGTTGGAAGTCGGGTCCGTTTTTTTGGGTCAATGTTCTCATTTTATGAAAGTTTGTTATAATATTTAATTGTTAAACTAACCGCGCCTTTTATTATTTAGGTACACACATTTTCAAAAGCTGTATCACCATTTTATGACTGCATACCTATCGGCACTTTAAAACGTGTTTTGAAGAGTTCCGACAAATGACGCCTGTAAAGTATAAGTATTATTCTGATTCATGCAAAACGTGACTAATGTGGGCACATTATACTTAGAAATAGATATAAGGTGTCAATTTCAATTTGTTTTTCCATCGCAGGATGTGTGTACTTAGCTCAATGGCCTAAACCTTGAATTTAGCTGTAATGTAAACCTAAAACGTCTTAATAATATGATTCCACGCCATCAAATATGTAATGGGTAATTTGGTGTTTGTAGTGGACTGTAGATTATACTTATAAAGGCAATGGGAATTTCAAGACGGTTATTTGACGAAAAAATAAAAACTCAACGGGGTTGTTATAGGAAGCGTTTCTAGGGATGCACGTAAAATAGTTACCGTGGCGCCCTTCTCCTACCTACCCTTACATCACCGTTACAGGCGACTTGATGCTGCGCAATTGGCTCGCAGAAATAGTATAACTTCAGGAATAGAGTAACGTCGAGTCTCACGATGCTGTGGCGATATGCGATATTACAAGACACGGAAAAGCTCTGCCTATTTAACGGCGAGCGAGACGTCGGTGAACTTCCTTAAGTAAAAGTTTTTAGTACCTATATGTACGAGTATACATAAACCAAAACGGATAGACCTCATCATTACTTACCGAAGAATAAACCAAGTAAATTTTACCACGTTCATAACTTTACACGTGACCGTATAAAATTTGACGAGGTTGTTGATAACAAAACGTTCGAAATAGAAAGTGCCAACGATAATAAAAAACAATGACAATTTGATAAAAAACAATGAAGATGATGCGAGTAATCGTAATATTCCAAGCCACACAGCACTACGCCATTACTACGTAGATACCAACAAACATAATGATAGCTTCGTAAATTGTTTGTGGGGTTATAAACGTAAGTGCACTTTACTATCAAAAACTGGATCAGCGGACGTGTCTAGTGAATAGTAGCTAGCTATTACCAAATAGTTCCTAGTACCTTTTCTTGAAAGGGTTCACCGGATCACAGATACTGGTAATTTGTGTTGTGTTGTTATGTGACCCAAATTGATTGCAACACGGGCCCTCTTAGCTCTATGTAGTAGGTAAGAAAGTTTATCGACGGAATATAGGGCGACCCGGCTGTTGCAATATACGTAAGGTACCTACAGCACTATAAAACCTAATAAATTCGTACTTTTACTGCCGTTGGTGTTATATGAAATGTTCGGTTTTTGAAATGTGATACAGACTTGACAGTTGACACTGACATAAACTGCTAGTTCGTATTGTTTGTCGGTAAGATCAAAGAATGATCTAGACTAGACTTACTAGCAATAACAGTGTATATGGTCAGTAAGTAGTTAAGCTAACAAGTCGGTCACATGTCGGTAAGTATAGAAGTAATTTATTATATACCTGATCTATACCGAGTCGGCGAGTCACTTAGAGTAAGTTAAGCATTCAACGGCAACCACAAAGATTTTGTTCATATAATTAAGTCCAGTTTATGTGCCTTACAGTATTGTGGTTTCAACATGAGATGTAGTTGAAGACTGTGTGTTGAAATTGTTGAATATGTAGGAATCTAACTTATTACGTTTCCTACATTATGACCAGATGCAATTGTAAATTATAGTAGATTAGGAAAAAACTCGTAATGAACATTGCTTCTGATGCTAACAAACATTCACTTAGGTGCACTAGGTAACTATTATATTCTAGCTACACATTAAGTTTATCAAACAAGTAGGTAGGTACTTAAGCACATAAGAATTTTGAAATAGGTAAGTGTTTTGCAATTTTACAAAGTGACTATAAGCACGAAGCACGTCTCAACAATGTGAACGGAATGCATTTTAGTACGATATTTATGTTTATCGTCACGAATCTTTTTGTATACAATTTTCCTCACACCATACCTACCATGATATGTAAACTAAGTACCTAGTCAATAAATAGTTAAATATTAGAGTATGTTCAGAAATAGAGTGAAAAATAGAGACTTGTAATTTATAATTAAAATTTAGGTATTACCAATTAATATATTATTTACATAATGTAACTAAATTGTTATATATTATTTATCATTGGATCAATATAGCACAAAACTTTCAAATTAAATTTCAAGTCAGTACTCTTTATGAACAGACTCTTTAACTTTTTAAAAATACTTATTACGTAAGTGACTCCGCATAAGTAACAATACTTTTACCGAAGCCTATGTGCAGCTATATTGCCCAGACATAACAGTCTAAGCCAGATAAAGACTAGCCCTTTTGTTAGCAGCAAAGGAAGCGTATAAGCATGAATAGTCGAAGAGTATTCGTATGCAAAGCCAGGCGAAAGTACTTACATTGTCCCGACTTTCATATTAGCATGCAAACGTTATAATAATGTTAACTTTCCTGGAAAGCACTTAAGTAACCAAGTAACAACTCAAGTCATACATGCAATGTATTTATGATAGAACTACATCGTACAACTATTGTTGTTAACGCTGCAGGCCTTGTCCGCAACTTTAGGTACCTCTTACCTATAAGACTTATTCAGATTCTTTAGATTCAAATTGTTCTCCAAGTTTTCCTGTCTAGCCGAATAGCTATGTATGAATAAATGTTCTTTGGCCACATTACCAATACCACATACATTCTCATACACACCATCCTATAAATGTACTCATAAAATATCCTATTCATTGTCGTATAGTGTAAACTTCATTTTAAGTATTGTTTATTTCTTATCCTTATAAAATATTAGTCCGTTTTTGGCGTATTTTGTTCACTACGTATTTTGAAGAGCTTTGGATTAATAATATAAAATAAATAAAAATAAAAATTTCATATATTTTGTAACTTTTAAAAATTCGTCTTCTATCACCGCAACTTAAAAACCGCCAGTGGGTATGCTTGTGTTATGTTATGTAATGTCTATATCTTCTGAGTAGTTTCTTCAACAAACAATTTGAATACATACAGAAAGTATAATAATAATAATAATGTTTATTTTGCATCAAGGACATGTAACATTTTTATAAGCGTTACTTTGTCTTGCAGAACACCCAAGGTGAGCCTTTCACTGCGCTGAGGCTTCTTGAATTAAACTACTGTCAATGGCAAGCTAAAGGGATTTGTTCTTTGTGGTTTTCTTCCCACAGTCACGACGAACTAAACGGCCCTCGACATAAAAGAAAGTTAATGGCATTTTAAACACCACTGTTTTGTCACAGCAATTAATTAATGTTATGTCAAAACGGTAATTATTTCCAAAACGGAACATTAATTTTGTAACATTAATTTGCGTAATTGTATGCAGCGTTCAGTCCAGAACGCAAAAATATTTTCAAGCATTTTATGTAATTGGCCGCTTAAGTATTTAAACTTGTGCTATACCTAGCTGTTGTGTCTTATCTAAAATTCTAAATACAGGTTACAGGTACCTACTTAGTTACTTATAATAAATTAGTTACACAATAATTAATCTCGAATAAGCATTCCAATTCAATGGGCTGGAGCATTTGGACTGCCTGTGAGTCTGCAATGACTTGTAGGTTGTCTAATCTAAACGCTTTAATTGTAGTAGCTGTGGTGTTGTATATAGTTCTTAGTATTATGGTAATAAAGGCACACCGCCATTTAAAAGAAAATACAATTGTTTTGGAAATTATAGATAAGGTGATTCTTACTCGTCTAAATGTTTAGCAGTAACATTCTTTAGCGTACCAAAGAGGCCTCACCTTAGCCCCTTCATATAGGATCTAAAATCTTATACGTAAATGCATCTTCTAATATAATTTCACAGAGAGCGAAGCCTTTCCTCGTTCCTTTTCTTTTTACTCTCATTTAAATTTCCTTCTGATTAATGAATGTAAATTCTAAAGAACATCTTTGTCTAGTTTGTATTCAAATCACAAAAGCAGTGTAACATTAATTGGTCTCGGGTACAGAAACCACATATTAAAAAGGGTCTTTGACCTTACCTTACGTGGAGCTATGGTGAGAATCTTATATTTTTTTGGTTTGTTTTTGGATACTTAATATTACACTATTGTGCTTTCCAGACGTGAGCTGAATTTATAAGAGTAGACAGTGTCAATGTCAATCATTAGTTACCGTTGATGGTTATAGTGAAATCGTTGATGGTTGCATTCGTAGAATTAATGAGTTTATGAATTATGACAAACCAAATGCGTTACAAAATTACAAATTTATGAGAGAAAAAATTATAGTCATGTGCGGGATTCGAACCCGCGTCCATCCACCCCTTTAGCCGGGGTATGCTCTAACCAATTGAGCTAACATGACACAATGACTCATAACTGTAATTCTTGCTCTCATTCTTCAACCATCGTAATGGGATGGAGCGACATCTATAGTCCAACTTGCGTTGTACTACAAACAAGACCAATTTTGCAATTGGTTTTAAACTTGTAAATGATGACGCAACCTTATAATTTTAATATTGTTAAGTTTGCAATAACGCCTGCTAAGCGAATTACATTACAAAATTACAAATTTATGAGAGAAAAAATTATAGTCATGTGCGGGATTCGAACCCGCGTCCATCCACCCCTTTAGCCGGGGTATGCTCTAACCAATTGAGCTAACATGACACAATGACTCATAACTGTAATTCTTGCTCTCATTCTTCAACCATCGTAATGGGATGGAGCGACATCTATAGTCCAACTTGCGTTGTACTACAAACAAGACCAATTTTGCAATTGGTTTTAAACTTGTAAATGATGACGCAACCTTATAATTTTAATATTGTTAAGTTTGCAATAACGCCTGCTAAGCGAATTACATTACAAAATTACAAATTTATGAGAGAAAAAATTATAGTCATGTGCGGGATTCGAACCCGCGTCCATCCACCCCTTTAGCCGGGGTATGCTCTAACCAATTGAGCTAACATGACACAATGACTCATAACTGTAATTCTTGCTCTCATTCTTCAACCATCGTAATGGGATGGAGATTTTTTTCTCTCATAAATTTGTAATTTTGTAATGTAATTCGCTTAGCAGGCGTTATTGCAAACTTAACAATATTAAAATTATAAGGTTGCGTCATCATTTACAAGTTTAAAACCAATTGCAAAATTGGTCTTGTTTGTAGTACAACGCAAGTTGGACTATAGATGTCGCTCCATCCCATTACGATGGTTGAAGAATGAGAGCAAGAATTACAGTTATGAGTCATTGTGTCATGTTAGCTCAATTGGTTAGAGCATACCCCGGCTAAAGGGGTGGATGGACGCGGGTTCGAATCCCGCACATGACTATAATTTTTTCTCTCATAAATTTGTAATTTTGTAATGTAATTCGCTTAGCAGGCGTTATTGCAAACTTAACAATACCAAATGCGTGTTTAGAATAAGGTATATTTTCCTGCTTTAATCGTTTGAGGAATACATATAGGATTACGAAGTACTAACAAATCTACTGCTAAATTAATCTAGCTCTACTAAACGCAATATTTATTACCAGGTGCATCAATTTGATTCAATATGAGGTGTCTGAATTGAAATTGTTATCGGTATGAATGCAATTCTTCAAGAAACGTGTGTCACGTCGAATATATCATAAGTTATCGCATGGTGACGTGTTTATGCATCTTGTCGGCATATTTTGACCAACAAAGAACCAAACTACATGCAATAACAGTTTGTTTGGTATTTTATCGTGATTCAATAGAATTGAAAGAAGTCAGGGAAACTAGTAATTCGGGCAGGATTTTCGGAGGAGGCATTAATGAATCAGAAATCGATGCTCCTGTAAGCGTAGATTTGCTTACATAGGTAGGAAACTAAACGTTATTGTATATATATCATCATGCATGAGTAAACATATGAGGCAAAAGTATACACAAAGAATTATAAGAATAAAGAACTTTCAGAATCTCTAGTAGGTACCCAATTTTTATTTAAAATGTTGAGGATTTATGGTTTTTAACTTTTAAGATCAATTCAATCTTAAAAGTTATAAACCATAAGATATCATGTAGTTGTTATGTTAAAATGCGATTGAAGTTATAAATTGGAATTGAGAAAGCGTAGCAAGAATTTAATAAGAAACCGACAACGAAGTATTATTGGTGCGTATGGAGAACGAGTTTCTTTTGATAAGGCCACTGAACAATGTCTGAGACGTGTCGTTGACTTCTTGTTTTTATTTTATTTTTACAATTATATAACAATTTTGTATAATGTGAAAGAACTACTTGTATGACACTAATTAACAGATAAGTCGATGAAATGTTTGTAAATGAATTTGTGTGACTGTTATTTTTGTTTCAAAGGTTTTCTTACTTAGATGTTATTTGTTTCGTAACTTATACTTATTTTGCAACACAGTTTTCTTAGTTTTATGATGTCCATATTCTAATTAACTCAGTTTGTATTGTGTTCTACATTTTGTCTACTTAAAATAAACAATGACTGCAAAGTGCAAATCGGTGTTGAAGGTAGGTACGTCAGAACCATTTTTTTGATTGCCCAAATTGTACCTGGCTCACCTGGTTTGGTTAATCTCAAATGAAATTGTTTTCTGGCGCCAGTAATAACAAAAAACATTACTAATGGGTACATCGTCGCATCGCAGGCTCTAATCGTTCGAAAACGATAATTTGTGTGCTAATCACGATAATTATCTAACAAATCAGGGCCATTTGCGATAGCTTACGTTAATGCCATATTAAGTGATAGGATTCACCTCTTTGTTTTAACTATATCGTTCTTGGCAGTCTATAGATTTTCATGGCACCAATTTCAACTGAATGTATAAATTTGATACTATATTCTTACCATTGAATGTGTCGTGCGCTGTCGGTTGGTATTCTTCCCGGAAAGTGTCCTGCGCGTACGCAGCTATCAGCGAGCTCTTGCCCACAGCACCGTCACCCACCAACACACACTTTATTTTCTCCTTCTTTCCACCTTTCACCTTCCTCCTATCTTTTATCTGAAACATCCGATTCAACGCTCGTTTGGTCTTTTTATCGCGCGTCGCCCACTCGTTCACTTTATCACAGCAGTTCGTCTCTCCGGAGACATTATCACCTATCACAGTGCGGCCATTCTCTTCAGCCACTTCGGAGTAATCATAGTCGTCCTCATCCCGTCTGGAAATAGGGAACTGACTCGGAGTGTGCACACCGAACACGAAGGGCCCATCCTTCTCGGGCTGTCGGGACGCGTAACCGTTAGCCGGAGTAGGAGGCTTCGCGTACTGAACTGTCGGCGCGCGGTACTGACTCGATAAATACTCCGCGGAAGCATTGTTATCGAACCTGAAAACTAGCTCAGCCTCTCTCCGATCCAGGCTCAGGTCGGGAGTAGTCACTTTGTCTTGAAAGTATCCCACTTTTTCGCGCGCGCGGCTCTCTTGCAATCGTTTTTCGAGTTCGACGTTCGAAGGTTTCCAGTAATCCGGTCGGTAAGAGTAGTCGGTCGGGAGGTTTCTGGGTGCAGGTAGTGGGCGCTGCGGGCCGGTGTCACGGGGTGGCGCGCGCGGCGCCACCACGAGAGGCTTCTGTGGCTCGGCCAGCAGCGGCCGACGAGCGGACAGATTCGCGTTCCTGTTGAACATGATCCCTTCGAAGCTGGGAGACATTTGCGCCGTCACGACCGGTCGCCGACGAAGGGGTTATCGGAGCGTGCGTTCGCGCACATAACTAGCGCGATGCGACGGAGCGAAGCCGCGATACTCGTTTGTTCGGGCGTGCGGTTATCGCGGAGCTCGGACGGACTGCGACTGGCGGCGGAGGGCCGGCGGCGGCGGCGGCACCCCCCTGGCCGGAGAAATGACCTGTTGCTTCTGTTCTGTTACCTGTTCAGGTAGACGGCTTGCGTTTCGCGTCGCAGCTGCTGCGTGCGAACAAAGCGTGTCATATGGCGTCGTCGCCAGCCCGGCGAGGTGGCCCCGGCCAGGCCCTACTTGTCGCAAGGAAGCTCATTCACATATCCTATGAATGGGTGACGACGTGTTCTGTTTGCCAAACGATTCTAAGCTAAAGTTTGCTTGATTTATGATGATAAGCATTGTATCATGTAGGTACTTATTTATTTTATTGATTAGAGGTTCCTATTACTATCTTTATGTAGGCAGGTATATTGTACAAGCTCGATTATACAATAGAATGTACCTTCCTAACATGGTTGTACGTAGCAGCATAAACGGTAAGGACTACTGTCTTTCATAAGTCATAATAAGACATAACATAACTTATAAATTATGACTTTATGATATGAATTATACTTACTATGGCACAGAATAAAAAGGTAGGTATATGTCAAACAAAACAAAATGTGTTTTGTTCCGTACCAGGTAACGGGATTGCTAAGCCTAGGATGTCTGTCAAGCCTTCTAGGTTTACCATAAATAATTCTAGGTTATCCTGAACAACATCTCCGACCAAATCATCACTTACCATCAGGTGAGATAGTGGTCAAAGGCTAGCCTATCAGCAATAAAAAAAAACAAAACAATTCCACGGTCTGAGGATCTATGGAACTGGATTGGGTAGTCGCTTGAAATTTTCACGTGTCAGTATGGCGGATTGCTTAACAAATAATATTTATAAATCAAACAAATAAATTTAATTATACTTACAAAAGTTTAAAATATAAGGTTGTCCCGAGACAGGCGACTTTATTATATATAGTTTTTTTGGATTTGCTCCAACATAATAATGGTAATAGGCACATATAGGCATATACCTAAATACAGGCATCAAACTTGGTAGGGTACCTTACAAAATTATAAATTTACGAAAGGAAAAAATCAAGCCATGTGCGGGATTCGAACCCGCGTCCATCCACCCCTTTAACCGGGTGGTAACGGTGGTGGCCGGTCTCGTATATTTGTAATTTTGTAATGTAATCCGCAGAGCATGCGTTATTGAAAACATAAAAATATTAAAATTTGGCAGGGTACTTTTCATAATATTTCAGTAGCTAATACTAGTGGCAGAGCTGTAAACCTCGTGTCGCGATTGGGGAATGGACATTGACCTCAGTGTAACGTATTATCTCAATGGGAATGGATCACAAAACATAAAAATCAAGCCAAAAACTGATGAAATTAATTTGATACAAGTACCTATAGTATTTGTGTTTCTTCATCAACCCCACCCCCCGTCTGTTTGTCTGTCATCAGGCATCTCAGTATTAAACACCGATATAACTTCGACTAAAAAAGTCCATATAATTTATTTCATTTATCTAACCTCCTTAATAGAATCAGTGGAGAAATGCGACCTGTAGGGGAGAATAGCTGGACAGAAACGTAAGAAAAAAATTGGCCAAGTGCGAGGCGGACTCACGCACGAAGGTCGTACCACTATATCAATACAACTTTAGACACTGTAGGTATAGGTAGGTACCTATAACCTTTTTTGTTAGTTTTTAAGCTTTTGTTAGCTTGTACGGAACCCTTCGTGCGCCAGTCCGTCTTGGCCTATTTTTACACGACTGCCTAAAAACAGAAGTGTTATGTTTTCAGGGTTCATATATGTATGTATGAACCTATGCTCGTTTCTTTATTCGAACATAAATTCTAAACGGCTCAACCAATATTTTATGTATAATACTTATATCATTAGATTTGACTTGATAGCCCAGGTGATATACTAGGTAGGTACATAAACAAATAAATTAAAAACAAATTGACCGATTTTAGACGCTATATTATGAGAAAAATATTTGATTTTCTTCTGAACCCAAGATATAAATTGCTTTCTCTTTTCTGTGTCTGAACCCATCGAGTGGTGTATCAAAATCAAGGGCTTTAAGAAATAATCCATAAATATATAACTTGCAGATTTAATCGAACGATAAAACACTTAACAAAAATAAATTATTTGCAGTCGGGTTTTCAATTTTTAATTAACTTATACGTGTTAGTATTTGTTGTTATAGCGGCAACAGAAATACATCATCTGTGAAAATGTCAACTGTTTGTTTAGCAATCAGTACGTACGTACCTGAGGTACGTACCTAGAAAGAGTAGCAAACAAAAGTTATATGGTTATGGGCAGAGAATTGAAATACTAAAATCTTAGGTTATGGGTTGGTGGTAGGTATGGTATGTTCGATAATATTGGTTATTGTTTTACGTCTTCTATAGTATGGGCACGGTAATGTTATGTATGGGTTAATAAAAACCATTAGCTATAGTTACTTATTCCAAAAGTTGATGAAATTCCCTTATTATTTGATATACAGGAAATCAGCGTAGTTTGTCATTCTTTTCCACTCCAGCCCCTTCAAGTTTACCCTATAAGATGATCTGAAAAAAAAAATCTTAAGGGTAAAAAAAAAGTTATGTAAGTGTAATTTTAGCAAAGATTTCGCTATGGCTATACTCAGACCGAATAAATTATTTGGTCTTATTTTTAAACTCCAACTCCGTCATTTGATAAATTTCCAAAAACTGATCGAGAAAAAAAAATCCAGGAATTATCAAACCTGCCCACAAAATTTCACGAGTATCGGTTGAGAAATACGACCTGTAGAGGAGACACACAGCACAGAAGAAAGCATATTTGTGTAAGTCGACGCGGACGCAGAGACGCTTTGCTCGTACTTCGTGCTCGCTCAGTCAATTATCGTAATTACGTACAAAGTTTACAAACTTAGGTAGGTACAAATAATAAAAACCGTCGAAGCCCTGATCGAACTCCAACTAAAGGATCACGAACTGAAGGACATAACGATTTTTAGGATTTCTCTAGAAAACGGGAACTTCTCACTTCATCATAGGCAAAGTACCTAGTAGACCTAGAAGAATACTATTTATTTCTGTTTCACATGCTTATTTAAAATGACTTTAAAAAAATGGTAGTCACAATGGCGCTGGTGAAAGTGTTTTTTTAAATATCTCCCTTATAACAAAAAATATATCCATAAATTAGAAAAGTTACTAGCTGCTTCGGAGGCATAGCAGAAAAATAATAGTATAAAAATCCTTACGTACGTATTTTTATTGCTATTTATTTTTCCTCTGTACTACTTATTAAGAAAAGCTGAATAAAATTAATTAATAACACCGCGTTTTCACGTTCGGGAAATATAGAAGACATTTAAAAAGCTTTTACAAAATACAGCGCATTAAATAATTGTTATATTCTTGGGCTTGCCAAGTGACATCTAGGCTAACTCTGAGGAACTAACTAAACATTTTTTTTTTTTTTTTTTTTTTTAATAATAATAATAATTATTTATTTCTTAAAAAGGCAAGTTTACAAAATATGTTATAATACAAACTCCTGATTCCTAAACTAGGTTCTTGAGAACCCGTAAAATAGGTACCAGGACCTCTTTCGTCCGAATACAGATTTGTTGTTTGCCTTAGCAGTATTCATACAATATATTATATATATATATATATATATATAGTACACTCATAAGAAATATTTATATAAAATACAAAAATCATTTTAGAATAGCAATTTCATAATATTATTATAATTATAAATTCATAACAATGTTGTGTGTGTGTGTGTGTGTGTGTGTGTGTGTGTGTGTGTGTGTGTGTGTGTGTGTGAGGGTGTGTGTGTGTGTGTGTGTGTGTGTGTGGTGTGTGTGTTTGCGGGGGAAGTGTGGGGTGTGTGAGTGTGTGTGATATTCAAAGCACTGGTGTGATCCACTGTTCCGTTTGTTCATAATTCATATCGATTAGTTTATTAAACAGAAGTTTTTTGAGTTGATATTCTGATTTTGAGTATATTTTATCACTTTTGTGAGTCTCATTATATGGTAAGGTCCCAGAAAGGTAATAGATTTCTTAGCGAATGTAGTGCTCACTATTGGTACTGTAACAACATTGTGGGAAGCACGTTTTGTAGCAATCTTTTTATCAAATTTGGTTGATTTGTGTTGACGTAGTACAGCTTGTTGCACAAAAAGTTGTCGTACAGTAAGCACTTGACATTCTCTATGAAGATCTGCAGTAGGGTATCTATATGGTCGTTTCGTGCTACATTTCAGAAGTCCTCTTTGAGCTCTTTCAAGTGGTAAGAGGTGAGTCTTATAAGTTCCTCCCCATGACGCTATACAATAAGTTATGATAGATTGGCATAGTGAAAAATACATAAGCTTTATGATATCCCAATCCGCACTATCACGAATTGATTTGAAAACGGCTGTTAACTTTCTGACTCTAGTTTTGATTTCAGTTATGTGAGGTACATATGACAGTCTATGATCGATGATGACCCCGAGATATTTAATAGAAGTAACTCTTTCTAGATTAGGACATTGACATTTAGGTGGATAGATGTTAGCACAAATGGATGTTTTGTGGCCTACAAGTGACAGATTTTCGTCAGGAGTGCCTTTTAGTGAGAAATTTATGTATTTCGTTTTTTCAACATTTAATGATAATAAATTATTTCTAAGCCACATGGATACCGTATTAAATGCTATTTCAGCAACTTTGTTAACATCCTCCCAACTCTCTCCCTGAAGTATAATAGCTGTATCATCAGCATAAGTTATAATACTGCCTTGTTTTATAGTGAGTTCACAGAGATCGTTAATATAAATCAGGAAAAGAGTCGGTCCGAGTATGCTTCCTTGTGGAACTCCATATTCAATTAAGGTTGGTCTACTAACATATTCACCCAGTTTGACACCCTGTGTCCGGTCCTGCAAATAATCTTTTTAAAGTTTAAGTTGATTTCCTCTTATACCCATCTTTTTTTTTTTTTTTTTTTTTCTCCCTATCTCGGGATATGGTCTCGCACTTCTTGTGCATTTGCCAGTGTCCTGTTATCTTCATATAGTGCTTCTTGACGACTTCTGTTCTGGTTAAGCTGGGAAGACTTCTCAGCTTCAGAATTCTTGAATAGATTTAGACTATCTTGGTTTTATTTTTTGTTAGTATTAAGATTAACATTATTGCAAAAATTAGGAAACGATAAGATTATACAATAAATTATGGATCGGGATTCGAGGAAAAAATAGGGTCAGAGGAGTTAGGAAGGATAGGAGGATAATAAATAGGTACATAGTATTGTATAAGTAAATAAGTACCTATAATGTAGCATACCTTATCATAATTTGATGTCGTTAGCTTCAATAAATGAAGCTAACACTTGATAGATAGGGAGACAATTGCTATAAAGTAAGGAAAATATATTAGTAGGGAAAGGGACTTGAAGATGTTCAAGGTCTTTGAAAAGTGGAGCGTGATCATAACGGGGACACTTTAAAATAATATGATCGATGTCACCCACGTCTTCTCCACACTCACACAATTCCGAGTCTAGAATACGTATCCGAGCAAGATGTGCCGGAGTGCACATGTGGCCCAAACGCATTCGAATCAAAACAGACGTAGCACGTTTACTTAGTTTCACTTTAGTAAACCAAGACTTAACCGGGATCATTGGTTGTACTTTATAGAAGTATTTGCCCTTTAATCTGGCACTATTTGTCCAAGCTTCGCTCCATGCACGTTGAAGGTCTAATTTAGAGAGAGCAGCTAGATCCTGAGGATAATTCTTATATGGGAACATGTCTCCACACTGTGTTGCTTGGTTTGCAAGTTGATCAGCTTTCTCGTTTCCCTTTATTCCACTGTGACTGGGAATCCAGGCAAACGAAACTGACCACCCTCTATCCATGCACTTAATAAGCATTTCTCGGGCTTCGATTATAATCGGAAAATATGCATTTCTTTTGAAGGGAAATTTCATAAAGGCTTGTAACGCACTCATAGAATCTGAGAAAATGACGCTATTAGAGAGTTTCATAACAAGGATGTATTCAAGAGCCTTATAGATTCCATAGCATTCTGCAGTGAAAATTGATGTTTGAGGAGGGAATTTTATCTTTTCTACAATGTTGAACTGTCGATGGAATAGGCCTACACCAACACAGTCATTATTTGAATGTTTTGAGGCATCGCAATATATTTGATTCCAATCTGGCCATAATTCATCAATTATTTTATTTAAACATTCATTGGCGAATGGGTCTCCTTTGGAAATATCTAAGTTAAGATGTATATCTGGTTGGACTAAAAGAGATTCATAACTAGTTTCAAATATGGGGAGTTTATGGGTGCGGTGAGTTAAAGATTCGTTCTTATTGAATTTTATTAGGCTATTTATCAAACATGGTAGGCGTTTATGAGACCAATATTTAGATGTATTAATCATTTCTGAAAGGTTTTTAAGTTTTGAAATCAGTGGGTGTTTGGCGAATTGTGTAATGCGACAGAAAAATCTATCTGCGAGAAATTGTCGTCGTAATGGCAGGGGTGGTTCAACGCATTCTACTTGTAAAGCGTTTATTGGAGAACTTTTCATGGCACCAGTTATGATTCTAAGAGCTTTCGCCTGGATGCCATCCAATCTCTTCATCCCAGCTGAGCTACATGGCTCCAACAAGAATGTCCCATAATCTAGAATACTTCTTATAAGAGCATTATAGACCAGCTTTAGAGAAAATGGATGGGCACCCCACCAAACGCCTGATAAGCACCTAAGAATATTAAGAGACCGTTCACATTTTTCTGCAATATACTCACAGTGGGGCAGTCCACTTAGTTTGGCATCTAAAATTAAACCTAAAAATTTTGTTTCTGTTTTTACAGGGATAAGACTTCCATCATATTGTAAGGTTATGGGTGGCGGTACACGTTGTCTTGTGAACAGAAGAGCACAGCTTTTGGATACAGACAGATCTAAACCATTGTTATCAAGCCATACTTTAAGATTAGTTAGAGAGGTTGAAAGTAAAAGACAGGCACTATTAACACTACTATTCACGTTGTATAATAATAAATCATCAGCATATTGTAAGATTGAGGTGTTGCTGATATATTTATCTAAATCGCTGGTGTATATATTATAGAGGATTGGGCTAAGCACTGATCCCTGAGGGACTCCTCTCCAAATGATTCTCCTTGACGATTCTAATGTTATTGAACGACCAGACATCAAATTTATAATAAAGTTAGTTAAGTTTAGCGGAACTTGGAGACATCGTAGTTTGTTTTTTAAGATTGTCAAGCAGACGTTATCGTAGGCAGATTTGATATCCAGAAACACAGCTGTAACCGATGCATTTTGGGAGAAGGCCAATCGGATGTCGGCTAACAGGATTGCTACACTGTCTAGGGTACTTTTTCCTTTACGAAATCCGTACTGTGATCCTGGAAACAAACCTTTACTTTCCATAAACCACTCTAGTCTGTTTTTTACCAGATGTTCCGCAATTTTGGTTATGACAGGCGACAAAGCTATGGGTCGATAGGAAGAAACTTCTGATGGATCTTTATTAGGCTTTAAAACAGGCAACACTAGTTGGGACTTCCATTGCGACGGAACTTCACCTGTCAAGATCACATTGTTTATAAGCTCTAAATAATACTTTAGACTATTCTCTCCAAGATTCGTGAAGAAGGAATATGGGATACCATCTTCTCCTGGTGCAGAGTCCTGAATGCCAGAGAGGATGCCTTTGAGTTCGTTTAAAGTAAAAGGCGAATTTAAGAAAGATTCATCATGATTGTGTGAATTTTGAAAAGGACAAACCAATTCAAGTTCAGGAACGAATGGAGGAGCTAAATAATCCAAAAACTCATCAGTCATACTTGATGGAATTGTTCTAAAAGTGGAATCGGAAATACCTAATCTAAAACGTCTGATAAGGGACCACATAACCGAGCAGGGGGTATTGGGAGAAATTGTTGTGCATACACATCTCCAGCCTGAAAATCTTTTTTCTTTTATAAGTTTTTTAGTGTCAGCCATAATTAATAATAAATTTTGGAAATTTTCATCTGTCATGTTTATATTGTACTCCACCTCAGCTTCTTTCTGTCTTTTAACAGCATCTGTGCAGTCACTATCCCACCATGGTGGGGAAGGTAATTTACCATCTGAAGCATTTTTGATAGGAAAATAAGCATTAGCTGCTTCTATTAATAATGCAGTAAATGCTGCAGAACAAAGTTCTGCCTTACATGTAACGTCAGGTAGAGTATGTAATTTTTTATCTATGTATTCATTATATTTATTCCAGTAGTCCTCTATTAACCTATACTTCATTCTGGGTGTGGGAACTGTATTTTGCACTTGTTTATTTGGGAAAGATGTAATAATTGGGTAGTGATCACTGCCACAAGAAGATTTATGTGTGTACCAAGATAATTTTGATGCTAAAGACTCTGTAACAATTGAGAGATCAACAGCACTAACATTTTCATTAGGGCGGGTTCTACGTGTAGGTACCCCTGTGTTTAAAACACAGAGATTGTGTCGGTCTAATATATCAATTAATATTTCTCCATTGGTATTAGATAAAGAGCTACCCCATAACCTATGATGGGAATTAAAGTCTCCTAATAATATATATGGTTTAGGTAGAGAGTATAATATATTATCTAGAGTTTGGAATGTTACAGAAGATGGGTGTGGGATATATATAGATGCAAAAGTTATATTAGTAACAACTGCTGCTACAATATACAAGCCCTCATGTTGAGGGAGGGAAATTATTTTATAAGATAAATTATTTTTTATACATAAGGCTACTCCATCATATCCATCTATTCTATCTTCTCGGAGACAGGTGAAACCTTTAATTTTAAAAACAGAATCTGGCCGCAGCCATGTTTCTGCTAAAGTGATGATTGAGGGGTCATATTTATGAGTCAGGTACATAATTTCAGATTTTTTATTATTCACACTTCGACAGTTCCACTGCACCACCACATGTGGGTAGTGCAGTGGAACTGTCGTTGTGTGATTACTGTTAATTATCATTTGTCGGTGTAAATCCATGTTGGGCATGGATAATTTTTTTTAACATATCAATAATAGGGGCAGCGTTGTTCGGTTTTATTATATTTGATTGTGATAAAATATTTATTAAAGTGATAATAATATTAGTCAGTGAATGTTCTTCATTATCAGATGAATTAGATTTGTATGCACATCCGTTACACGGAGATGGCATATCATATTCTTTTATTAGGGCTTGATGTGCTGCATGGTCATAACCTTTCGCAAACTGATGTGGTGTACGAGGTTTTAGGGTCACAGTTTTTCTGTAAGACTTAGTTGATGAGAGTGGAGGAGGCATTGCATGTTTATTGGGAGTGATGTGAGGTGAGGATGAGCTGTTGATGTTATTTCTGCATATGATCTGGACACAGGAGGGTGGAGTTTGGAAGCTTCTGAATACGATACACAGCTCTCAGCCATAGATTGTTTAATACGTTTTTGTCTTTCGTGTTCAGGGCAACATTTGCTTGTGGCATAATGTGATCCAGAGCAAAGACAGCAAGAGCTATTATGCTCCTCAACATTACAGCTGTCAGCTGTATGGGCTTGGCCACACTTGTAACAACGTGGTTTGGACCTACATTGGACTTTTGTGTGACCAAAGCGGCAACAGCTGTAACATTGTATAGTCGGGTATACATAAAGCTCTACAGGTAATGCATTAAAGCATACAAAAATTCTTTTGGGTAGAACCTGTCCATCAAAAGTTATCACTACAGTTTGAGAAGGTTTCCATTGTGATTTTCCATCTATGACAGTTTTGTAGTTTAAACGTCTGACTTTTAATATCTTTCCACATCCAATAGGAACATTGATGTTATCTGTTACTTCTTCAGGAGACCAATCAGCTGGAACTCTACGAACAAGCCCCATGCGGGTGACATTAAATGTTGGTATAAACGCTTTAAAATTATTTTTGCTAAGGCTATCATGGTTAAGGAAATCATTAGCATCATTAAAGTGCGCAAATGCGAGGGATATCCTATTTCGGCCTATGCGTTTTAGACTGCCATTAACAATGTTTTTAAAATTCTGTCTTTGGAGGAACTTTCCAAAGGCAATAGGGTGCAGTATGGTGCCATCATCAGGATTCTGCTGCTCTCTCTGAATATGAATAATGTATGGTGCTACATCATGGGACTCATACAATGTGCGACTAAAAGGCTGGGGTTGAGGACGGGTCTGATGTGTGTCTGTTGTATCTTTCATGGTCAGGACTTTATTTGCTTGGGATGCGTCGCTAATAAGATTTTTCTTTTCTAATGAAAACGGTGCTTTTTCTGATATTGGTTCAACAACAGAAATACATGCGCAGTCCGTTTCTTTAGGTTCTAAAGCAGAGTTGCGTTTGCATTTTCTTTTGTTACAATGCTTACACATCTTGCTTGGACGGCTACGTTTCAAGGAGCGAGAAGACATGGACCCATCCATGAAAGACCCATCTGTCTCCATGCCCGATTCGTTTGACATAACTGTTATAAAACACGCAGCAGGTGGGACTGAGCCCCCTGGGTCAGGGGGCTCCTCCATGCCAAGAAAAATCAACAATTGAAACTTACCGAGTTATATATACACAATAATATTATATACTATATACAAATTAAACTAAAATTATTTATAATTTGGACTATTCTGACCACTATATACACAAAATTATTAAATTTAAATATTTAAAAAATTTAAGCGCGCCCGCCAAGTTTGAACGTTTCCCGCCTTTTTCATACCCATCTTTTCAAGCTTACTAAGTAGCAAGGGTACGGATACACAATCAAGGGCCTTTGCTAAATCGAGGAATATTGCCTGGCATTTTTTTTGTGAATCTAATTTGTTTACAATATAATCGGTTAGTTTGAAAACAGCATCATCTGTTGATTTGTTTTTACGAAAACCGTATTGGTTATTAGATAGTATTTTTTTTTTTTCTAAATAATCTACTACTCTTTTATTTATTACTTTTTCAAAAATTTTGGATAGCGATGGTAGAATGGAAATAGGCCGGTAGTTTCCAGGAACTTTTTTATCTCCATTTTTATGTATGGGAACAATAATGGCATGTTTTAAAGCTTTAGGAAAAGATGCAGTATGAAGACCAAGGTTTACTAAATGTACTATGATTGGAGACAAAACATCCACATTTTGTCGAAGTATTTTCGATGATATACCGTCCCAGTCTGCTGCTGAGTCTTGTTTTAGTGAATCAGTTAAATTTTTTATTTCATTTTTGTCTGTATCCAGCATGACTAGAGAGGATTTTAGGGATATAATACAATTATTGGCAGAAGAATGGGAGTCAGGAGTAATATTTTGGGATATTGATTTACCGACGTTAGCAAAATAGTAGTTTACTTTATCCACAGCATTTTGTGGTGACATGTCAAAATTCAAAAGATCTTGTGATAATTTCGGCCTTGTTTTGTAGTTAGTAATATCATTAATTACCTTCCAAGATTTTTTAATATCATTGTTTTTTGCAGCTGTCTTAAGTAATTTTTTTTCGTAATTTATTTTAGCTTTCCTTAAAATGCCCTTACAAAAATTTCTGTATCGTTTATAGGTTTTTTTCAAGATATCGTTTCCTGGATCCTTACGCAGCTTCAAATGCATCATGTCTCTATTTTTCATACAACGGATCAAACCTACTGTTATCCATGGTTTTCGTGTTATTTGTCTTCTTGGTAATACAGAAGTAATAGTATTATTGCAAATAATTTGTGACACAAGTTCAATGAATAAGTCAGTAGCTATATTACAATCTTCAATGGAAAGTATTTTTGAGAAGTCTGCGGTATTTAAGCAGTTTGTTATTTGTGGATAATTTATTTTTATAATAGTTTTTGACGTATGAACGTTAGTTTGCTTAAGGTCAATACATAGAAACTGCGTAAGATGATCTGTGACTGTGTTTTGTATTACAAATGTTTGACATTCAAACGATGATCTTATCATGAAGTGATCAATGCAGTTATTTTCTCGTGTAGACAGCATATGGGCCGGTAGGATGCCGTGCATAGATGTCAAATCTAGGTAATATGAGGTATTTTTATCAGTAGTTTCAGCCAGTAAGTTAATGTTGAGGTCTCCAGTAATAATGACATTTTTATAGTTTCTTAGCGAATTTAGAAGTTCATCAAGTGAGTTTAAGAAAGGTGTTGCATCATCATTTGATGGAGATCGATAGATGGCTAATATGATTATGTTGTTGCTAATCTTAGTTAAAAGGCATGTTGCATCTGTTATTTTTTGTGGTTCTGTGGTGTCAAATTTTAAGCTATTTTTAATATACGTGATAACCCCATCATTTTGGTTTTTTATTAGTTTTGAACTATGAGAAACATAGCCAGGTAGCAACGGGGTGATTTGATTTGAGGCAAGCCAGCACTCAGTCAAAACAATGACATCCGGGTCGATATCTATTCTTTGTAATAATGTTAGTAGCCCCGGGAAATTGCAAGATACGCTGCGAATATTCTGGGTTAGTATTTTCAATTTATTTTTTGGCTGTTTGATTAAAGACTTACATTGCTCCGGTTCGCATAATTGTGATTGTGATGAAGTAATGTTATCGACATTATTCATTTTAAATGATACATTAGCCATTATAATTAATGGTTTCATTTAGATACTTATTTTTATATGAGCATGTAGTAACGATCAGTTTAATTGTAAAAATCATTTTCTTATTTATGTATGATGGAGGATCTTTCCGCGCATGAATTATATTTTTCCATTTCAATAGAAAAGTCAAATAATTATCAACACTAATTGCTAAGAGTGCATAGTTTATTAAGGTGTAATATATTTTATGACGTATAATTACACAGTAGTGTTTTATGTTCCATGTATGTATACAAGTAAGTGTCCGTATTAATGGATGTAAAAAATATATACTACTGTTCACCACTAACATCAAGAAAACATAAATTTGAAATATAGTTGTTTTAGTGTAATAAATCACAAAATACGTGCATTGCTTAGGTGACATAGTGTTAGTGAGTCAGACAGGCTGTGAGCATGGAAGTAATAAGTACTACGTACTTAGTATCTTGGCTGTGAGTAATCTGCTAACTCATATTATGTTGGTGTTACAATATTAATTTATTGTTTTCTTGATATTTTTTTTTTTTATTATTATTATTAGTACTCGTTATGCCAATGTTGGTGCTTGCAATAGTCTTCTGGCTTCGCCCTCTTCAGACGAAGCCAGAATACTTACTACTAAAATTATACTTGTTTCTCTACGGAGGAACAAGTCCTAGTTGAAGTAATTAGCCATTAACATGATGTGAGGCTTACGGGGGTGACATGGTCAATTATTGACAAAACCTCTAAGGAAAAAAAAATAAGAAGAAAAAAAAATGTTTAAGCTAAAATCCACATTCAACACAATGCTAAAATCAGAGAGTTAAAAAAATCTTAGGCTAAAATAGGTAAAATATAATATTGTTCTATTCTCTAAGGATCATTATTTTTTTTGACGGTCCAAAGCTGAGTTACTCTGTGGATTCTTCTAGCTTCTAGCTTCCCCCAGATATACCTCTCCCTGTTAACTTGAATAGTCTATTGTCACTTGCGTTTACTCCATATGTATATACTAAATTGGTAAATATATAACCTGATGGCGTGTTTTAAGTATATATAATTGTTATGTAGTTACATATTATATTATTCGTTTGATCGTATGTCATAATATGCTGTCCTATTTTATATTAAATGTTATCTTGAAACTATAATCAAGCAACCGATCACTATTTGTTACTAACGATCAGTCCCTTTGTTTGTTTCCCATTCTATCCGTGCGACTCGTCATTGGCAAAATTGTGGCAACACCACAGAAGCCACTCAAAATAGAAGTTGAAGTTCTCAACAGATGGCGCCACCATTAAAATTAGCTCACACATACGTTTTAATTCAGGACGTGTGCCCGATGTGTAATGATCTACCACGTTATTACCTACATTCCTCGGACGTTGCTGATCACAGCATCTATGTGTTTTTGAGAGCATTATATGTGTCACTAATTTCCAGTGATATCATGCTTTAAAAATTACTAAATCGCTAATCGCGTAGCATTCTACGAACCAAGAAAATGTATTTATTCCTAAGATTTTTTTACCTGTAGATCAGTTGTTTGCCTTCCATATTGACTAGACGAATTCAGGGTAATCGCCTGAGTCACTACCAGTCTAGCACTTCCGAGCGTCCGGTGAATACATCGCCGCTAATCGTATTTTTTTCGGAATAATTTGTGGACAATACACCTTCCTTGTGTCTTTAGACTCTGCACCAACTATACAGGCACTGTGAGAGATAAGAAAACTGTTTCATTTCACGCGTAATTATTGCTTTTATTGTTGAAATAGAAAATTTCGTTATTTTGTTTTATCTTTGGAACGCAACTCAATGAAATGGATGAGCGAGATATGTGTATCGTTTGGTGTGAGAGAGTGAAAGAGATGCAGCATAATGGTGATCGGAACGTCTCGTGGCGGTTCAGTGGTAACACGAATTGCTTATTTATCTCTTTCTAACAACAGATATGACGCATAATATTTGAACGTTCTTTCCTTCTCATTACAAACTGCATATACATGTGCGTAGATATGTACATAGGTAAATTCTAGTAAGCTTTTAGAGCAGTGGTGTTTGGATATAACAACTCTAAATATTTCAACTCTCTCATTTATTCCATTCGATAATGATTGGGGTATGAAAGCAAAATTCCAGTGACGCTTGAATGCAAGAAACACATACTTATTATAATGATATGTATTCGTAGACAGTGGAGAATCCTCCTTTCGCGAAGCCTTTTTACGTTTCTTCACAGCGTTAAGCTATATGGTTATCCCTCTCTCTATCATACCTACATAATGTATTTTGGCTGTGCTCGACAGGTTGGTTTCAAAATTGTACCAATGTAAGTTTTGCAAACAATTGCAGATTTGCAGATTCAGAATCCGTTGATACATCATTGACTTATATATACTAGACGCGACATCTCAAACGAGTATTTTCGACCACTGCAAGTATGCTGGCGGGCATACTCTCCCCCACACGCAGTTGGGCACTTGTAGAGATAACACGAGCTTTACGTTCGAAAATTGTGTATTCAAAATACACAATTGATAATACACAATATTCGAACGTAAAGCGCGTGTAATTTTTACGAGTGCCCAGCTACATGTGGAGGAGAGTATGCCGGCCAACATATTTGCACCGGTCGACTATCCTTGTTCGAGATGTCGCGTCTAGTATATATAGGTCAATGTGATACATTGTAAGAATTTGAATGTCATTTAATTTATTTGCTGTAGCATAAATGATTATTCTATTATAAAATAGTTGATATATATATGAAAGAATAATAAAAAGTATGCACCTATATAAATGGTCTATTTTATACTATATAACTAGTCTGGCCATAAATACTGTAACATAAAAACTTTTCCGCCATAGAATTATTTAGAATTTGGAACGCGTTTATTACTTTAAAATTTACGTTCGATTTCGCGGCATTTCATGTTATATTATTTCGTGTTCATTATCAAATAACAATATGAAATGAGGTGTTAAAGAATAGATAGCATGGATAGCAGTATTCGCCTTGTACAAAGTAGGTATTGAGCCGTCGCGTCGGTCATATTCCAGACACTTCAAAAGCTTGGTATCAGCCGTATTATATCCTAATATCAACAGATAACACAACACTTGCTATGTCGAAGACCATAAAAAGATCAGGGCAGCCGCGTGTCTTACAACTACAAATTCATGCTGTTAAAGCCAGAATTGGTCGAAATCCCATTAGGAAGTAAAAGTATATTATGATAACTCAACAATAATCTTATTGCGAGAAACGAAGTTTCCCGCTAGGAATCTCGGTGCGTATCGTCGATATACAGTACATGCTCTAAATCAATCTTTAAAATTAAATAGAGTGACTTCCGTTGCGATACGCAAGTGAAGGGCACTGAAATATTCTCTTTACCGATGAAAAAATGTACACGATTGAAGTGATCGATGACCTTGATACGACAGGTACAGACAGCAAACCACCAGCAAACACTTCTAGTGTACGGCGAGAGGTTCAAATAGTACTTTATACCTATATTATAAGTCGAATCTTTGTACTGTCATATCTATTATCTATACTAATATTATAAAGAGGAAAGATACAATTATAGATATGACAGTACAAAGATTCGACTTATAATATAGGTATAAAGTACTATTTGGACCTCTCGCCGTACACTAGAAGTGTTTGCTGGTGGTTTGCTGTCTGTACCTGTCGTATCAAGGTCATCGATCACTTCAATCGTGTACATTTTTTCATCGGTAAAGAGATTTTTGTATGCAACGAATAAACTTAAAATCTACTGGACCGTTTTGGATGAAATTGAATTGGCATGGAAATAGTTTGAGGCCCGGGAAAGGACATAGGATAGTTTTTATCCAACTGCGCAAAAAGAGGTTAATGGTTTTGCGCGATATACGCGCGGGTGGAGCCGCGGCTGGAAAACTATTCTATATGTATGACATAGTTATTGTTTTAAGATTTTTTATTTTAGATTTAGTTTTCAATGCCAGTCTTTACCCCTTATAAACAACCAACTACTTTATCTTAGTCAATTTAAAGGATTTATTCTATAGATTTTATATTTCGTACAAAATTATCTTATACCCAAGTTCAACGACTATTACTACTAAACTAATAAAGTTATTTCAACCGCTATACTTTTCCTTTATGAAACATGAAACGCACTATCAGCCTGAATTTTTTCAGATTTTTCAAGCCAGCAATTTAGCTTTTAGAAGGGGGGGGGGGGGGGGAGGGACGCCCTGCTGGAACAAAAATTTGCACATTAAAGTTTAATATTTCGTAAATGGAGCATTAAATCGAAAAACAGTATTAGCAACCCCTAAGTCATTTTAAAGACCTATTCAACAATACCACACACAAAGAGATGGATGACGAAAAAAAGTCATCCCCACATCACATCTATGGTAAGTACCCTAAAAAAAATATTTTTCAAAATTTTATTTTACCACTTTGTCGGCGTAATTGATTTACATATCCATACGAAATTACAGCTTCCTAGTACTAACAGTCTCTTAGCAAAACCTCGGACAGACGGACATGACGAAATTATAAGGGTTCCTTATCAGGACTACGGAACCCTAAAAAGGAATAGAAAAGGGATTACTTATTTAATAATACCTGTTTAAAATATAATATAACTATCTACTATAATTAAATTTTACTTACATCAAAATACATACCAAGATAAGTGATTGATTCTACATAATATTTATGTACGCGGGACATTTTTATTTCTCCCTATGTCCGGAAATGGGCAAGCACGTCTAGTGCATTTGTCAGTGTCCAGGGGTGCGTTTAGGCGAGTCAAATAAATTTTCACCAGACGAAAATTTCGCCGATGCGGTCCGCCTAAACGGTGTCATAGCCGTACGTCAATTATTGTTGTCAAATTCAATTGACATTCGGCAACGAAGTTTATATAATTTTATAAATCTTGAAAAATTTATAAGATATCCTGGATACAATACAATTAAATATAATATACATTATTATATTTCTCTAATCCCGCGATAAAGGAAAAATGTAAACCAAAAAAAAAAACATAACATTCCAACAAGAATACCTACAGGAAAACCAACATATGTACACAACTTGTCTTGTTATATAGTATGTCTTCCCGCCCTTCCGTAATCTTTGGTATTATGATTGAAGTAACATGACATATAGCTTACATCTGACAGCCGACGAAATTTTAGCGACCTCAAAAGGTCGCTAAAATTTAATCTACTTAGCGAAGATTTAACCAAGCGGACGCGCCTAAACGGGGCATATAAAATTTTAGCCTGTGCAAATTTTCGCCTTCGCACCCCAGGGCTGCGTTTAGGTGACTTAGCCAGGATAAGATTTTAACTAGATAAACGTCAAACACCCCGTTTACGGCCTCCTCGAGGCGAAAATTTGCACAGACAAAAATTTTATATGCCCCGTTTAGGCGCGTCCGCTTGGTTAAATCTTCGCTAAGTAGATTAAATTTTAGCGACCTTTTGAGGTCGCTAAATTTTCGTCAGCTATCAGATTTAAGCTATATGTGATGTTACTTCAATCATAATACCAAAGATTACGGAAGGGCGGGAAGACATACTATATAACAAGACAAGTTGTGTACATATGTTGGTGTTTCCCTGTAGGTATTCTTGTTGGATTGTTTTGTATTGGTTTGGGTTTACATTTTTTCTACTTTATCGCGGGATTAGAGAATAATAATAATGTATATTATATTTAAATGTATTGTATCCGGGATTTTTTATACATTTTTCAAGAATTATATAATTATAAAAACTTCGTTGCTGAATGTCAATTGAATTTGACAACAATAATTGACGTACGGCTATGACACCGTTTAGGCGGACCGCATCGGCGAAATTTTCGTCTGGTGAAAATTTATTCTACTCGCCTAAACGCACCCCAGTGTCATGTAGCGGGACATTGACAACTTCAATATACTAAAGTGACATTACTAGTGTTGGGGTACTGAACCAAAAAGTCGAATATTGAATGATATTGAAACAAAATCGTAGTATGCAATAAAACAAAATAGTTGCACTATTGGCCATTTCACAGGTTCGTCACAGATACCTATAAGTACGTCCGAATCACGGATATGAAAATAAACCATGCGAAATGTATACGGTAAAGAGCTTTTATAACACATTTAATATAGGGCATTTGTTGTTTGCGTGTCATATTATAATGGGGCACAACCCAAATGGTCGTCTTCGTAGTCGGATTTGGATTCACTTGAGCAATCCTGCAGATTTATTATAATTTATCTATCTGTTAAATTTTCAAATTGAAAATCGCGTTCCGATCAACATTTATGATTTATCGACACTTTTCAATTATTTTGTTCCAGTCGTCTGGTGTGATGTGACATATTCACATGCATTATTTAGTAATGCGATTTTTTTGCCATGAAAGGTGATTTTCTATTATTTCTGGCAGCGTAACCTCTGACTTTGACCCATATCAATTCAATCGCGTTCTAGTGACAGTGGTATGCTGGCAAACGGATGACTTTAAGGCCCATTTCCTCTGCAATTGAGTCTAAAACGTAAGCTGACCTTTGAAGCTTGTGCATTTTAACTAACTTAAGCAATTAATTTTTCAGCATTATTTCGTTGGCTTCAATGCCTATGCTCTGCAGGAATGCAATTAGCTAAATTTTTGGTTGCTTGCTGTTGGTGGTTTGTTTTTTTACCAAATGGTACGGAGCATTGTTCATAATCCTCACATTTGGTCTGTTTAAATTATTCAGTAAAAACAAAATCCACTCCTTAAATTCATCTCTTCGTGGTACTCGGTGATCATCATAGACTTAATTGCTAAAGCTGATTTGGTACAAAACCTGAAGACGTTCTAGCTTGAGCGCTTTGGTGGTAGATTTCGCTTTATCATCTGTGCACTGTGCGACAGAACCGTATTCTGGGTTTGCAGGTTGAAGTCCCGCTGAAAGTTATTTTTTCCAAAATTATTTCTTTAAATTGTGTTTTCGATGATAACTAACACGGACTAGTGGCTCAGTGAGCTTAAGACCTCGCGAATAAGTATTTTTTTTATCAAAAACCTTTAAATATGATAAATTAACAGGCAAAAACACCGGATTTCGAGCGTATCAGATGTTAATCATCAGGGCGAGTGCTCAGCTGCGTCTAAGAGCTGCCGGTAGGCACTAGGCAGTCAAGTGCTGCACGCATGGCTTGCGACAATGGTGCCGGTGGCAGTGGGTAGCTGGGTGAGGGCGGTGCAAGCCTAGCGCTACTGATTCTGGATGATGAGGTAGTAGCGTGCCCGGCTGACAACGGCGGGCATACTTCGGCGTTGCTTCATTATCGTCATCACACGTACCGTGAATACAATATTAACCGTGTCGCATTATGACTGCCAGACATCTTCTGCGTAGAGGTAGCATCAAGGGTAGGAGTCCAGGCTACTGGTAGCGTCCAATCCCCATTTCTGTTAAAATTAGGATGTGAATTGATTTCTATAGCCTCACGTTTACGAGGCTAATAAAACTTTTCTCTAGCAAATACGGATGCCTTATCAAAACGAACGTAGTGATTGGAGTCCAAATGATGAGCATGTTCCGCGAGGACCGATCTAGCCATGCCCATATTCTTAATATGCTCAGTTAGTCTAGTAGTGATGTTGCGTCGAGTCTCCCCACATACCTCTTTCCACAGTCACATGCTCACATGCTGTATATACCTACTATGCTTATATACCTACGCCGGGCACGTTAAGGTGGTCTTTGTTGTGTAACGGTTAATATGAAAAAGACTGTAAATGCAGTAAGTTTGTTAGTAGACTTGTCATCCATAGATTTATAATGTCATTGCTTAGTATCTTTAATTGGTTAATATATTAGTGATTTAGAAGAAGTGAGGCATAAAACCAGTGACGTTGAAATAGCTCCTTCATTCATACGGTAGTTTTCAAATTTGTATTTTGTTCTTGAGGATATTTATACGAAGCTACGAAAATTTGATTGAATGGTTATATCTTGAAACGCTTTATAAAATCCATTATTTAAAACGTCAAAGGATAAATCTAGTTGAACTAGGTACTTACTTACACAACAAACTGTAGGGAAAGTTAATATAAATAAATATGTAGTTTAATATTTTTTTAATTGGAATGGACATAACTTAAACATTGAGTGACTGTTATGTAATCAAGATACGAATAAAAATATGTAATGAAATATGTGCAAGTTATCGATTGTAAACGATGTCGATGTTCGATTTAGTCGATTATATTTCACATCCCTGTTTGTTTATATCCGGTTACTTTCATTTTTAGGTTATGCTGCTCGATGGTGTAATGTGCTGTGCTTTAATAAGTGTGTTAATTTTTGCTTGTGATCAGTGAAATGTGATCTGTGACAAATATAATTACTAAATAATCTTTCCATCCCAGATATAAATAATCTCACCCATCAGTGATAATCATGGCTAAGTTTAAATTGAGTAAGTAAAGTATATAATATTTACCACGCGCTTTTTGAGGCTCTTCGCTTAGTTTGGTTAACCATGCCTGCTTTTAAATATCCCTGAGACCTAATATTATTAAACATAAATGCTCGCCTTTACTCTTAGAGCTTCCTCCTCCCCTTCCCAGTAAAATTTGATGAAATGCAATGCTGCTTTGGTTATGCGTTATAAAGTTGGAGGTTGACAGTTGTTTTTTACAGTCCAAGCTCATCTATTAGATTAGAGAGAGATTTCACGGGTATACCTAGAGGTGTTATATTAGGATCGTATTTTCGTACTCCTATTATCGAATATAGCGCTCAGCCAATATTATGATATCTATCCTATTACTGGGTAATAGTCAAATAATAGTAACAACTTATCATATTATTCGTTCATAAATGACGCGCAATTTAACTGTTATTGGTCAAAATATTATGTGTAATAGTTGACATATCGCTCACTTTATTGATATAAATATACAGTGATTTACTTTGTCTTACTTTATACCTTAATAGTTCTAGGACTGTCAACGAAATTTACAATGATTTATAAGTTGTATTTACATTATAAATATAGATTACTTTTATGTTCCTTCTGTTTTTAATGTCTTTTATATATTTATAGAATATTGCAAAAGTAGTGTGTAATAGGCAGCATTACAATAATAGGTAAATACCAATCCATAACATTGCATAATTTATAATAATCTATCGATGTCCATTGCCTGGTCTCATTCTGATTATCCACGAAGCTCCTATACAAGAAGCGACATGTATTACAACACATGCAATAACTTCACCGAAGACGCGCAAGGTCCGAGCCCCAAGTATACATTTGAAATTGGAATGTCGGCATCACATTCTCTCGCGACGAGTGAGAATGAGATGGCAAGTCACAGGCAACTGTAAGGGGAAGAATAGCTTCACTCGGTCGCCGTCACGTCGCTCTCTATTATTTGAAGAACCTATTACGACAAAATTCATAATACCTAATATTAAAATTCTGTCTTGAACCTATTACATATACCTAATATGAATATATTAGTCACACCTATAGTATACCCCTCGCTTCACTCCTACCATAACTAAATTATATAGGGCTTAACTAGCAGGGCAATGTGAATAATGACTCATACCAAGCTTACAATAAAGAACCAAACTGTAGCCAAACCAGATTCACCCTATTGCCATAAAAATGTGGTATGGGCAAAATCGAACTAAGGTTCTGAGTCACTTTAGTTGAGGAACACCATTCCTAAGTGCTTTAATTATCGCGGGTAGTTACCATGGATCCTAGCACTGAGTGCCAGCCCATGTCTATTACCTCGTGAAAATGCCTTTTGTATTCATTAACCACTGCATCCCTATGACTAACACTTTTCCATTTTGAAACATGTGATTTATGCAATCTATTTGCTGTTCACCTTTAAATATGAAATGTGCTTCTGCTATACACCCAAGCAGAAACATGAATAGTGAGACAACAGTCCTGGGCAGCCTCATACTTTAAAAAGCATTCCTCTTTACTTTCCCAGCTCTTTGCATTTCCACCACCAACTGTCTACTTGCTTTCCCATTTGCTTTTTCAAAAATATATGTAACACAAATTACAATTCTCTAAATTCTATTGCATACTCCTCCTTCTTTAGCAATGTAACATTTAATTTTGGTTTTGGCCTTGACTTCAGTATTATATATTAAACTCTTCATTCCAGTATTCTTTACCTGATTTTTTATATTCATAAACAGTAATGAATACTGCAAAATTAATTCCTCATCAGGTAAAACCTCACGGTTTAGTACTGATCCTATTTTGTCTTCTGTTGATGAAGTAGTCAGAAATGTTTTTCCAGTTTATTTTTAAATGTGGTAACTGTTTCTCTGATATGTTGTACATATAGTTAAGTCATTTACTAAGCTATCAACAACTGAGTCCAAAGTAAACATCATCTATTTAGTTGTAATATTTTAGCAATTGTGGATATATTATCATCCTGTAAAGTCTCGGAGTAGTCCATAAGCAGATTTCATCCTTTTCAAGTAATAAATAATTTTGCATTATTGCACAAAAAAGGTTTGGATTTAGAATTGTTTGGCATTAGTCAATATTCAATGTTGTGGGGATGGGTAGAAGTTCAGTCCCCAATTTTAACTACACCAATCTTATGCATATTCATAAGAATATGTGTTATTATTATCTTGTATAATGCATATTATACAAGAAAACTATATTTCCAAAAGGCAATTATGAGGCAGTGATAGCTCAGTGGCTTTGGCTATGGACTGCCGCGCAGCAGGTCCATGGTTCGAATCCCGCCGCGGGCTTGAGCTTCATCGCATGGTGGAAGGCCATTTTTGCGAATGCCCACCTGGCTAGCCACCACCCTCAAGTAGAAAATCTTGTTGTGTTCCTACAGGATACTCAGTTTAAACAACTTAGCGTCCAGAACATGGCCTTTATTCAGAGTCCACAAAATCAACTAGTCTTAGAGGGTAGATTCGTCATGAGCAATCATCCTAACTCTTTATTTATTTATCTACCTACATGGGTATTTTGAATCAATACATAACACACATCAAACAAAAGAATAAATTTGATCAGCGAAATATAACAAAAAGTGAGATTATGATTGTACAAAAAAAAAAGACATTTCACTATGAAAGTGGTGGCGAAGGGAAGGAGGGAGTTAGTGAAGATTCAATTACAAAATGTGTTTGCACTAAGACTAGCATCTTACTACTCATCACTTCCTGTTTCAACGCACTTTCCTACATAGGTACAAATGAAATAGATGTATGTGAGCTAAAGCATTGTGTTAGTTTGTCCTTCAGTACACACAATATCTAACACAACTTTGTGTTGGGCAAAAACTGTTTCAGCCCATGCTAATACAGTGAAAGATTAAATGTGGTGTTTAGGTCAAAATATGATAAAGTAATTATCAGGATATATCTTGTTAACTATGACTATCAGCACAGACTTATACCCAACTAAACATTTTTTTTACATGTTATTAAAAGAGAAAAAATATCTCACAATGCATTCATCAGTCTTTAGGTATTCAATTTTATTTGGGTACATACTTTTAAGTTATTATTACTTACAGAAAAACCTTCAAAGAGGCAACCAGCTCGCCTCCGCTACAAAATAGAGAAGAAAGTTAAAGATCACAATCGAAAACTGAAAAAGGAAGCTAAGAAAAACCCCAAGTCAAAAAAACCCAAGCCAGTGCAGATTCCTAATAATTGCCCATTTAAAGAAGATATACTGAAAGAAGTAGAAGCTGTAAAGAAACACAAAGAAGAAGAAAAACAGAAAAGGAAAGAGCAAGCAAAGTTGGAGAAACAGAAGAAATTGGAAGAAAAGAAGAATGGTAGCAATGTGAGCATTGGCTCCTTTGTAAGTAAAGTATTACTTTAATCTTTTAAGACTTTTTACAATGCACTAAAAATAACTTTCTTTCATCTTTAATTGTATTAGTTATGTTGTTATATATTATTCAATATAATCTGTATATATATATATATATATATTTGTCTAGCTGCAGTTGTATTTCTGTATTATCTCAGTAGAACATGAATGTTGATAAAAGGACACAGTCCACAGCATACCTAAAACATTCTTTGTACTCGAAGGTTTTTTTTGTATTATATGTTAAAAATCAAAATCATTATTTCACCTTCTCTGCCTCAATCTGTTCACAGAAACAACAAAAAACAGAAATAATATTGGTACATCTGTATATTCTTTTCTGCTCATATTTTATATACTTTTGCAGTCGGTATTAATGTTGTTATCTGTGCATGGTCCCTGCTTAATACTTTACTAGTTAAATAGTATATCTATATATTAATTTATAAGCACATCATGAGATAATAATGGTGATCTGTTGAACTGAAAGACTACTAAATACTTTTCAGGCAGCAAATGCGGAAGCTCGTGGGAAAGTCCATGATGCATTCAAAACTCCTGGCACAGAGTCAGATGATGTTGAATTTGGCAAGGACAGGAAACAGGAAAATTCCCTAAAGACATATTACAGAGAGTTCAAGAAAGTCATATCAGAAGCTGAAGTTATACTGGAAGTGGTTGATGCTAGGGATCCATTAGGTAAGTCTTTTAATTAGTATGACTAAGGGCCGGCGCTGATAATGGCACGGTACGGCTTGCTTCGGCAGTCAGCCAGGCCTGATATGACTTTAATTTTTCCTCTCGTTAATTTTTAATTTTGTTATCATTACAATAAGGTTAAAAATAACTTGATCAAGAATGAAATCCTTTGCCGTGTCGCGACGTTGTCAGTCAGCGCCGCGCGCCGGCCCGTAGACCGGCACTACTAAAACAATAAAGAAAATACTTGAACAGAACTTCACAATACTCCTAGGAGTGTCATATTTATGTACATACGAAACTATATTTTCTAAAAAAATTTGATAGAAAATCAAGTTTGATATAATAAGGATAAGATATGCGGTAAGATTGGCTTTCTTGTAAAAACACACTAGACTGTAGAGGTAAGTTAAAATGGAAATTATTTAACTGATATAAAATACTTACCAACATAGTAGAATACATCACAGCATATAGTCACACTGTGATTTACCTGGATAGTGTGATTTACATGATATAAAGGGCAACCATTCATTTATCATGACATCAACTGGATTGTCACAGGTAAACCAGGTCTCCAAGGATTTGCCATAATCCCCATGCTTGGCAGTCGTCTGTGGGATGACAGTAGAAGTTCTCAGTTCTTTAGAAGGTCCTGCTGCTACCATTTCTGGTATTTTTTCCTTATTTGCCTCTTATGACACCCACAAAAAATGAGGGAGTGACATTCTGACCGAGCACTCCATGAGGCTTAAACAATTAATTACATGCAATAACAGTGTAGGTTGGATGCAGAACCTGATATTGCATTATGAAGTCTGCATAGTGCTATAGCTAATGTTATAACTAAGGTTTTACTATAATATTCGTGAGTGTTATCTAAAGATTAGTTTCGTAGAGTTAGATGTGCCTGTTTATTTATTTATTTATCATCAAATGCATACTGTGCTTACAGAATACCCAAAGCGCACAGTAGGCCAACCTTAAATAAAATTATCTACTTATGTATCGAGACTTATAAAAATTAGAGTTACTGAAAAATTTAAGACAGCATCCCAATACAAAATTAAAATTAGACAAAAATATGTCAAGGGCTGGTATTTGAGCAAGCATATCATTGAGCAGATTAAGGCCTGGTGCGGTGGGAACGTGCTATGCCGATTGAGAGCGCACAGCTGTGTGTAAGTCTTGAAGTGCTCGTAGCTACGAGTATGCTGCCTAGTCGTTAAATATGATCAACTAGGATAACTAATTACTAACTAATCTATAGGTTGAACTATGTTTGCTGCGGTGATGACTTCGATGACCGCCAGTGGCATTTACTACAAAGCATGTACGTGCTTCGGACGGCACCCTAAGCTGTCGGTCTCCGTTGTTGTCGTAGGATGGCAGCTGTTATTGCATCGTAGGCCTACCGCCATCTAGTAGAAAATAAATCACCAAGCATCTAAAGATAATGATGTATTCAGGCAGAATGGCGACAATTTTTTAAGGATTCTGGAAGTGTATTACTGATTGATTACCTTCCAGAAAAAGTTACGATGAACACTCGGTATACTATAGTGATCTTTTGAATATAATTGCTCGGCGTTATTCATGAAAAAAGAAAATGCAATAAAAAAAAAATATAAGCGAAGTTGGCACTGCAAGCAACTGGATTCGACAAAAAGAAACATCGCCCTACAGTCCAGATCTGAAAATGTTGAGTGGTAATCGGTGATCATCACTTGTGTCTGCCCAAGCATGTTAGGTCATCAGAATGTTGGTGTTAAACTTTGCGGTAACATAGCAGATGCATTACAAATTTTGAAGCGCTCGTAGCGAAGTTTGCTAGGCTGTTCTTAACCGATCAGCAAAGTTAAGCAACGTCCGCCGCGGTCATGAGTTGGATGGGTGACCGCTAGTGACATTACTACTGAGCGCTTCCGTGCTTCGGAGGGCACGTTAAGCCGTCGGTCTCGGTTGTTGTCTTAGGATGGCAGTCGTTATAGCATGGTAGTAGGGCATTTTGCGAATGCCCGCCTGGCTAGCTACCACCCTCAAGTAGAAATTCTGTCGCCAAGCATCTAACGGTGTGTTCCGGCAGCTGTCCTTGAGAGCCAGTAATTGTAGGTTAGCCTGAACAACATCTTCGACCACATCATCACTTACCATCAGGTGAGATAGTGGTCAAAGGCTAACTTATCAGGAATAAAAAAAAAAGCCAGTGATCAGCTCTCAAGGGCTGCTGCTGAAATACACTGTTAGGTGCTTGGTGACAGATTTTCTACTTGGGGGGTAGTAGCTAGACAAGCGAGCATTCCTAAAATGCCCTTCCACCATGCGTTGAAACGTAATTCGGCGCGGCGTTGGGGCTCGAACCATGGTCCTGCGGCACGGCAGTACATAGCTATTGGCGCTTGGCTATCATTGCTTTTAGTTTATGCATTAACCGATAAGACATCAAATCTAATAGTTACACATACTAAGTAACTTAAACAAATATAATGAATAGATTCAGGCGTTACTTTGCGGAAATCCATATTTAATAATAACAAATATTTTTAAAAGTATCTTGAGAAAACATTCAGTCTCGATCGTGCGCTCGGTGTGTCTAGGTGAACTAGTCGGATATTCTTCCGGTTATGCTGCGTGATGTTTGTGACGTCACGTAGATAACAGAAAAAATAGGCCGAATTGTCAGTAGATATATATTTTTATACATTTTTAATTGTTTTATTTAAATATTATTTAATGTTTTCTTAAGATACTTAAAATTGTTTTGTTATTATTAAAAAAATAATTAAATAATGTTTTTTTGTTTACAAGTACAGTTAACTTAATCTATATGACATCATTGTGGAAAGGTACTGTCTCTCATTATACAGGTTTAACACCTAGTGTCAGAGACAGTGCTACATTGAGTTTTGTAACACGTTTTATTTTTCAATAAACTTTATTATTATATATAGAATATAGAATATATTATTATATAGAAATGTAATGACGTTTCATAACCCCCTTCATAAACTTGAAATGAGTATGAATAAGCGGACAAGTTATTATATCAAAACGTGTTTTTAATACAAATCTATATATGTGTAGTAACTATGGTTTATAACTTCATATCATGTCATAATACTTACGATATAAAATGTAAACAAGGTCACATCTGACTATATATAAAAGTGCAAATTTTTCATTGTTGTTACGAGTATAAATGTGTCTGGTGTAATTTCTGCTAAATAATACGACAACATAGCACTGTTTCAGCGTGCATTATAAATTATTACGTTGACAATAAATAATCTATTTATTTATATCTCAATTATACAAGTTTACATGTTTAGGACTAAAATTAATACTAGCCATGTCTTACATGACTTCAAATCGAGAGTAAATAGGTTTCTTCTAGGTAAGCGTGCTCCAACTTAGACCAGATCAATGCTTAACATCGGGCAGGGTGTGGTCAAATGCGAACCTATAATGAATTAAATAAAAAAACATATTTTATCGTATATTTATTAACAATGATATAGCAATGCCTACACTAAGATTAGTCTTGCCTTGTGTTATAGGTTTGCTGTCCCTTCCAAGGTCACATCTATTTTCAGAGTATTAGTTAAGATATACTGCTTCTTAATTTGACTGGTGTGCGAACTGAGACTATTTTTTCTTCATTCATTGGTTCGTCAGGCAGAACAAATGCGAAGGTAAAATTACAGGCAAGGCCTTCTCGATTAGTTTTAATCAGTGTTTTTCGATTATTTTTTTAATCTATATTTATTTATTCACTTTATAGGTACTCGGTGTGACCAAGTGGAAGAAGCAGTTCGTGAATCGGGAAAACGTCTAGTCCTCATCCTAAACAAAGCAGATCTAGTTCCTCGCAATAACCTGACGGCTTGGCTCAAGTACCTCCGTAGAACCGCGCCGGCGGTACCCTTCAAGGCGTCCACGCAGGACCAACAACACAATTTAGGCAGGAAGAAAATGAAGCATATTGTTAAAGAAAAGGAGATGAAAGGTAAGTTATGTGTTTGCATCCTTAAAAGGCGAGCTGAAGTGCCCTGCAATATATTGATTGTTATTTTTTATGTTAGGAAGTGATGACACATAAGTCGTCCGTCTGATGGTAAGCTGTCACGCCTATCCATTACAGATGCAGTGTCACCATCCTTGATCTACCTTTCACTGCACTGCGTTCGTCACTCGTCTCGACTATCGAATTAGGCTTTCCATATGTCTCATTCGCCCAGTAATAATTTGCTTAGCTTAAGCAACGTCCGCCGCGGTCAAGGCTTGGATGGGTGACCGATAGTGAACTAGGTACTGAGCGCTTCTGTGCTTCGGAGGGCACGTTAGCTGTCGGTCTCAGTTGTTGTCTTAGGATGTTAGTCGTTATAGCATGGGCGTAGGGCATTTTGCGAATGTCCGGCTGGCTAGCCACAACCTCAAGTAGAAAATGTGTCGCCAAGCACCGTATTGCTGGCGTCGTAGGTATTAAGTCTTCTACGTGTGTATTGATCGGTTAAGAACGGCTAAGCAAACTTTCGACTACGAGCGCTTCAAAGTTGCTGCATCTAATATTCCCTCGGAATAATCGTTATAAATACGGTTATAATATATGCAGAGTGATCCAATATCTCTACGCAGTGCAAAAGGGTCGAGCCGATCGGAGAAAGCTTCTTGTACTATTTTCATTTGTAGAAGCATGAAGTGGATAGTAGGTTAACTTTTCGTTTATGGTTAATTCCTGTTTTAGGTTCAGCGTGCGTAGGCGCAGAACTTCTAATGAGCCTTCTCGGTAACTACTGTAGAAACCGCGGCATCAAGACCTCTATCACAGTGGGTGTGGTCGGTTTGCCCAACGTCGGGAAGAGCTCCATCATCAACAGTCTTAACAGGTCCAAGGCGTGCAATGTTGGCAGCACACCCGGAGTTACTAAGTAAGTTCATGTTTATATCGTATATCAACGGATTTTTTAAATTTAGTTTTCATCGCGTAAATATTAGCCTGCTGGCTGCAGGCTGATTATTTTAGCAGACTCGAATGTGGTGCCTCAAATACCCCTATAATTCACCTATGTACATACCTGAAGGTCCTTTCGAGAAAAAAGAACGCTGGTTGGATGTTCTATATTTTAACTGAGCCAATGATAAATAAAACTGGCCAACTGCGGGTTGGACTCTTTATTATTATTTGTTGTTGTACCTTAAATATTGTACTATATTAGTACTAAGTATGACGCTCATATGTATTACCGATTTTACGATAAAGCGAAAACGAAAACGTTTAAACAAGTATTGATTTATTTTAAAACTAAAAAAAAACCGATTTCGTTAAGCGATTTATCGTTACGTAGTAATTAAAACTGCAAGTTATACATATTTATGAAATTTTTTTTTACCTCACAATATTGGGTCTAAAATCCGCCAGTTTGTTTTTAATTTTTTTTTGTATGTACCTAGTGTCACTTGGGTTATCAAGAGGAATCTAACAATATCTCTTACATAAAAATCGGTCAATCCGTTTAGAAGTTATGGTGGAATAAAGAAACTCACAAACATACATACATACATGAACCCTGAAAACATAACTCTCCTTTTTTGGGCAGTCGTGTAAAAATACACGATTATTGTAAGGGGACTACCTTTTTATTAAAACTCACGTAATTTGACACATATTAAATGATTATTTTGAGCCGATTTCATGTGTAGCCGATTACAGTGCATGCGCGGGTGCGATCGTGAGCTCAGGCACCTCGTGATGAAGCGACTCTGAAGGCCGCGAAGACCGGTCGAGACGTATTCTCGACGTAATACGTAAGTGAAATCGGCTCAAAATAATCATTTAATATGGGACTACCTTTTATTTGTGACTTTTTGCTATTGTTATTAATTGTTAGGCAATCTGCCGTATTACCACAGATTCTGTGAAAACTTCAACCGGCTACCTATTACCGTTCCTTGATTTAAGATTCATCCCTTTAAAGGACAGACGGACGGGCGGATAGCCGAGGCTTAGTAGTAGAGTCCTGTTGCCTAGTGCGGAATCCTAAAAAGGTAGCAGAATGGGGGAAATTTCCTGAGTAACATGGTAACATAACGTGTTTTTGCCACCCAGAGCTTTGCATATATAGTTTTTGTTTTCATGTTATTGTTACATTTACGAGTTCTAACTGGTATTAAGCGGTAATCTCTGCCTATAACACACGCATTTCGTCACAAGTAACGAACAACACTGCGCCCATACCCTTAGATTTACAGATATTAAGCCTCATGTGCCTGTAATAAATTTCCCACTGGCTCTCAAGGACCGCTGCCGGGATCCACTATTAGTGCTTGGTGCAATTATTTATAAGTAATTTTCTGCTCGAGGGTAACTAGCCAGGCCGGATTTGCAAAATGCTGTTCCAAATGCTGAGCCGGCGCGTTGGCGGTCGTACCATGAATCTGCAGCAAGGCAGTCCATAGTTTTTACCACTTGGTTCATGCTATGCTGCTCTGAAATCCTGTTAGAGGGAGTGTAATTACTACTTACTTCATTTACTTCTACTACAGCTACCAGCGGGATTTGAACCCGTGACTCCAAGACTCCGGTTCTGTAATTTTACATCTAAGCTATAGTAGCTTATTTTGCCATGCTATTTTAACTTGCTGATATAGGGGCCATCTATATATAGCACCTAATTTTTTTTTTATGTACATAACATTAACACCGTAAAAATATATAAATTGAGATAGTGGTCAAAGGCTAACCTATCAGGCATTAGAAAAAAGTTGCTTTTTTTCTTCAGGCAAATGCAAACTGTCCAGCTCGACTCCAAAATCAAGATCCTCGATAGTCCTGGCATAGTGTTCCACACTGGATCAGAAAGTGACTCGTCCGTGGCCCTCAAGAATGCCATTCGAGTGGGGGCACTGAAGGACCCCGTGACCCCGGCCACTGCCATTCTGCAGAGAGCCAACAAACACATGCTTATCGAGCTTTATAGTATACCAGAATTTACTACTCCACAGGTAAAAATGGTCAAAGTCTTATATGGTATCTGTAATTGACAAGGCTAGCTTTGGAGTATTTATCTTATATAGCAAATTAACACAATAATAATAGCGGCGCAGCGGCCGTTTGTTTTACTTCAAACGATTTTCGACTTTCTCTTTATCATTATAATGTATATTTTATAGTATAGGATAAAAGAATTGATGATGATGGGCCCCCGGCGTCCGCTTAACTTTTGCAAGTTTTTTTAACTATGCCACTTGGTGTAGATTAAGCTTTATAAACAAATTAAGATATATTTAGAGGAAGAGAGTGTCTTCCTTTGTTCATATGTTCTCTGAACTGGACTTGTCTACAGCTGAAAATCATATACATGCATAATGGTAGAGTATTTTGCAAATACTTGCCGGGCTTACTTCCATTATCAAAAAGAAAATATTTTGCCAAGCATTTAACGGTGTGTGATGGGCTTCTGGCAGCTGTTGTTAAGGCCCATTGCAGGATAGGCCATTTAGCCATCTTATCATCACTTACCATCAGTTGAGATCAAAGGCTAGTCAAAGTAATAGTTTTTTTTTTATTCACTTAGATATTAAGTTATCCCTGAGAGAATGTGATACAACTAAGATCTACATGAATGAAGTCGCAGTAGCAGAACAAATTCCATAACTTTGAACCTAACAGACCTTTAATTTTCTATCGTTGTTTCAGGAGTTCTTCGCTCACCTAGCATCTCGTATGGGCAGGTTCAAGAAAGGCGGAGTGCCCGACCAAGAGGCGGCCGCTAGGATACTTCTAAACGACTGGAATATTGGCAAGGTGCATACTTTGTATTTACCAACAACACTACTTTAGCATTCTAACATTTAAGTACTTTTTCACGTTGATATATTAATTTTAAACAACCAAACAAACACCTTGAGGGGTGTCATGGTTGTATGTATCTAGCGTCTTATCTATTGGCTATCGAATCTGTTTCTTCTCAATCGTTCTCTTCTGTTTGTGGCGGGAAACTATTGCTTCATTGATTTTTATTTTTCATTGTTAACTGTTCTTTTTGTATGTGCTTAGTTTTAGGTTTCTGTTATTAAATTATATTTCTATTCTTAATTGCTGAGGTTTTAGAATCCTTTGCTTAGTCCTCTAACGCGGTTAAAAAAAGGGAACGAAAGGATAAATTCAGTTATAACTCACTCACCACGATAGCTCAATTAGTAGAACATGTTCCGGCTATAGGGATGGATGGTCGCGGGTTTGATACACTCTCGTGGTTCAACATTTTCATTTTGTTATAATTTTGTAAGCTTGGAGTCACAAGCTTACAAAGTTATACTATGTTGCATTTCAAAATTTTTAGAGCACAATGTGTTTCATCAATGTTGAGTACATATTTAACTAGCCACCTCCGGTTGATTGACTGTTGCTTTCCATAATCAGTACAAATTTTATAAATGCGAAAATAACTCTGTCTGTCTGTTACGCTTTCATGCCAAAACTACTGGACCGATTTGAATGAAATTTGGTATGGAAAAAGTTTGAGACCCGGGAAAAAACATAGGATAGTTTTTATCCAACTGCGCAAAAAGAGGTTAATGTATTTGCGCGATAAACGACATACGCGCGGGTGGAGCCGCGCCCGGAAAGCTAGTAATATATATAATAGTATCCTATTAAATATTGTAATTTATTTATGTATTAATTTCTTTACAGGTTCGCTATTACACGGAACCTCCGGAAACGCCCGATTCTGAAGTACACGTGGATGCTCAAATCGTGACGTCATTAGCCAAGGAGTTCGATATCAATTCCTTCGAAGCAATGGAGACTGAAACTATGAATGAATTGGACACGCACAATACTGGAGTGGAAGGCGTCAAGGTATTGACTTTCTTAATTAATGTTGAAAAATAAGGATTACCTATATTGCTTTGCTTGTGACACTCAGTATTAAGTACTATATATAACAAATAGGCTAAGATCCTTTGAATATTTTGCGCGTCTTTATACAAGCAGTTCGCCAAAGGGTCCGAAATGCGCCAATAGTACTAATTACCAAAGATTGGACCGATTTGCATGTGCATGCTCACGGCCGTTTCCATTACTATCTATTCGGACCCAGCAAAAGCGTTCATCTTTCTAAATAAATTCATAACCTCAAAAATATTACCGACTTTTAACAGTTACAGAGTATTAACTAAATATACCAGCTAGCACTCACGGTGTTTAGTCGAAATCTCCGACCGGTGTCGGTCGGAGATTTCGACACAAGTTACAGAGTACTCGAGTGAGAGAATTACGAGCTGTAAAACAACTGTTAAAAGTTAAAAGATTTTTATTTAACTTTTCATTTGTTGTAAGTTAAGCCACAGATTCGTAGGCAAGCCAATGCTTGGTCTGAAATGCGCACAGTTACGTACAATTCGGACCAGCTCAGCCGTGCTATTGGTAATTGCGCAAATCGGACAGCACCCTTTGAGAGGAGAGAACTGAAAGTAAAATCTTACGTCATTGGAGGGAAATTCAAAACTTTTTTTTTGTTACTAGCACCATCGTGCTTGATTGTGTGATTCGGGATATACGAAGGATCACATTATCTATTAAAGATTTTTTATCTTAAGCTTCAATGATACTTGCCAGCGTTGAGTCACATCATACAATTCATCTAATGACTTCTGTTTTAATGGTCCTTTTTTGATTTTTTGATGTATTTAATGTGAGATGAATGTAAAATTTTGTAAAGTCGTTTTTATCTCTATAAAATAATTTAATTTAAATTGAGAAATATGATACCAATGTCGACGAATCTTTTCAGGATTATAGTCAATTTTTTATGTTAAATATTTATGAAACTATTATGAAATAAATTAATAAAAAATATAGATAAGAGATGTCCTCGTTGGTTTGTGGATAAAAGTGGCGCTTTAGAGTCTTGGGGTCCTGGGTTCAACCGCCAGGTCGGACGATATATTTTCGGTTTATCTGACATAGATAGCATAGAAGTGAAGGCAAGACTCTATTCTATGCCGGCATAGAATTTGTAGAGTCCAGATAGAGTTTTATCACATCAACAGCGATTACCTCTCTTATAACTATAGGTTGTCGTTCTGTATATAATCAAAAGACATACAAAAGCTCGCGAATATAGACTTTGCCACCACGTGAACGTTGAAGCTATCTAGATTCTAGGCAACAAAGACATAGTGAGAAGGCTAAAAAGGGAACCTTTCGAGACAGTATTAGTTAAGTTTCAGTGCTAAGGTTTGTATTGAAGTGAGTGCTACTACTTTATTATGTTGTTGTTACATATAAAAAACACAAGAATATTGTGTCACCCGATTAATAGAGACAATAAGGGAGTTGTTAATGGAAACATTCTTAATTTTACTCTATTTAGCTGTTTAAGTCAAACTGAAATTATTTATTAGTCTGTTGGCTGGATTGTAATGCTATAAGGTACCAAAGTATTTCAGGAAAAAAAAATACGCATGTTTTCTAATACAATTCGTTTAGATAAAATATTAGTAGAATCCTTATACAATAAAAGTAACAAAAATCAGTACTATAATATTATAAATGCGAAAGTAGCTCTGTCTGTCTGTTTCGCTTTCACGCCAAAACTACTGGACCGATTTGAATGAAATTTAGTATGGAAATAGTTTGAGACTCGGGAAAAAACATAGGATAGTTTTTATCCAACTGCGCAAAAAGAGGTTAATGTTTTTGCGCGATAGCCGATATACGCGTGGGCGGAGCTGCGCCCGGATAGCTAGTTACGAGTCTATACAGATGTCTATATACCTATATAGACATCTGCGATGACCTTATACTACTAGGAATTTTGATTCCACGCTTGGCAGACTATAACAACGATACGAGATCTAATTATCTCGATACGAGAATGAATTACCTCGATAGGATATCATTAAATGGGATACTTACACATTTAACAATCGTGCGCAGTACTTTAATATATTATTGTATACTCTAATACGTATCCGCTATGTGCTATATCTATGTATATATTTTCAAATTTCTTGTCCACAGATATCAAGCACAGGCCCAGTCAAAGCACTAAACGAAACCGAAATGCAAGTGGACGAAGATGAATCCAGTCTGCTCCCTAAGACCCTCAGCATAAGGTCCAAATTGGACAAAACTAAGAAAACGGAACGCACCAAGTCCGACCCAGAAATGCAGATAGAGGGCAACACGAAACAGAACAAATTAAGAAAAATGCAGTTCAAAAAGGACAAAAAGAAAAAGGCGAGAGATGAAAAGCAAGCGGTTAATTTAGCAGAGGTTTTAGAAAATGTTACTTTAACTACGTATAAGAAAGATGATTACGATTTTAATGATTTATCACTATAAATACTAGGTTTTGCCATCTCAAGATCATGTTATCCTAGTAAGCAAAAGTGAAATTAGGAAATTGTTTTGCAAAGGCAATGTTTTAATTTTTGTACCTATAACTATGATGGCTAGGAACTGTTTTGTTTTGAACATTTAGTCACATTATCACTTTACAAAATAACAAATTAACGAGTGGAAAAATTCAAGTCATTTGCGGGATTCGAGCCCCCGTCATCCACCCCTATAGCCGGGCTATGCTCTGACCGAATGAGCTAACATGACAATGAGTCAAACTCCAATTTTTCCTCTCGTTGTTTTAACAAAGTATGAGGATGGATCATGTTAGCTGAGCCGATCAGAGCATACCCGGCTATAGTGGTGGAAGACGCGGGTTCGAACCCTGCACATGACTATAATTTTTTCTCTCGTAAATTTGTAATTTTGTTATGTAAAATGCAAAACATGCATTATTGCATAAATAAACATGTTATAACATTATCCCTTGCTCAGATTTTGGTTTAGTTGTTGTTTTTATTTTTGGTTAAATCCATACCACCTGCTATATTTTTGTAAAAGGTATCTGTATACCTAATTTATTTACTCTAATAATACGTATTTAATACCGTTTTTACCAAATAATGGTAGAGAAATAATCGTAAAAACTTACATGCACGACTAATGACGTTAAAAAACTGAAGGACTTTGGTCAAAATAAAATTGATATGGCAACAATAAAATAATAATACAATAAATATAATCTCTATCACCTTACTATTAAAGTCTACATTTCAGTAAAATTGAATGCATATCTGGTTTGTTATATAATACAATATGTATTTTCGGATTGTTTTCGTTTAATTTCCCCATGAATATGCGAACTGATAGCAAACGAATGCAAGATAAGGCGTTAACGTATGACGTGTCTGTTAGAACGATTATGTGGCTCATAGAGACGCAGATTAATTCATAGTTGGTACATTATGTAGGTAGCAACTTGGATAATGGTTATTGGTAAAATTTCCTAATTTTTGTGTAGACTTAAATCATATTTCTTTTTGAAACATAGGTTTTTTTTTATTGCTGATAGGTAAGCCACACTCTCACCTGATGGTAAGTGATGTGGTCGAAAGTGTGAACAGGCTTAACTTAAAATTACTGGCTCTCACAGCTGCCGGAACACACCGCTAGGTGCTTAGCGACAGATTTTCTACTTGACGGTGGCCCCTAGCCAGGCGGGCATTCTAAATGCTAAATGTCCTTCCACCAAAGCTAATTTAGCAATGGTATAATAATTGCCTTAATAGAAAATTTACTTATTTGTTTTTGAAGGTGAGAGGTCACGGGTCAACAAGTCCGTGATAAGAATTCGGGAAAACTCGAATGAGAGAGATAACCGCGCTATCTTTGTTTTTTTAAAATTACGAGTGTAGATAACACGTTCTAGAAAGAAGTATCGATTTATTTTACGACGCCTAATATATCTGGATATTGTAGACTAATATCGTTATGGTACATAGATAGTATGGTACCATTATCTGCGTAATCCGTGTCTCCAAAAGGTAGGTAGATTAGGTTGCAACAAGATATATAAGTATATCAAATACATAGATATACTTACCATCAGCTCAACTATCTTTTTTTTTTATGTTGACTAGCGGTCCGCCCCGGCTTCGCACGGGCATTTAACAAAAATTAAACACATAAAAAAGAAGTTGTGACATAACTGTAATAGGTAGGCATAGTATTGTGGACGTTTTTGTAGATATTGATGTCCTCCATAAAATTGTAGTACATCTCTTTGCTCTATTATCAACAGTTCCGCAGCGTATGCGATATAACTATTAAGATAAGATATATAAGATTTTTTTCGCACTTTAGGTTACATTATCGAAGGTTTCACACGGATCCCTAACTTTTTGAAAATCTATATCCTATGTCATCAGGGATAGTGTAGGAGTATAGGATTCTAATGGTGAAATAATTTTTCAAATCGCTTCGGTAGTTTCAGAGCCTGTTCAATGTAGTCGTTTATTATTATTTATAGTTTTTCGTATTAATAGTAGCTTGTATGATATGTGTTATGAATTGTAGACCTATTTGCAAGGAAAATAAACGCATTTATGATTATTATTAAATGCAGACAAAGAAACAATCAAATCTTTCTTCTATATTGTATTAGTTTAGATATGCTTGCCTTTTACTACTATCTCACCTGATGGTAAGTGATGAGATTGTCGAAGATGTTGTTTATCAGGGTAACGTAGAATCACTGGCTCTCAAGGAGGCCGGAACACACCGGTATGTGCTTGGTGACAGATTTTCTACTAAAGGATGGTGGTAGCTAGCCAGGCGCGCATTCGCAAAATGCTATAACGACTGCCTTCCTAAATAACCACCGGGACCGACGGCTTAACGTGCCCTCCGAAGCACGGAAGCGGCCTCAGTAGTACCTAAAGTCACTAGCGGTCACCCATCCAAGTTAAGACCGGGGCAGACATTGCTTAAGTTAGCTGATTGTTAAGAACAGCTAAGTAATCTACGCTATGAGTGACACAAGCGCAGTGAGATAAGCACAGAAAAGAGAAAGCAATACCTATTTTATATCTCTATGGTGATAAGCGTTGAGATTGTTTCGATAGCGATGTGATTTGGCATTATTATAACGACGGCAGGCAGTGGATTTTTCACTTTCTAATGATTCATTTTGCTGGAATAATTATTATAAATTCACTACCTAAATTTATCGATATGGCGCCAACCTTATCGGTCAAAAATTAAATCTTACAAATCAATCCGTAAGTCTCAGTATATAATTACAGAATAAAAAGGCCGTATGATCAGAATATAGGCAAGTACCTACCATGGGTTTCCTAATCAAGGGGATTAGAACCATGTTAAATCAATAAAGGTTTATTTTTCTCCTAAAAATCCCTTATCATTTTGAAAGGGTAATTCGAGACTAAGCCTTTTAACGTAAGTCAGGCTTGCCCGGTTTTAGAAAATGGCAGTTATTGACATGTGCAGTGCGTAAATTGAAGGTTCTGTGGTTAACTCGGCCCACAGTCAGCGGACTCAGTAGATCAATAAGGTTTTTTATTGGTCATAGGCCCATGCTCCAATGTATCAGGTGCCTATCTGTTTGGGGGGCACAGTTGAAGTTTTAATTTGTGATCCGACTGGTCGACTCGGCCCGTATTTGATTTACGGGTGCGGTTGACAGTTTCCAATATTTACGGGGTATGTCCAGCCCAGCCCATCAACATATTTCAAAAATATGCAATTACATAATTGAATAAATTGCACAAAAATCCAAATATTGATTTATCTTTTACATAACATTCGATAAAATCAGGTCAAAGATAATTAATACAAAAGCGAAACACGATTAAACATTTTGATTATAAGAGTAGATGAAGCAAGTACCTACATACGTTCGAAACTGGTTGATGAGAAACTTTCAGGTAAGTATTACATGACTCCTAGCCGGTTGATAATTATATAGCAATAAAAGTTAGGTAAGACTTAAAAATAACCGCTAATTAGGTCTAAGATGTGACGTATTTTACTTCAGAATCAACTCTAAAATAACCCCAACGTAGGTCTCAGTTGTGACAGCTGACAAAGTAGGTAACAGGTCATAATATCGTACAGTTATAATTTCAGACTGGCTGCAATCAACTCAAAAATAACCTAGAAATAGGTCTTGAATGTGACTATCTCGACGTTATTTCACTTTGACTATTACAATATCTTTGATTTTACATACGAGTATGCATCCCTACCTTAGAATACTCAAAGTTATTCATATTACGATAGTCAAAGTACACGTCCTCGTTCATTGTAATAAAAAATCAATAAGAACTTATTTGTATCTATGTACTGAGCAAAATACAGCTCATTTCCTGTTTTTCGATACAAATAATTCATGCACAAATTTTACGTGGTATGGCAAAAGGTCCTGTTTAAATTTAGATTGATTTAGTTAATCTTATGTCAAAAGTGACACATAACGGCGTAGAGTACGATAAATATAAATTGAATAAAAATTAGTGAAGTTTAGAGATAAAATAAGTCTATTAAACTGATAATGTTGCCTGCAGGAATACCAAAACGTGTTTCACACATTTATCTCTAATTCAGTGCATCTTAAATTTAGAGAATGCTGCGGAGAATCGATACTATAATATTTTATTTAACATTCGGATTACTTTTCTCTGAGTTTCTGATGTTTCTCTGAAAAACTGACACTGACAGCTTACACAATTATATCTTTATAAAAATTTGCTACGGAAAATATTTTATTCCTACCCGAAAATACGAAACAAGTTCTAGATAAAAGTCCGCAGAAGATATAAAAACATAATGGTAAATTAAACCAGCATAAGCAAATGAAAATGTAAAGTACAAGTGTCAAAGAAGTCCTTTTTTTATTAAGTCAATGTAAGATAGTTCTTACGCGCTGCTGCCCACCCTCCGGTATTTTACTCTTAGTTGCCTCTTACGACACCCACGGGAAGATATGTAGGTACTTACTCGTATATGTATCTGAGAGTATGTATTTGATATTGCCTCAATATCACTTATGTGTAGCTAAATGATGATGATGTGGGCAAAGATGACATGCAGCCTAGACCAAGAATGGGGACTGACACAGACCAGCTACTTCGAACCTGCACATTTTGCTTGGCGACAGAATTTTTACATTTGGTAGTGAGAATGAAATTCTCCTATTAACCACCACGCTGTATTACTGGAAAATGGCAGCCGGTAGATACTAAGGTATGTACGGTAGGTACCTATGCCTAGAGGTAGGTTATCTGTAGTTTAACATAGCTATCACGGCTGCGCTTAGAAAGAACAACAATATTAGTGGAGTTACTGTTACTAGGTAATATGGCTTCTGAAAAACCAGATGGATTGCTGTAAAACCAGCAGGTGACTCGCCTCCTATGACTAGGTATTCTAAATAGGTTGATACTTAATACACATGTCAAATACCGTAAGTGTATGTCTCCAGCTTACTCAATAGAAATTTCTTACTTCTGAATATGCCAATTTTTAGAGCATCTTTAGTGCTATTATGAATACCGACTCAAAATTTAGGGCCAAATAAAATTCGACAATTGAGTAAGCTGGAGGCATACACAACTAGACCTAAGTTCTGCCTATCCTATGCAACGTACCTCTATACTCTGGGCTATACGGGCTTTCAGTCGTAAAATCCTTTTATAACAACAGCAACTATTTAAGTCACACATTGAAGATTCCACTGTTAAACAAACGCCTCCCCTATTTTTGTCGCCAAGCTTGGCGTCTTGGGAATCGCAGTGAGAACGGGTCTTCTTTAGAAGGCGCTGCTGTCTACTTTATTTTTCACTTTGTCGCCTCACCATAGAACATAATATAATAATACAAGCAGCACCTGCACATTATTATACGTTCTATGGTGAGGCGACAAGTAAAAAATAAAGTAGACAGGAACAGCGCCTTCTTAAGAAGACCCGTCTACTACCTTTGTTATCTATCTCTCTCTAATCTCTATTTCGAAGCAGTGATAGCTCAGTGGCTTTGGCTACGGACTGCCGCGCAACAGGTCTATAGTTTGAATCCCCCCGCGGGCTTGAGGTTCACCTCATGGTGGAAGGGCATTTTGTGAATGCCCGCCTGGATAGCGACCACCCTCAAGTAGAAAATCTGTCGCCAAGCACCTAACGGTGTGTTCCGGCAGCTGTCCTTACGAGAGGCAGAGTAATTCTAGGTTAAGCCTGTTAACACCTTCGACCACATCATCACTTACCATCTAGTGAGATTACCAATTAGCAATAAAAAAACACAGGAAGATATTGAATTTACGGCTGTAATTTCATTACTTTTGCAACGGTGTTTAAAACGCAGAGCTTCTGTTTAAAACAGGCTGTGATGCAGGTTCGATTCGCGCCCGAGGCGAACATTTTGTTTGAATGTGATATGGCATCAATTAATTTCAATTCAAGCAACAGATGCCTAGCTATACCTATAGATCTATAGGTATAGCTAGGCATCTGTTGCTTATTCATAGAAATACAAGTATATACATACCTACTTATAAAGGATACTTACGCACTACCCAAGTAGGTATATCCGTAAACTCACCGTGATGGGATGTCGGGGTAGAATCTAAAAGTAAACTGAAAGAAGGGGGCCCAGTGAAAGTTATGGGCAACAAATTTTTAAAAGTATGTATAATTTTTATTATTTACCAGGTGCTCGTGGTTCAATTCAGGGGCGAAACCGAAGCTAGTTTAATGTAAAGTACCTACCTACCTACCTAATGGGCATTACGCCCTTATTAACCATCAGGAAGAATCCACCTATATACTATACCTTGGTAGTATCAAAGGTACTGGTCCCAAAAACCGCGAATTGAAAATGTATCGTAGATCATCTATTTTATAAGTTTCGTGGAAGAGTGTCAGCAAAAATCTGGTCGGACCCTGGCAATGTATACTTACCTGGGTACCTGCTTAGTAGGGTAGGTATGTAGTAGCCTATATTAAATTATACCCATGTACCTAATATATGAGAAGGTGTGTAAGAAATTTCATCCTAGCGTTTCATAACACGAAAATGTATGTACCTACATGACTAATAAAAAGTATTTCAAGAGCTAATGTGAAAAGAACACGACTTCACTATCCTACGCAATTATCTGTGTTGTATCTCATTTTAACCTATTGTCAATTATATAGGCTTCTCACTCTAATGCCATGTGCACTCGCGATTGGCCGAATACTGATACACCTAATGAATGAATGTTAGTGAAATAAGGATTAAATATTTTTATAAAGCTCACGAGTGTAATACCTGCCGATAATTTGTTTTCGATGAAGAATCAAGTCCTCTTAATCAACCTGTGTCTTAAAAGTTTAAATATTGTGGTAAGATATGTTACGAAAACGCAAATTGGAATGAAATCGATAATATTTTTTCATATTTTCGCGCTGTCTGATTCATTCCAACCATGAAGTGTGTTCGATTCCTATTGGTTAGCGCCGACCAATAATAGCTTTCCATCTGTCTGGCGTAATTTTACATTTTACTACGATATGCTTTCTCATTCGCCCCAGTACATTTCAACGTGTCAGGATGGTATTGCTATTTCAGTTACGCAATTGACAATTTGATTACGTGTTTCTCTCCATTGCATTCACTCTAGGTATTCTCGTACATGTAAGACTGAAACAGGTGATACACGAAGCGTACTAACCGGTCGAAATAATAATAGCGAATACGGCAAAATTAATTTTATTCGTGGACAATCTTTTGCCAGTGGAGGTAGTGTTTGTGAATCAAAAAAATGAAGGGTTTTGTGCTTGCGGTTGTCAGTTTACTGGCAATTTCAACAATAAATTGTGATGTTTACTACGAGGAGAAGTTTCTAGATGGTAAGTTTTACTTGATTTATTTCTAAAAATGTGTATTTCGGTAGAGCCGGTTATGCCGCGTGTACGGACGCGATCGATTATCTAGGCGTCTCGGAAGCCGGTTATTTTGGTGGTTTTCTGGACTAATTGAGCTTTGTATCCGTTCCAGATAAATGGGAATCGGAATGGGTCTACAGCGAGCACCCCGGGAAGGAATTCGGCAAGTTCAAGCTGACTGCTGGAAAGTTCTACAACGACCCCGAGGAAGATAAAGGTAGGTGCCGGCCGACACCTTTCTAATTTGCCAACATTACTATTTCCACACAAATTATTCATCATCATAAGTTATCTTGATACCTATACCTGCATTATTTATTGAAGAAACATCCTAATTAGAATCACTATTAAATAGTTTGGACAATAAGTACCTAGGTACCTAACACAACACATCCGTACCTATCAGATTCCTATACTGACATGTAACCCTGGTACTTCAGGCCTGCAAACGTCGGAGGATGCGAGGTTCTACGCCCTCTCCCGCAAGTTCAAGCCGTTCAGCAACGAGGGTAAGAACCTCGTGGTGCAGTTCACCGTGAAGCACGAGCAGGACATCGACTGCGGAGGTGGATACCTCAAGATCTTCGACTGCAAGCTCGACCAGAAGGACATGCACGGAGAGTCTCCCTACGAAATCATGTTTGGCCCCGACATCTGCGGTCCTGGTACCAAGAAGGTAATATTTTGACACCTTATATCCACAAGATTAAATAGAAATTATTTTTCCCACTCTACTGAAAGTAGGTAGGTAGGTGTCGGTACATATTGTGTGCTGCTAACCCAACTTAGCGTGGAACAAGGGCGTGAAGAAGACAGGTTGCAGTCATATTATGTTGATGTAAATATAAAGCACTATCTTTGAGTAGACATTTCTATGTAGAATTAAAAAAAATTGTTGAATGCTGTTCACTGCTCTGGCTAAGGAGGTAAATATGTATTACCAATTTTATTCTTGTTTTACCAAAATTTATTTCTATTTTTTGGCGACGACGTAAGGTGATATTTTAAAGATATATCGTGCATATTTGATTATTTGACGTCAAAAGCCATTGTGTTCACATTCTACATTAAATTTCTCTGTTGGCATGTCAGCTAATTACCTACTAATTTACCTTTTGTTGAATACCTTTCTACCGGTTCTGGTAATTGCCAGTATTGTCTTCCATTGTCTTCGTGTGGGTATACTTCGTATGGAAACATCATAACATTATTGTTACAAAATATCAAAAGTCATAAACGAGACAGAGATAGATAATTTACATTACAAAAGCCATTATTGCCTGTTTGTACTTAGTAAGTCCTACTTACATGCGGTGCTATTATGGGTGTTTTTGCTATGTTATAGGTTCTTTTATCTGTCTATTTAGTAAGTACATAGGTAGGTTATATTGTAAGATCTATGTATCTATAGAGATGTAATTACTTATTTTTCTAGTAAAATATAGCTGTTTTTCGGTTTTCCCAATCAACTATTGGCATAACAAATAGGTAGGTATATATGGAACAATTTATATTCATAAGTATCTAGGTACCTATATTACAGTATTAATTTACATATTTTTAACACTATTTTTGATCACATTCAAAATAAAGTTAGGTACCTACATATTGTGGAAAAAGAAGTTTGAATTAGTAATCTATATTAATAAATATAAAGTACAAAAAACTTCCTATGAATCTCTAATTATGTATTAAAATTCTAAATTAAAAAATGATAGAGCATCGACGTCTAATATACCGAGTTAGAGGCAGGTAGGTACTATACGTACCACCATGGTGCAAATAATATGACATAAAAATAGCGTGCATGAAAATGCATGAATGACATTGGCATGGATGCGATCCATATCAATCAACAGGCAATTATTTTAAAACTTAGGTACCGGCTTATTGTTCCTATACTGACTATCAATTTATTATTCCTACTTAAGGACCTATAATTTTCTAGAAGATCCAAAAATAAGCTCGTTGTTGTATAAAGTTTTTGTCAAAGTAAAGTAAAGAAAAATCTGATTAAAATTACGTCAAATAAACTAAGTCAAACAAATTTCATTATATAAAATTAAATTATTTTTTCGCTTAGTAGGTCGTGTAGCGTTAAATGTTGCTTTAAAATCTCAGGTCCTAGGTTTTATGAGTTTTCCCTGGTTTGGAGAGATATTGATTTTTGTCGACAAAGAAACTTCATTATCAGTCCGGTGTCTAGACTGTGCCCGGCAAAAGACAATGGGCTCGTCGCCTATCACAAATGACCAAAGAATACCAATCTTGGGAAACATGGGTGTATGACTCCCTTCCTTACTATAATACATAATAGGAAAAAAGATCTTTAAAGGCGTTGGGATATTATTGTATATGCAGGTAGTTATCTTTTCGTGAAAGGTACATACTCGCAAAGACATAAATAAAAAAGCAATAAGTTAAGCCTTATATCTCGTTGTTACTAATAACTAGTAATAAGTGTAATAACTATTAAAAGTCACCAATAACTGATAAAAAGTAAGGGTAAACGTCCAGTGAACTAGAAATATAGCTGATTAGCTTTTCGGCTCCGCCCGCGCGTATGTCGGTTTTCGCGCAAAAACATTTAACTCTTTTTGCGCAGTTGGATAAAAACTATCCTATGTTTTTTCCCGGGTCTCAAACTTTTTCCATACCAAATTTCATTCAAATCGGTCCAGTGGTTTTGGCGTGAAAGCGTAACAGACAGACAGACAGAGTTACTTTCGCATTTATAATATTTGTACTGATTTATTACTATAGTAGTTTGCACAAATGGTAGGTATATAATACGAGAAAAATTCAATATATAAATGGTTATCACGTTATCGGTGATTGATTTGATATAGTTATCATGAATTATCAAACAACTGCATTAGTAAAAAAAAGTTTTTCAATTCCTGAGTCCAATTCTAGGTTAAGCCTGTTAACACCTTCTAACACATCATCACTTATCAGCAAATAAAAAAAAAACACACACAACGATATGTTGTGTTTTTTCCGGACTTTCAAATCCTATGGTCTTCGAATCAGTTTTTCATCAGTCATTTGATCTCGTGACTTCCACAAAAAGTCATACCCACGACTTCCATGCGTGTCTCTACTACTTCGGTAGGTATATTATTCTTACAAGGTTTTTTTTTTAATTTTATGCCCTGTGTAACACTTGAATGTCATGTTCTTTCCATTGTAATATTGACTCAAATAACCCCTAGAATTTCCATTTATGTTAATTTTTAATACAGATGTGTAAACATTTTCATAAAATAATGCTAAGTATTGAGTCAATATAGATATTATTCATTAGGAAAAAACATTAAGAAAAAAAAATGTATTAAACTAGACATTATGAATTATTAACAAAATTTGTTTCAACATGATAATGATAATGTTTTATTTCACATAAATAGTATACAATTTGTGAACAAACTAAATTGGGCACTTTTCATTATACCTATTAATTAATTCTTACAAAAGACAATGCTTGTATAAGATTATCTACTTAGTGTGTTTTCGCGCAGAACCTACACTATATGTGTACTCTATGTCTACATGTTACAATATACAGCAAAACTAAAAAAAAAGTTCATAATTTATATGCCTAACAATCTTTTAATCTTTAGTTGTAAATTGTATATATTTTAATTTAAGTTTCTTTTTGGAATTTACTATGTATATAATACCATAAAAATATCATGAACCACCACATAACTAGTTAAATAACTAATATTAGACACAATCGATTAGTTGCTAAAAACGAATTTCATTTTAAACTATAAGTAATCATTATCTGAAAGCAATAGTGATAACACAAATTAATTCAAAGTAACTACACTAAATTCAAATTAAAAGTTACAAAATGATAAGGGCTCATTTACACAAAATAATTATCATTATCGAATTCGCTTACGTGTTTCAATTAATATTGGAAAGTGAGTAGGTACCTATGTAAACCTATATAATAGTTGTTTTATTGTATATGCTATGATAGGAATAGGTAGGTAATTGTGCATAACGATAACGTGATAAATGTGAAATCGATCAAGAAAAGTTACGTAACATCCTCTTTCGTTCGACAATAGTTGCAAAATAACCGGTTATAATGTGCCGATTAATTTGGGCTGGTTGTAAATCATTACCATTTGTGATTAACGCTTGAATTTTGGCAAAAAGTTAACACGATTTTGTTAAATTTTGTGCTAGTTCTGTGTATGAATTCACCGTTATTAATCTGGGTTCATATTTTCTTTATAAAGTGCAGATTACTGTAGCAGCTGGATTGTCTATTGTTGAACACAGCCTCCCCAAAAAGGGTGGGTTTGCTATAATTCTCACGCTTGGCAGGCGTCTTGGGGATCACAGTGTAAGATAAAAGTGCGATAAAAAGACGCTGCTGCCTGTACACCTTTTGTTCCCTTAGTCGCCTCTTCCGACGACACACACTGGAATAGATGATGATGTTGATGGCACCTCAGGCATTCCAGATTACAATATTGTTATACTTACTTATAAAGTATCGTATACATAGCTCTAATATTGTATGCATTTGTACTTACATTAGTCAAAATGTTATATAATCAGTACTACTCAGTACTAATCAGTACTAATATTATAAATGCGAAAGTAATTCTGTCTGTCTGTCTGTCACGCTTTCACGCCAAAACTACTGGACCGATTTGAATGAAATTTGGTATGGAAATAGTTTGAGACCCGGCAAAAAACATAGGATAGTTTTTATTCATTTGCGCAAAAAGAGGTTAATGTTTTTGCGTGATAACCGACATACGCGCGGGCGGAGGCGCGCTCGGAAAGCTAGTTTTCTATAAAAAGAGAACACTACACTTAAAAACTTACAGGTAAAATTGAATCGCATGACATGAATTCCACATAGCATTAAAGTTTTATTTTTCTTCAAACTATATTCGATAATATCGCAGGCATAAAAACAATAAAAACATTGATATTTTTATTACCTACATGACTGGCCAAAAGGAGTGTAAAGAATTTAGGGTTCTTGTGTGAATGTACTTGCATTTGCATATAAGTTTCTTTATTTCACTTTAATTTTAAATGTCTGGACAGATTTGGTTGCATGGGGTATCGTTAGAGAATACTTACATCATCCCGAGTGACAATGGCTATACATTTTTTTGGTAGCGCCGTCGTGTTTATTTTTAATAAATTTGTTTCAAAACGTTAGATCGTATATTTTAAACATACGTAGGTAGGTACATCGACTATGTACGAGAAAATTATTTGCAAGAAATTCGTATAACTTTATCTCGTAGAGTGAGAAATCTCAAGAGGTGCTAGAGCCCTAGAGATGCTAGGGAAAACGTGTCGTGTCAAGGATTGTATATATAGTAGGGCGGCGCTGCGCGATATACGATTTGAAACCTGCATGTTTTGCGAACTTTACGTTTGTATACTAATTTAAATTAGTATATTTTACTCATAAAAATAAATTTAAACTTGTATGGTATGTACTCCAAACCCAATATTGTTATATCAACTGTTTTTATCATGATTATCTACGCACTACTAAATCTACGAAATCAATATATTTATTTCAAAGCAGTTAATAGTAGGTACCTTACAATATGTACATATAATATTATTCAAATCAAAGTTGTTTAGAATCTCTATAGCAAAGGAAGAAATAACTTGTCAAATAGTGTTTGAGCTTGAAATTAGTTTTGTCAATTTACTTCAATTTGCATGTCTGGTCATAATTTGAGGTCATTGACACTACTTATATATGCACATAGATGTTAACTTGACTGTTTGCTTCAATGAACCAGCGGTCTACACTATTTTCCGCGAATGGTCGAGTTGAAAACTATTAAAGAACGTAAAATGAAAGGTGGCTACTCCAACAATATGCTCGAGTGGTTCACGGTCGAGATGAGTAGGTACCAACTCGATTTTTGTGTCAGCCAGATCAACTTTTTAGAGTAAGTTATTTTTACTTGGTAAAAAATCGTGACGTAATTGCACGTAAAAGTAAAGATTACGGAACGTTACTGTGTTCCGGCAGTTGTCCTTGAGAGCCGGTGCCCCTCTATTTCTGCTTCAATCTATGTTAATGTTACCAACACGAGCGATGGTGGACAAAGGTTAGCCATAAAAAGCTATTTGTAACCATAGAACAAACGTATTTTCATATGAAAACTGTAGGGCCTATGCTATAACGCTAATATACTCGTTAAAATAACTGATTTCTCTCTCAACTCGTAACTATGGAACGTCTTAAGCATTTTCTGCAGATACCTATAGTCGACTTTTAAAATGATAATATGCAACTTAAGTGCCAGCTGTTTAAATAAAGTTACATGCTATATATAATCTTGATGATATCATACGTTTTTATTCATTTGTTAATTATGCATTTAGTCATCAAAAGTTAAATGTCGTTAAGATATTCTTGTCTAAATATAAAGAAAATTGAATTAGGTCGTAGTCTTTGGAATTGTAACGGTTCTTTTCGTGAACTTATCCATGTTCACCGCTCCGCTAACTTGGATATAATATATGATTTTTTATATTCTGTTGCTATGGTGAATACCTACCTACTTTAACCAGAGAACACGCCAAGACTTTAGAACTTAGAAGCTGAAAAGCAGGACGCATTAGTTGATGCTATATCTCTAGTCCGAGGTGGTAAACATATGCTGGGTACTGAAGGTAGGATCTTCATGAGGCACAAAGAACTTTCTGCAACTTAATTTCTTGTGTAATAAATGAATTTAAATTGTAATCCCTTACATTATCTGCAAAATCTCAGTATCCTGTTGGTTTCAGGTCCACGTAATCTTCAGCTACAAGGGCAAGAACCACCTGATCAAGAAAGACATTCGCTGCAAGGATGACGTTTACACCCACGTGTACACCTTGGTCGTGAAGCCAGACAACACATATGAGGTCCTCATCGACAACGAGAAGGTGGAAGGCGGAGAATTGGAGGCTGACTGGGACTTCCTCCCGCCCAAGAAGATCAAGGTAATGTTTAATAACACCTTTAAAACTCCCCTCTCTCCCATGACCTTAAAAACTGATAAGAGAGAAACTACCGCCGTTTTGTCAGTTTTTTTTTCTTGATTAGAGCTAGTGTTAGTTTGACTACCAAAATATATTATGTATGGCGAACAGTCCAACAGAAATATCCTTAAATGTGTTACGTATTCTTTAATTAATCTCTTACTTTTTCATTGCAAATCAAGACCAAGAATAAAAGGGTTATAAAGGTGCCCATTCTGCAATATATTTTTAGGTAGGTACTTAAACTGAATAGGGAAATCTTGAATTTCATTAAAAGAAAAGAAGGGAGAACCATACAAAATTACATGCGGGACACCTTAACTCGAGAAGAGGAAAAGTATGGCTCGATGTCGACGTAAGATTTTGTATATCCTTACAAATATAATTGCAATAGATTAGCTGGGGCTAAATGGTGGTTAAACATTGCAAATGTTCGCTTTGCTAGCTTTCCCTCTCGAGTAGAAAATCTGTCGGCAAGCACTTGACGGTGTGTTCGGGTAGCTTTCCTTGTTAACCAGTAATTCGAAGATAAATCTATTTATTATCCTCGACTAATCATAACTTGCCAAGTTGGTATTCAAAAAAAACTTATAAGTTGCAAAAAAAACCCTATTCTGGCGTCTTATCTTACCCTCGTGCGATAGGAAATGCTATTCCGATAATATGAGTCACCTATTTTATTTATTGAAGTGTAATGATGTGCTCCCAGGACCCCGAAGCCAAGAAGCCCGAGGAATGGGACGAGCGCGCCACCATCCCGGACCCGGATGACCAGAAGCCCGAGGACTGGGACAAACCTGAACACATCCCGGACCCCGACGCCACCAAGCCTGACGACTGGGACGATGAGATGGACGGAGAGTGGGAGCCACCCATGATCGACAACCCCGACTATAAGGGAGTCTGGGCCGCCAAGCAGGTAATTTCACATAACTTTTGCATGGTGGAAGGGCATTTTGCGAATGCCCGCCTGGCTAGCGACCACCCTTAAGTAGAAAATCAGTCGCCAAATACCTTAACCGTGTGTTCCGGCAGCACTTATTGAAAATAAATTTAAAATTCTTAATTCAAAAGGAATTTAAATATGCTACATTGATTTCTGAAGTTGTGTTAAACCAGAAATTAAACGAGATTTCGTTCTGCCTCGTTAGTGCACGTTGTAGCCCCGATATTGTGCTGGTTTTTATCTGCAGGTCGAAAAAGTGTAATTGCTTTTTCCCATTGGAAATTAATGTAACCGTCCGTATTTTGCTTTAGTCGATAAATGGCAACACGTTTGTCCTCTATTACATTAGAACTATAACTGTCTAGTAAAGCGTTGACACACCTGTCTCCAATATAAGTAGGTATTGTCACGATCACTTTCCGGCTATAGTGACGTCACTGAGTCGCTAACTAGCCTGCCGTATGTACACAGTGCATTGACCCCGCACAGATCGACCAACTCACAATACCGTTATTTGGGGACTTAACACTAATGTGCATGTAACGCTTTCATACAAATGTAGTTTTGTCATATTTCTAAATATAAACAAGCAATATCGCGTGATAAGCGTAAATCACACTATCCCGTGTTAAGAGTCGATGTCCACTAACAAAAGTTTGCGCTCTATTAATTTGTAAATGTAGTTTCGTCAAATTTGAAATATTACTTTAAATATGACGAATTATTTATTAATTTTAAATATTATTTAAAATATGACGATATTGTTTCTATTACCAAGCTGTTTGCGGTTAATGAATAGATTCAGTCGTTACTTTGCGGAAATCCATATTTAATAATAACATATAAATTTTAAAATATTCGTTATCACCTAACAGTGTGATCCGGCAGCTGTCTTTGAGAGCCAGTCATTCTAGGTTAGCCCGAACAACATCTTCAACCATATTATCATTCACCAAATAAAGGTGAGATAGTGGTCAAAGGCGTCACGTAAAAAATAGATGCGGTCGAAAAAGTTGTTAGGTTATCCTAGAATTACTGTTTCCCAGGGTTTGCTGCCGGACAATACGTTAGTTGCTTGGTGACAGATTGTCTACTTCTAGGCGGTAACTAGTCAGGTGGTTATTCGCACAATTGCCTACCATCATATTAATGCCTATGTTTATAATATAGGTTCAGAGCTGTGATATACATATACCTACTTAAAGGTATATGCCATAACTCCATAAAATACGTATACGAGTATCAATATATATTATGAAATTCGATAAGAGTGCAGTTTGGTTTTGATAACGGTTTGATTGAACGTGACAATTCGTTGTTGATACTTACGTACTTACATTTTAAATTGGTCAGTCACCTTTGAGAAATATTAACATTGATGTATTTAATTATACACTTGTACATATTTCATGTTATTTTAATTGTACATATTACCGTATTTAACGACTAACCACTGGTCATTTGGTGATTTTGGTGATATTTTAGACGTTTAATACCCTTTCGTTATGTTTTTTTTAAACAAATCGTACCTATAGTTAAATTTATTTTTATACAATCCTATTTTTATGCAAAAAACTTATACAAGTAGTAGATTGTACGTACTGTACTGTAACAGCCGGATCGTCCATTGCTGAACACAGCCTATCGATTATAGCAAATACCCCCTAAATAGGGGACTATTTCCCTAAATAGTATTTGCTAAAATCCCCACGCTTGGCAGGCGTGTTTAGAGGAACTAAGGGAAAAATACTGGAATGCGCCTGCATTCCAGTATTTTTCCCTTAGTCGCCTCTTACAACATCCATGGGATGATATGGGGAGGTGTTATTCTAACCCGGCACCCCACGGGGCAATTGTACAATAATCAGTTTTTCAAAAATACTGTATGTTTCAAATATTCTATCTATTTCGGTTGTAACTATTTTTTCTATAGCCAATGTTATTCTCTTGACCAACTAACATTGACAGGAACATGATTATATTTTTTTAAGTAAGATAACTTGCCACCTGACAAAAAAATCTTTGTAGTGCTCTAGAAATCACATATAATATCAATAGTAATTGTTATAATTAATTTAAAATGCCGACCACCCACAAGGTCTATTAAATATTCGCTTTACCTTACCTTTTGGTCTACTATTCATTATGAATATGATTTAATAGTTCGTCAATTGGTATTAATAATAGTTATATATTTTGTTGTGAACAGATCGACAACCCCGCATACAAAGGGCCGTGGATACACCCCGAGATCGACAACCCCGAGTACACCCCGGACGCGAGTCTGTACAAGCGCGACGAGCTGTGCTCGGTGGGCCTCGACCTCTGGCAGGTCAAGTCCGGCACTATCTTCGACAATATTCTCTTCACCGACGACGTTGAAGTCGCTAAGGTGAGATTTCAATATGCATATTTGGTAAAAAAGACAAGCTGACTTCAACAAGTGATTTAACACTTTTGAGTGTTTGAAGTCGGTGCCATTTTTTTAGGTAAAAATTTTGTTTCGCCCTGTTTAGTGTCCCTTGCTACTTACAGGATTGATTGGTATTCACTGGCAATGACTAATATATCATCGAGATAGGAAAAAAATATTAGTTATTGGAGTGTGACTCAAAAACGGCTTGACAGATTTTGATGGAATTTAAATGGGACCACACGGCAAACATCAGCTTTCAAAAAAAAAAGAAACATCAAAATCGGTTCACCCAGTAAAAAAATCTGAGGTAACAAAAATTAAAAACGAAAAAAAAACAGACGAATTGAGAACCTCCTCCTTTTTTTAAGTCTGATAAAAAAACAAGCTGGGGTTGATATCCATAACCCCCAGTTAACCCCAAGTTGCAAATGCAACGAGCTGTCCTTGCTAGGACTCGACTTCAGGCAAATAAATGCGAAACTAATAATAAGGCGAAAATAATAGACGAAAACATTCTATTAACCGACGACGTAGAAGTCGCTAAGGTAAGGTTTCAATAAGCATATTTAGTAAGAAAAGGCGGGGTTAATAACACCCCGTAAACCCCGAGGTACGAATGCAACGTGCTGTTTGCAAGAACTCGACCTCTGGCAGGTCCACTCCCGATCCCGATCCACGATTTTGACACTTGATCATGACTTCAATGTACACCGATGACGCAAAAGTCGCTGAGGTGAAGTTTTTTTTATCGTGAATGTTCCAAATCACAAGCTTAGGTTTATAGAATTATGATAAAAACAATATTATTTAATAGCAAAGCTTTGACGTCGTTTTAATTTATAATATCTCGTACGTTGCAATATATCGATAATGTCTTAAACGATATATAACGACATTAGATGTCTATGTCGTGAGAAGTATATTGTCATGCACTATGACGTAGGCGAGAATGCTTATCTGATATTTATTTGACCGTTATCATTCGTTGTATTCCAGGAGCGCGCAGAAGCGATCAAAAAGACGGTAGAAGGCGAAAAGAAGATGAAGAACGAGCTGGATGAGGCTGAGAGGGAGAAGGAGAAGTTGGAGAAGCCGGAGGATGATGATGACGATGAGGACCTCGATGATGAAGCCGGCGAGGCGGCGCCAGTGGTATGTAGTAAAACATTAATTTTGATGTACCAAAAACTTTTCAATTCAAAAATCTTGGCTGTTCTCGCGATATGACTTACCTACATAGTTGAAACTTAGCGCTCTTTCGGATGATGAGTGGTTCATCTAAAGCTATCTATTATAAAACATTATCGTTGGCTGAGTGGCGTATACCTTCACATTGTAATTTCGAGAACCTGGGTTCGTCCCAGGATCTGATATTTGTAGGGTTTTTCTGTCGTAAGTCTTTTTCCGTAGCAGTCCAGAGTGAGGAACCGTGCCCGATAGGACGCAACAGGCTTGCCTCCTATTTCATGGGGCAATAACGTTTGAAGCGGAACTTGGCTGTTTGGATCACTCCTAAGCTAAATTCAGACCGAAGTGGCAGCTGCCGTCATCGTCAAACCATTTTCGACTTTGTCACAATGACTATAATGTAAAGTATAGGATGAAAGAATTGACGAAAATTGGCCGCGGGCGGCCGCGCGGCCTGTGCAAGTCTTTAAGGGATACTATGCATTATAGCGAAAGAGACAGAGTCTAAAATAGTTTGACAGTAAGCCTCTATCGCCTCGGTGTTATTGATGCCTATATATATATCCCTTAAATGTCTTATGTAATTAGTTATACAGCAACTGTTTTAATATAATGTATATGTAACAATACCATACAATACACGATTTTAAATTCGACTCATCACTTCCATTGTTGCCTTTAGAAAGACATGCCAAAAACTCGACGAGTCACATCTATTTATAAATATTACTAATTACGGATAATGTCTTTGTTCACAGGAGGAGCACGATGAATTGTAAACTATATGCGAGTGCGACAGAGACAATAGTACATTGGTACGTGAATGTGTGATGCGGGAAAGAGACAGGGGAGATCTCTCGACTAAACTTAGGATGTCCAACGTAGTAATTTTTAGTTCCTCTCTCTAGGCATCTGTGAATGTGACTGAAGGTTTTAAGTCAATTTTACACTGTGCAAGCTATTAGCTGACGTACGTGCAAGCTATTAGCTAAATACCGTTAGTAACAACCGCAACCGATGTCGGCCATTTATGAAAGAAATTCAATTGTCATCATTATCTATGCTGCGCATGGAGTCATTTTTGGGTAAAGTGGCCTTGGCACATGCGTGGACGATATCGTCCATTTATGAATGAAATTCTATAGTTCGCATTATCTATGATGGGCATGGATTAAGCCAGAGAAAAGTACCTGTGATTGGTCGACTGAAAAACAACGGACAACCAAGTTTTGTGTTTTTACATTTGTTGTATGATATAATAATCATCATCAACATAGAACATAAATAATAACACAATTTAAAAAAATCGTTACATAAGTTTGTGTTACTTGATTTGCTATGGTTACTGCGGAGCGAGTAGCTTGCATTGTGTGAACTAGCCATTAGGCAATAGTGTGATCCGTTACAGTCTTATTTTGCACGTGTGTGTCTCTCGAAATATTCCAAGTTCCGACGATTTGTGTGCAATTTAATTTATTCATTACGTCGGCGACTGATTTATGTATGTATTATGGGTAGCAGGGTATGGCCACGAAAAAAATCTACCTACCCATAGTAGAGTAGTGTTTTTTCGTTGTGATACTTTACAATGTTGTTTTTCACCCCCGCACTGTGTGTTGGGGGCGATGTTAAGGGTTGGTTGTACAGTGTTAGTTGCTGTAGCTAGTTTTTTTGTAAGAATTACGGCTAATGTTGTATAATGAATCGTGTGATTTCTCATTTTGCGTTGAAATGAGTCTGATTAAATTAATATATAAATTATTTTGTTGTTTTACTCTATAATAAATTTGAATATATTTGCAATAACGTATGCACTACGGATTATATTACAAAATTACAAATTAACGAGAGGAAAAATTACAGTCATGTATATCATTAGAACCCGCGTCATCTACCCCTACAGCCAGGGTATGCTCTAACCGACTGAGCTAACATGGCAATGACTCGTAACTCTATTTTCCATCTCGGTCTTTAACCATCGTATGGGGATGAAGCGACACCTATTATTCAACTTAAGTTGTACTGCTTACGTGTTTCTTTTTTTTTTAATTTTGTAATCTACTTTTACAATTACATGATCACATAATAATGTTGTAGTTTGTAATAAAAATTATTAAATTTATTTAAATTAGGGTAGTTAGGTTACCTAAGAAAAGAAACGTGCATAGTTATAACTCTTTTTATTTCGTACAAAACGCCTATTATATACAATGGTAAATTCTTAATATATTTAGGGTCAATTTCACCAAACTAAGGTATAACTAATACGAGGATACCTTTTATCTCTTAAACCAACAAATTATGGTAGACTTTTCACCATAGACGTCCAATGATGTTGCAGTGTTTTAAATTAGCCAAGGCATTGATTCTTATGAAATTTGTCATCAGGCAGAAAGCTGTAGCAAAGGAAATCCAAATTTAAATAATTATATCATCGAATGGCGGTATGGCTACTTAAACTATAACAAAATAATATGGCCACTGCTACATCCGATAATACTATTTCTATGTCCACATCTGTTCTGACATGTCATAAAAGACAAACCAAGGAGTTTTTTCCACGACAGGTTTCCAACAAATTTAAAATCGCTTTATTTTTACTTTCTATGATATTGAAAGAATATCACATTTAAATGGTTTATAGTATAAAGTTATCCGCGTGTTAACATAACCTGATATTGGTGAAATTAGCCCTTAGACACTGTTTTATCAGATAAAAAATATAATTGTGATAAAATGTTACACGACCAAATATAAAAATGTTTTTTTTCTTCGAATCAGCCAATATTCGGTACATTTTGGTTGTGTAGGTATACATTTATTCTTTGGAATTAAATAACTAACTGATGATTGAAAATCGGCCCTTAGTGTAAAGGAAGAATTAATATCTTTATATTAGTTTTTTATAGTCTCACTGTCTCTTCTATAATATCAACATTACATAACAAACTTAGAAACCGGGCTTCAATTTAAAGATTTTGTTATACATATAGTGCCTGGATTACACTAATATTTAAATCAAGTAAACTGCTTGTAACTAGAAATATCAGAAAAGGTAAAATCTCAATGCTCCTCTGGCTCATAGAATCTTAGGATATTGAAGTCCTCAACATCTTTAAATTGTGGGTCCGCGTGCTCACATGGGGGACTGATAGAGGAATAGTGTTTAGTCCCCTAGGGTACTGTAGTGGAATAGTGAATGCTGTACAGTCCCTCGGGGGACTGAGAAAGGGGATCTTAATGGAACGAGTGAAAAAAAAATACTACATAGCTCTTCAATGATTTGCTGGTGGGGTTGATCAGATGACAGCTGTTAAACTATTAGAATATGTATCTTTCCAAAAATGATATATCTCATTAATGACTTCATTTTGGATTAAAGGAGCCAAATTTTATTTTAGCTTTGTACAGCCATCAAATTCACAACGCTTGTTTCGTTTTTTACTTGCTGTCGTAAATAATTAGATTAATTAGGTATTGATTTAAGACTAGCTGACTAGCGAGAGTTCTGTGCTATCATATGGTATACAGCACCGAACTATTGCCTCTAAATAGTTGCAACAAATGGTCAACCGGATTAAGAACCGAACTACTGCTGCTAGAGATAATATTCAGGTACTTCCCAGTGGTTGTGTTAGCAGTAGACTAGTCTGTCAAAGAAGAAAGTTTGTTCTTCACCTTCTACTACATATTGTAGGAATATTGGACTACCTCGAACGCAGTCTAACTACATATTTTCATGATATTTTACACGTTATATATGTATATATATCTTTTCTAATAATATAAAGTTTCTTGTTATAATTTAGATTTGTATTATAGTATGTAACGAATAATAAGAACTACTAGAATGATTTGAAAAATTCTTTGACCATTAGAATTCTACATTATCCTTGATATATATCTATAGAATCAACAAAGTTGATTTTAATTTTGTTAAATACCCGTGCGAAGCCGAAGGCGTGTCGCTAGTAGGTATATATTCTCATGAAAAACGAGATTCAGTTCCTAAAGTAGCTGGAACCGTTTTAATTCTTAGAATCAATCCATAATTCAACATTATGAATTATGCAATGATACTACCTACTCCTGTGAGGCTAGAATATCAGCCTCCCATTGCTACTTGTGGCACAGAATAAAAGGTCCCTGTGGGTGGGTGTTGTAAGAGGCGACTAAATGTGAAATATCGGAAAGTGGACATCAGCACCTGAGGAACTAATTTATTAAACCCTCCTTTATGGGGGACGCTGTGTTCAGCAGTCGACAATACGGCTGATACAGTACAGTATAGCAGATAATATTACCGTGGCACAGCTACCTACTTGAAAAAGTCCATTACAGATATTGCCGTGGGTTGGTAGCAGTGAACTTATTTCTATCTAAGCAATCGTTTCATTTCCACTAAACAACCCATATGGAACGAAACACTTCTATCATAAATTCAAGCTTTCAGCACTAGAAATAGAACTACGGACTTCCTACTCACCTTACATGAGTAGATGTAGCTACTTATCAACCTATCAAGAACCTTATTTTTTTATCAAGAGGTGAGAAAAAGGTGAACAAATGCTGAAAAACTACACTGTTGGGGTTTTCATTTGATCAAACTAATAACGAACAACGATGGGACGTACCAAAAGTTTTATAACATTTATACACCTGCGTTAGAAGAGCTTTGAACTAAATTTAAAATTAATTTATTTTCATTGTCGCTTGTTACCAACTATTAAAAACTCGCGAAAACAACGCCATGTAAGCGCTCATAAATTCGTTCATATTGTTGAATCCTTTTGCTTCTTCTTTTGGCTTTTCTGGTTCTTTTACTTCTGGCTTCTTTTCGGGTTCTTTTTCCAATTCGACTGTAAAATTAATAAGAAAATATATAATACCTAAATATGAAAAAGTTAAAAATATACTACACTGTAACTAGTCTGGCCATAAATACTGTTACATAAAAACTTTTATGTTTTCAACTTTTTATTTATTTTGATATTGTTTATTATTTTAAAAACTTCCTTCGATTTCGCGCCGTTTCATATATTTTTTCGTGTTCAATATTCAATTACAATAAGGTATGGGGTGTTAGATAAAATAGGATGGCATGGCAGTGATCGCCTTGCACAAAGTGGGTATGGGGCCGTCTCGGTCAAATTCCAGACACTTCAAAAGCTTGGTTCGTATATCGTACTATCAACAGATACTACAACCCTTCCTCTGTCAAAGACCATAAAAGATCGGGGTGACCGCGTGCTGTTAGAACTACAAATGCTGTTAATGATGTTAAAGCCAGAATTCGTCGAAATCCCATTAGGAAGTAAAAAATCTAATCGCGAGAAATGAAGATTCCCGCTAGGACTCAGTCGCGTATTATAAAACAAGATCTGAAGCTCGGTGCATATGTCGATATACATGACATGCCCTAAATCAATCTATACAATTAAAGAGAGTGGATCGATCAAAACGCATTCTGTCGCACAGAAATATCCTCTTTACTGATGAAAATATTTTCACGATTTAAGAGCAATACAATCAACGAAGTAATAAAGTGTACGCTAAAAGTTCTAAAGAAGCTGCTCAAGTGGTCAGAAAGGTACAACGTGGCCATCATCCTGCGCCAGTAATGGTTTGATGGGGCGTGTCTTACCAAGGTATCACAAAGCTACATTTTTGTGAAAAAGTAGTAAAAACTTCAGCCAAAGTGCGTCAAAAGACAATGTTGGATCAGCAATACACTTTTTATAAATGTATCGTGGAATTTGAAGCAGGTCTCTGCACCTGGTCACGGCACGAACTACCCAAACCTATGTTAAAACCGACGTTTCGGACTTTATAAGAGCTAAAGACTGGCCCTCATGTAGCCCAGACCTCAACCCTTTAGACTACAAATTAAGGTCAGTTTTAGAGGACATGGCGTACTATAAACGACACGGCAACATTGAGTCTCTTAAAAAATCACTGGAACAAGCAGTGGCGAAATTTCTCATGGAAACAGTAGATATGGATTTATCCATAGATTCGTGGCCAGACAGATTAAAGGCATGTATAAAGCCTAAGTTGGCCATTTCGAATAGAATATTGTTTTAATTTTTTGCTGAGACTAGTAAATATATGTACATATAAGTTTTAGTAATATTACACTACTTCATAAAAATAAATACCATTTTCATTTGTAACAGAACTTATGGCCGTACTAGGGTATATTAAGAATATTATTTCATTGTTCATTGCACCACTAAATGCAATAAATAAATAATAATAATAAAATATATTTTTTTGCAAAGCACTTTATTAGCATTAGGGTAGGTTGGAAATCCAAGACTTGGTCCCTTCATATTGACGGACACAATAATCCTAATCGTTCTCTTCTAAATTTACATCTGTTATATCATATATATTATTATTATTATACTATCAAGAAAGAAAATAATGAAAAATACTCACGGAAACTTGCGAGCACTGTAACAAAAAGGAGTACATTTTAAATCATAGGTACTACATACAATTACATCAACACAAATACAATAAAATGACGGATGATTGAAGATTATATCAGGGGTATACGTAACTCTTGCTTTCAGATAAGATCCAACTAGTTCAATCTTGAATCTGGAAGAAGCATGATGGGTCCAAAAGGGTCAATAGCTCTTTGTGAGAGTTGACTGCCTAGCGAGCGACAATTGGCCTTTACCATCACATTAATGGTAGATCGCACTTGTAGGCTCGCTTGGCTGTTTAGAGGCCTGTGCAACCTAAAGCCAAGTCTTATAATGTATTCCTACTGCTAATAGCGTATCGAGTATGTACCAATAAGAGAGATAGATGATCATAGTCTAAGCCAGTGCTTCATAAACTTTTGCAGTCACGGACCACTTTAACTATTTAAAAAATTTCACCGTCCCCGCTCGAAGAATATTTTAGGAAGAGAAAACAAAGCCTACTTTTAATAAATAACTTTTATTGGTACTTTGCTTATTTTTTTATACTTGATTAAATTTAATTTTATGTAGAAGGATGCTGTTGTTTAGACTCATTCAGAACATTAAATTGTGGAGCTGTCTTTGATAAGGCAAGGCGCATGTCATTTGCAACATTTAATCGACTGCGATTTATTGTTTTTATCGATACCAATATTGAGAATCCTGCTTCGCATAGATACGTAGTTGCAAATGGTATCAGAATAGTCATAGCTCGTTTGACAAGAAGAGGGTAAGTTTGACTCAAAGAGCGCCAAAATTCACCTAAATCTTTTGTATGAAATTCATCTCTCAACACATCTTTAGATCTCATGTCAATTAGGTCATCTTTATCGAGATTTTCGTCGCTGATTTTATCCAAATCAATCAAGAATTTACTGAACAGTTTCCTAATAAAAATTTTAAGGGTTAACTTAGCTGCTGCGGTCCCCCGGCACACATGGTACGGACACCTAAGGGTAAATGGACCGCACTTTAAGAAACCCTGGTCTAAGCTATCTATCTCAGTTTAGGTGCCCGGTGCTTAGAACCGGAGCTGAGTTTACACGCGGGCCTATTAGCTTCAACAAATTTATTCCTGTAACTTACCCCGGGTCGACCAAGTATTATTGGTCTTTCTTAGGTTAGGTACACATAATTTTCAGTAGCAGTAGGACTATTTATCACCGAGTTTGGTGGGAAAAGTAACGCCATTATATCTATTTCTATCGCCAAGAAAAAATGTTCACATTACTATGTTCCGTTTCGAACGGTATGCATGCCAGTGAAATTACAGGCACATGAGACTTAACAGCAACTTAACAGATGCGTCAGGATGAAGGGCGCAATGTAGTTCGTTACTGCGAAATGTATCTGTTATAGGCAAAGATAACCGCCAGATAGGCCTCATACTGGTTCCATCACAATCCTATAAAATAAAGTTAGTCTATAGTGATGGCAATAGGCTGGACCTCCTATTAGGAACCTAAAATCTAAAAGTAGGTCTAATACGATGTATTCGCTACGGCTTGATATACTTGTATAGGTACGCTACTCTTTGATATACTCGTATTCGACACTCCTTGATACACTAGTATATGCTACTCCTTGACTTAACGTAATGATGTTTTTTATACCAACATTTCTTAATGTCTTCGATCTTCTGCTTCCTTTCTTCAGCAGCTTTCTGTTCAGGTGTTGGCGTAGTTGCAGGTGCTGCAGACGTGGTTTCCTCCACGTGCTTGGGTCCATGGTGGTGTTTTCGGAAGTAGTAGCATATGTCGGGGAACGGGATTGGTGTTCCGGTTGCTGAGAAAGCAAAGTTTAGAAAGTCCGGTTAAGTATCAAATTGTTCTGCCAAATAGCATACTTAGTACTGCAAAACGAAGCGAGGGCAGGGAGGGATACTTCAGGTAACCTACCTTTAAACCTGGCCGTAAGCAGCTATAAGGTACTTAACCGTATTATTCTGTGGAGACGAATTATCATAAGTGACACCTATTGAACGTGCATGTGCATCGGAGGGCATGACCGTCGGTCCCGGTTGTTGTGTCAGGACTTAGGATAGCAGTCGTTATTGCATGGTTGCAAGTTCGTAATAAAGTTAATTTCAAATTTATTTATAATTTAATAATTATAATTATAATTTATTTATTTGTCAATAATAAGTTAATTTCATAATTGCGAATGCTCGCGCCGGGCGCTAGCTGCCATCACTCGTAATAAAAAATCTGTCACTATGCACCTAATGATGTGCTCCGGCAGCTATCAACGAAAGTCAATTCGCTTTCTAGGTTACGCCTGTTACCACCTTCAACCACGTCATCACTTACCATAAGGTACCAAAAAAATTTAATCTACAATTAAATAAAAAAAATAGCAGTATAGAAACGCCATTGCGTTGCAGGGCAGTTAGATCGGTTAACTGTCGTAAAGTTTAGAAAAATATTTTTTGATATTAGTCCCAGGTTGGTTGGGATTCGGAAAAAAATAATATTTATAGATATCTCAGTTGGGGAACGTCACACTTTAGCCACGACACTAAGAAGATGCGTTCGCCACCGCAGAACTTTTTCATTTCTGGTGATTGGCCACTAATTGGAAAACTAAACCCAGGCCTTGCCCTAACACGCTGTCGGAGTTTGACAATAAATTTTATCCTCGAAGTTGGAAGTTAGAACAGCTAGTATTTACAAGATGTTTTGAATAAATGTATCTCAATTGGTTAGACTTCAATAAGTTTTATTGGCAGTCAATGTGCCATATTTCTAAGTGACCTGTCCTTGTAAGTCACCCACACTTGAAATAGTGTCGTGTGCATAGCTTGGTGTCATAATATGTTGGGTGTTATACATTCTTATATCTACGGAGAAATAATTTAAGGAAGGCGATGGCTGGCAACCACGGCAACTCGTGAACGGAAGCTGCTAGAGAACACTGGTCTGCTCTGGATGCTTATGGACAACCAAAAGTAAATGGATACGGAAGTTAAAGAGAATACTATGTAAAAGAAATTAAAAAAATGTGCTTAAAAAAACGAATAAAGTAAGGAAAAAAAATTCACTGCTAAGATAGGTCTTGGTAACAGATGAGGAGGATGAGGGAGGACTCGGAACCATCAACCAGATAGTAAAGTGATACATACCTGGGTCAGGTTCTTCGTCAGAACACAGGTGATAGCGACGAGCTGCTGCTGCAAATAACAAGGATCAGGAAAATTGCGGGCAAAAGGAGGGGTCTTAAATCAAGTCAACTGGATTTTAAGAATTTGTATGTATAAGGGCATGCATAAAACAATTTTAGCTGCTGGAGATGAGCCCAAATATTTTTTATTTAGTTCTATTTCAACGCATAAAATTAGACGAGAATGTATGAAAGGGACTTAATCAAGACTAGAATGTCTTTATTATAATTTGAGGGCAAATATTTTAAACCATAAAATTACTTGAGAATGCATGAAAAGGAATGTAATTAAGGTTATATCCGCTCAGAAAGCGAAGCCCAAAAGATGAAGAAGAATCAAAGTGCTTAGGCTTACCCAAAGAAAAAATTAAAATTAAAAGAGACAGTTGACAAATGATAATAGTAGAAAAGGACTTACAAAGGATCGTACTGATGTTTCTTGTTTTTTTTATTGACTTTATCTTAGCATTTGACAATTTCACCTGATGGTAAGCGATGATGTTATTAAAGGTGGTGAACAAGCAATGGGAACTGCTTAGATCCCAAGGGCAGCTGACGGAATACATCGTTAAGTGCTGGCAATGCAGCAAGACAGCGGTCAACAATGCTACATACAAGTTATACAACCATGAAGATATCGTCAACATTGCGAACTTTAAGGTGTTATTATAAGATGCCATCTTTAACTACAGTTTATGGCCACCTTAATTTTAAGTTTCCCGCATACGTGGTACGTATGTAGTTAGGGAGCTGCGGCTGCCAAATTTTGTATATGATTTGCTCAAGTACAGCAGATTATGATGGATGAGATTTATTTAGGACTACACATTTATAACTCTGCGATGTCAATTGATATCAATACAAAAATGTAAAATAAAGTATTGTGCTAAATCTTTTGTTGATGTCTCCCTTAAAGACTGATGGTCAGAATCACCTACACCTCATGATTCTTGTAGGACCAATAATTTCAATATTTTACATACTCATGTAAAAAAGTTTATGTACCTACATGAATTGTGCTGAATCGATTAAATACAATGTGAACTTATACTCAACAAAACTATTTTATTTTAGATTTACCCCATAAATAAAAATGTTAAACTTTACAAACTTTAAAAATTAATATTACTGAATGAGCTCAAGAAAATGACATTCCTTATGCTAGAATCCAAATTAATTTTAGGCTACCATCTCAAGTACGTGATTAGAGCACACCTACAAGTAAATTAAATTAATTTTTAGTTCTCTATACATCTTTGAGTCAAAGTTCTACATAAAATATGTAAATCCAGGTCTGTAACGCATTCTGTTTACGACCTATATAGAGACCGGGTGGTGAATGGGCGGATGGGCAGGCAGAGAGACAGACAGATAGCAGAGTGGCTAGTATTGGATACGGCATTCTGAAGTACTTATAAGAACATGCAATCTCTGTGATAGAGAGGTGTTCGTCAAATCATAGAAATATTAAAAGATTTATTATCTTACCTTTATTTTCTGCACATAGAAATGCAACCTGAAAAAAAATAACTCTATGTATACTTGCTGTTGTACATGCAATCTTAAAAGATGTTAAACTAAACACATGCTTCCGCGATTTCCACAATTATTATGCATACGCCTTTTGTTACACAAAATTCATTTCATTGATACGCAAATTTTTTAGAATCACTAAAATCCATGCATTAGTTCCGGCGCACATTTTTCATGGGTGAAGAGTTTAACTAATTCAACTTTTCTGTAGATTTTAATTATGTAGGCACTATGTGCCTAAAAACCTAATTCGTTAATTTTTTTATTAAATCAGTATAATTATTTATTTTGCAGCTTGATTCGCAATTTAAACTGACCATAAAACTATCGCTTTATTATAAAAATACCTAAGAATATTTATGTCATTTTATGGAATAAGTCAAACCGAACTGTTTATTCATATAAGTTAACTCAAACACACTCTTCTTGGAGCACAATTTGAAAATTACTGATTAATTCGTAATCATCCTATTTTGCATAGAGTAAGATAAATATATATAAGCAGAGAAAATACACTACAATAAAATCCGTACAAAAATTATCGTCCGAGTATAGAAGTATCATTACATAATTTTCTTTGTTTTTTGTAATACCAACGACATTTATAAGGTATCTATAAAAATAACACAAAAAAATTACAATCTAATTATTTAGATACTTAAATGTAGATAAAGCAAAAGACCCGATTTGGTAAAAAGCAGAATCTGGTAATTTGAATCACTGATTTCTTACCAAAATCACGCACAGTCCAAAAAACATCCCACTAACACCCATCTTCACTGACACTTGGACTGACAAATGAGCCGATGCTCGCATGACTTAAGGTTAAATATTTTTGCGAGACAAAAGTTTGAGTTACGGAAATTTCACGGAAATTTTCAAGTTATGAAACAATTAGATCGGGTATTCTCTGCCGGTTTTCTGCGTTCGCCATTGTCGCATACATTGGCTTTGTCACTGACAGAGGTCCTTAGATTACAACGTATCCGAATTGGTAATTTATTCTTAGATTTATAAGATCATTAGAAAAACCCATTTCGGTTACACTTATCTACATACTACATGAGAATAATTGAGTCTCATAATATGGTTTGCAGTGCTCATAGCGTAGCTTGCTTTCTTAATCGATCAACTAAATCCGGGCGACCATGACTTGGATGGGTGACCGCTAGAGGCATTACTACCTTAACCTAACGGTGTGTTTAGGCATCTGTTATTAGAGCCAATAATTCTAGGATAGCCTGAATATCATCTTTGACCACACCATCGCCTACCATCAGGTGAGATAGTAGTAAAATTGTACGGCAAGAAAAGACTTCCGTGATGCGACTAATAGAATTTCAGTTTATCTCTTTCTTCTCTCTAATTCTAACTTGGAACCTTTCATACTAAAATTCCTACAGGATTCAAAGTTCTTTTGAAAAGGACAAACGACGATTTCGTGCTTCGTTTGGTTATTCTAGAGGTGAACAAAAGGTTTAGATTCAGAAATAATATATATTATGGACGGACATATTGGCTATAAATCCGTATTGAGGGTTTTTTGCATCTCCCTTTAATTTATATTTTGGAACTCCTCAACGATAACGAATTTTCACTTCTAAGAGACTCGTAAGAGACGGACGTTGCCGCCGACAAGAATAATACCAGTAAGGTGCATGGGCAGCAGCGCCTACTGGAAAACTGCTATCTTTCACTGCGATTGCCAAAACGCCTGTCAAGTCAAATTCAAATTCAAAATCATTTATTCAATTTAGACGTCTACGACGCTCTTATGAAGGTCAATTACAAATTTTAATATTGAAATATTCTACATTGTACTGCCACGTTCAGCAAAAAAAAATTATAGAGCGACTGCGAGAAGAACGGACAAGAAACTCGGGGCCATTCTTTTAAACATCTTTTAACAATATGTTATATACAATATACTATGACTATTACAATATTTGTTCAAATTACGTAGGTGACAGGTAATAGCTTGGCAGAGGCGGAACTTTCCAAGCATCTTTGTCGTTTAAGTAATCACAAACTTTGTAGTATGATTTCTTAATCAAAATATTTTTCACATGCAACTTGAATTTTCCTTCTTTGAGCATAGTAATATGTTTGGGAATTTTATTATAAAACCGCACACAATTACCTAAAAAGGACCTTTTATTAAGCGTGATAATAATGGCAAACCACCCCCTACTTCCCCCCTGGGGAGACCTATTTATTTTTTTGCTAAGAGGCCTATGACTGTGATGAGGCGATGTGAGACAAGTATAGTCATTTAAATCAAGAACGAGATTTTTTCTTTCTAAGTTAATATATAAAATCGTTTGATTTTATCATAATAGAGTCAAACAATTACTTACTGACAACCTATCATACAATGCTTCATATTGAACAAGTTTCTAACAGGCGTTAAAAATTGACAGCGTTAGTTACGCTCTGATTATAGACAGAACTGTCTGACATACCCTATATTCTTACATTGTGGTAAGTATTCAGTTTAACATACCATATAGTATACTGTATATTGTATATCTCTCTATCCGTCAGAGGTTATTTACCCTGAGGCTTTATCAATCCTCAGATGCCGCTAGTTTATTTTAACCACTGGCACTTAAATTCACCTAACACAGCATTGTTTTCTCAGCCACCCCTAAGTAAACTCTACCACTCTTTCTACAATCCTAAAACTATAATTTGACCTTTCTCTCAAAGAGATAAGAACTATGGAGTGGTAATTGGTGATATTTCAAAGGGGCTGATAAAGAAAAGTGTCAACATTACTTTGAATTCCATCGCTTTGGTTGATATCCGGTGTCGAAAGATGTCGGTGACTGTATAGGGATGTGGGGTGAAGTATAGACGGGGATGACGGATGCTTCCAATTTTTGTACCCTTGCTTAGGGGATTGTGACTAATTGGGTTAGTGATGAACGTGATTGAGTGTCCGGCTGCGTTTGCTGAATTATTTATTTTATTCTTCTTTCGTATTTACATTGTACCGTATCTACATACCTGAGAGTCTATACTTCGTGTCCTGCTTAATTACGTTATTTTGTAATTAAGCAGGCTTTATTGTTATGTAATATCTATGCCAATATTTGTTTTGCCAAGAATAAATTTTAGGTTACAAAATTACAAAGAGATGAAAAGTTATGGTTATAACATTTAATATAACCATAGACACAAAATGTGGCCAATATTATGGAAAATAACGATAGTGGCTTCAAGTGGAATACGGCCATAGTCATGTGCGGTATTATAACTAAACTTTTTCCTCTCATTGTAACTTTGTAATGTAAATTGCGGAGCATGCGTTATTGCACAAAAAAAATTATTTATTTTAAGCTTTATTTTACTGTCTGAAAACTATATACACTCGAGAGCAATGAATCCGGGTCACTTAAAGAATCCTAAAAATCTCGGAAACTAAAAATGCTAGGTTAATGCAATAAATTGTATTTAATAGACAATGTAATACTCCTTAAATGAAGGTATTAAAACTTCTTAGTTATTGTAAAGTTATATCATAAAAAAATCAAATTTGAAAAAGGGCCACTTTCGAAGATGGAACTACGAAATTACAGCATTTGGTTTTGCTTTTGTTTGTAATCTGTCATTTATGTGGGTACATAAACCATGTTGATAGTGCTCTATATTCATTATTCAAGCTGAAATTATGTCGCTTACGCCTGAAGAATGCACCAGAATACTTACAATGCTGGAAACCGGCCGGAGTCAGCGCGATACAGCCAGGACTGTCGGTGTGTCGCTGTCAACAGTACAAAGAGTTCTCCGACGTTACGAAGAAACTGGTTCTAACCTACGCAGACCAGGAACGGGCAGAACCAGGTGTACCACAGCACGAGAAGACCGATACTTGGTGAACACCATGCTTCGAAATCGCTTTCTCACAGGAACTGAACTCACCAATCAGTTTCGACGCCTCGGAGGAAGTAACCCAAGTGCATGGACAGTAAGACGTCGGCTTGCTGAATCTAACTTAAAACCCCTTAGACCTGCAAACGGCCCTAAACTGGAGCGTGGGCATCGTATTTCGAGACTAAGATATGCCCAGAGCCACGTAAATTGGAGTATTGAAGATTGGTCAAAAGTTATGTTCTCCGACGAATCAAAATTTATGCTCTACAAGCACGATGGAAGACACAGAGTGTATCGAAGACCAGGGGAAAGATTCAAGCAAGCATGCATCGAAGAAAAAGTAGCCTACGGTGGTGGGTCTGTACTTGTGTGGGCCGGAATTTCTTCTGAAAGTCGCACAGAGCTGGTGATCATAGAAAACGGCTCTTTAACTAGCGTAAGATATGTGGAAGAAATCCTCAATGATCACGTTGGTCCATTTATGGTCAATTTAGGTGAGGATGCTATATTTATGCATGACAATGCCCGACCTCATACAGGTAGGATTGTGAATGACTACCTTCAAGAGATGAACATTACTCGTATGGAGTGGCTTTTTTTTTTTTTAGGGAGGACATAGATGCTGGCTAACGCCTGTGCGGTCGTCCAGCTCCACCGGGTTTTGGGCGAGGGCCTGGCCCTACAATAGCCCGGGAGGGAGAAGTGCCGAAGGCACTTCTCCCGAGACGGGCGTAGAAGGCGAAAAGCGCTTTCTACCTCCGTCTCCTGCGGACGCCGAAAACGTACCGCTATTATAGGAGGGGTTGACAGCGAGCTCAAGGGCACCACTGTGGTTCGGACCTCGGCTTGTCTCGCTGTCGAGAGACATGGGGGGGATCGGAGCAAAATGCCTCTGTGCAACTGCAGTGTTGCACAATTGGGCCCTACTGAATAATACTCTTTGACTATTTGGAGAGCAATTTATCGTGACCTTGTTTTTGCCTCGAGCTCGCCGGCGAGCTCGGTGTTTGATTGTGTGACCTCTGATTACCTCACACCTGGGGATTTTACCTCGACGACTTGCGGATAACGCTAAAGCTGCCAACGTAATGGCTGCGATGGGGTCATCCGGGTCGTCTAATACCTGCCGTGGTCGGCGACGGGGGGGTTTGAAAAATGGGATAGAAGAGGCAGTCGAGTAGTTCGATGCCTGGACAACCAATGGGTTCGGGTGGTGGGGCGCTCGATCAAAGTATCGGCGGGCGCAGTCCTTATTGAACTGCGCTAGAGAGGGAAGGTTTAAGTCGCAATGCAACTCGGTGTTCCGGATATACCACGGAGCGCCGGTTGCACTACGAAGAAAACGGTTTTGAATGACTTGAAGCTTATGGAGATGGGCCTCACTAGCATGACTAAACACTACTGATGCGTAAGTCATGATGGGGCGGATGCAGGCAGTGTAAAGTGTCTTCTTATTTCTAAGAGACATTTTACTCTCTTTGCGAATCAGGGGACCAAGGCGACCCATTACAAAGGCCGCTCTGTTACGGACGGTTGTTATATGATCGCTAAAGGTGAGATTCCGATCAAGGGTGACTCCGAGATATTTTGTTTTACTAACCCAGGGGATGGGTTGGTCGAACAAAGTTAAAGGTTGCGGGTAACGGGGGCGGCCCTTCTCAGTAAAGTACATAGCTGCACTTTTAACTGGGTTGACCGCGATGCGCCATTTACGGAACCAGTCACCGATCTCGGTGATGGCCCGTTGGAGGGCGGGAATGGACTTTCTACTGATATGCCACCCAGTGGTATAAATAGCGGTATCATCCGCGTATTGGGCTAATAGGACGTTAGGCTGAGAGCGTGGGATGTCGCTGGTATACAGCGCGAAAAGAATGGGTGATAGCACGGAGCCCTGAGGGACTCCGGCTCTGACTGGGTGGGGGGAGGAGAGGGTGCCTTCCACGCGATAGCGAAAGCTTCTGGCTTTAAGGAAGTCTTGTAGGATGAGCACAAGACGTTCTGGCACGCCAAATTGGTATAGCTTGTAAATCAAGCCATTGTGCCAGACTTTGTCAAAAGCTTTCGCTACGTCGAGGAAGACTGCTAACGTTGTCTGGGGTTTGGGGTACTTGTTAAAGCCCTCAATGATGTGCTCCGTGAGGCGGTGCACCTGTTGGACGCATGAGTGTCCGGGCCTGAAGCCAAACTGCTCATCTGGGATAAGGTGGTGTTCCTTAGCATGGGACTGGAGACGGTTTGCAAGTAACCGCTCGTAAAGTTTGCCTAAGGCACTGAGGAGGCTGATGGGGCGGTAACTGGTGGGGTCAGATGAGCTTTTGCCTGGTTTGTGAATGCCAATGACATTTGCACATTTCCAGGTGTCTGGGAATAAGCAGTGGCTCATAGCAGCATTGAAGATGCTGACTAGGAGATGGATGAGAGGAGGAGAGAGGGTTTTAAGAACCCTGTTGGAGATGCCATCGGCACCGGGGGATTTGCGCGGTCGGAGGGCCTTGATCAGTCTCGCCACCTCAGCGTAAGTCGCTAAGGTGATTGGTGGGAGTTCAGAGGTGACCACAGAGCTTTTACGTTCGACTTCAGCATCCACCGAATCGAGGTGAGCTTGGTCAACGTGATCTACGTTAGGGGAACACTGAGCCTCTAGGCTATCAGCTAGGCACTCAGCTTTGTCTTCGTCAAAGAACGCTGGGACTAGTGGGACTGGTCTGTATAAGGGAGGCATGTCGTTATGGTTACTACCTTTCATACCTCGCGCCAAGTCCCAATAAGCCTGGTGGCTTGGCACGAGGTTTGAAAGTTTGTCACCCCATTGTTGATCACGCAACTCAGACATGCGACTTTGAACCATGCGTTCAAAGTGGCGTTTCTTAGTTTTGTTCTCTTTACTGGGGTAAGAGTCGTAATGTCGGGTCACTGCTTTACTTTCCGTCACTAATCGTCTCACATCCGCTGGAATGACAAGGCGCCGGTCGTCCGGCACCATGACCTCCTTTGCGGATGCACCTACTACGGTGGAGAGGTGATTAGTGAACGAATCGATCGCAAGGGTTACGTCATCTTTAGTCAGGATGTCGTCAGGGATCTTGTCAAGGTCCGGTGAACTGATAGCCTTTAGGGCAACGCCTAATTGCTTCCAGTTCACTATCGTCTTAGTGGGGCGGGGGAGGTCTGTTGTTGGGTCGGGACCTAGTCGCAGTATAATGGGTCGGTGGTCAGAGTGAAGCTCGTGAACCACTTCTATGGAGCGTAACTGGAGTGTTACGCCTCTGAGTAGTGCCATGTCAAGCAAGTCAGGTCGAAAGTCTTCCGTGTGAGGGTAGTGAGTGGGCTCAGTGGGCGCAATTATGTCAAAATTAAGTTCTGCGACTAGTTTTTCAAGTGCAATGCCTCTGGGATTGTTGACGTTACAATTCCATAGGATGTGCTTACTATTGAAGTCGCCAATCAGAAGGACGGCGCTTCCTAATGAGAACAATGCTTCTAAGTCAGCTCGGACGATCGGCTTTTGACAAGCTTGGTAACAGGACGCTATGACTATAGGTTGATGACCAGTCATAGCTAGAAGGCAACAAGATGCTTCCATATTAACAAGAGTCGGGGTAGGTAAGGGGATGCAGTGCAGGGACCTTTTGTAATAGATAAGAGTGCCTCCCCCACGGGAGTTCACTCTATCATCACGTACCGTTCTGTAATTGGCAAACCTAGGGTTCGCCTTCCCCGGTTTTAGAAGGGTTTCCTGCACGCATATAATGTCGATAAGGTGGGTGCAACAAAAGTCGTGGACAAGGTCACGTTGTCTAAAGAAACCGTTAGCGTTGAATGACGCTAACGAAACTGAGCGCGGTTTCGTGCGTGCGGTTGTACTACCCATAGTGGTTGTACTGGGGAGGGGCCTGGGGAACGAAGCGCTTAAGGGCGCTTAGTAAGTTCGCGTGTTCCAATGTGTATTGGATCACGTCCGCTGGGGATTGAGCGTATTGCATCTTGTGGAATAGCTCTTGTACCTCATTGATGTCAACCGACATAGCCAGATCGCTGACTAGGTTGATTGCCTCTTGAAGAGGGGCAGCCATCAATGGCATAGGGGGAGCTTGTGGCCGGGAAGCGGCGCGGGGAGGGGCGCGAACGGTGTTGGCAGCGGGTGCCTGGAGCGCTGGGCGAGCCGGGGCCGGTGCGCGGGCAGGGGCCGCGGCGCGGGCGGGTGCGGGTGCGGGCGCGGGCGCGGGCGCGCGGGCCGGGGCGCGGGCGGTAGCGACGGTCTTAACCATACTGGGTGGTTTAGACCATGCGTTACGGGCTGGGAGCGGCGCGGGTATTACCTGTGAGGCAGGTACTACCGTTAGTTTAGGGCTGACCCGTTGGTAACGGTCATAAGAGGGGCGGGTCGGCCTATGCCTTGCCACCCTGTGGTTCACTCGTGGTGCTTTAGGGCACCCACGGTAATTCGCGGTATGCCCTTGAGCACCGCACAGAACACAACTGGGTGGGTCCGGCGAATCCCGGGTGCGAGTGCACGCTGCTGTCGCGTGATCGCCTAGGCACTTAACGCACCTAGCGCGAGCGAAGCAGAAACGGGAGGCGTGCCCGTATAGTTGGCAGTTATGGCACTGCGAGGGACTTCCATTTTTGTATGGGGCTTGGACATCGAGTCCTGAGAGGCCACAGACCTTTTTTAAATTAAAAATGGCCTTGCCCTCTGGTGTACGGTCTAGTACTACGAGTACTAGGTCATATGGACTGCGGTCCTTCCCGCTGTACATGCGGTGAACCGCATGCACAGGGAAGTCTTGTGCTTTAAGGTCGTCACATACCGCATCGGTATGTATCTCCTTAGGCACACCGCGAATCACAACGCGAAGGACTTTCTCCTCTTCGAGCGCATAAGTATGAAAACTTATGCTCTCTTTACGGAGGAGCTTTGTTAGCGCTCTGTGGTCGCTACTGGTGGGCACTTGGACTTTAATGCCCTGCTGCGTGGAGCGGGCATTAGTGTAATGGATCCCACGATCCGAAACTAAACGGGACAGCATGTCCCATTTGGTTTTGTCCTGAATGAACAGGGGCGGAGGCGGTTTTTCGCGGCGCGCGCTCGCGTCCTGAGGGGACGCGGCAGTGGTGGCCGGAGCGGAGGGAGGAGACGCGGGGCGCGGGGCGGGGGTCGGCTTCTTGCCGGAGGCGGGGGCCTTAGCGGGTGCCTTGGCGGGAGGGGCGGAAGTTACGCAACTAGCGGCTTTAGGAGCACGCTTGCGTTTTCTATCTACGACGGTATAGCCGTCGTTATCTGAGTCCGAGTCGGTGCGTAAGGCGCGACTCGGATCTACCTCCATCTCCGCTTCGGAGTCCGAAGTGGGCTCGACAACGGCGATGGAGGGACGGGTGCGGCGATGGAGGACGGTGCCGATCGGTGAGCGCGAGCGAGACCTCTCACGGGGAGGGGCTGCCACCGTGCGTCTGTTGTCTGGGCCCGGAGCGGGCGAAAGCGGACTGTCCTCTGAGAAGGACCGGGTCAGAGGAGGGACGTTGGCCTCCGGGATTGAAGTCCCAGAGGGGGCAATAAGAGTGTCCGTGAGGCGGGCACTCGCTTCCTCTTCGAGGAGTTGCATATGAGCAACATACAGATCGGGGTGGCGGAGGGCGAAGGTCTGAAGGACCTGCACCTCACCGTTAGAGGGACGGGACTGCATCCTGAGGGGAATACTCAGGACGCCCTATCAAGGGTTTGAATTCCCTCACACACCTTGTGAGCTCACTGTGTGAGAGGGAGTGTGTACCTAGGGTGTGCCCTAGTTGTGTACCCTCTCCGAGCTTTTTTCTCGGCGGAGAGGGGTGCTCCTAAGCGCTACTCCGGGGTTGACTAGGGGCGACCCCAAGGCCAGTAATCCCGGAGCCCAGCTTGCTTCGGCTGACCCGTGAAGCGGGAAAGGCCACGGTGCAAGGTTAAACCAAAACAACAACAGTGGCCGTTGTCACCGTAGGGTGTCACACTGCGACCGCAGCAAATGGCGGATTTGATCGTTCAGACGGGTTTGGCTGACGCTACCCCACGCCTGAACGACGTCGCTTAACAGCACAAAGTGTGTTGTTACGCGACTGTTACTATGTTGTGTCGGGTAGTAAAGTGGTGAAATGCGCACCGAAAAGTGCGGTCAAAACAAGACCACCAGCCCGATATGATGTTGTTCGTCCGAAACAAGGGACTTGGGTAGGTGGTAATGCCTGACGTCTTAGAGCGCCTCTGCGCGCCGGCACGGCGAGCTCGTAGCTCACGTTGCACGGCGGTCGGTGGCTGCTCAGCTTCTGCACAGAAAACAAAACTTCGTCAGGACTGCGTATTCCAAGGCACTGGTCTGCAACTAGCGTCGGAACGATGACCCGAGTGAGACGGCAATAGTGCGGGGACTATTGCGGTCTCACTGGGAGATACTGGCGGAGCTGTAGACAGGTGTGCACGGCGTGGCGGCACAGGTCGGAATGGGGAGAAACCCTGTATGGAGTGGCCAGCGCGCAGCCCGGATATCAACCCGATCGAGCATGCTTGGGACGAGCTAGGCAGATGCGTAAAACAACGAAACCCTCCCCCAATCACGCTTCGTGAGCTCAAAATTGCTCTCACAGAGGAATGGGAGAATATTCCCCAAAATCGTATAAGGAACTTGGTGTACAGCATGCCAAACCGCGTAAACGCAGTAATGGAAGCACGAGGAGGCAATACGAAGTATTAAAATTCAAGAAAATCGTAATAAAGTTCAAAAATTTCATGTTTCCTATTTTTGTTTTAAGGAGAGATCAGCAGTTTTTTCTTTATGTAATTTTGTGTTAATAAAATGTATGGTGACTCATATTTTTTTTACTTTCATTTAAGGAGTATTACATTGTCTATTAAATACAATTTATTGCATTAACCTATCATTTTTAGTTTCCGAGATTTTTAACATTCTTTAAGTGACCCGGATTCATTGCTCTCGAGTGTAGTTACAAGACAAAAGATGATGCAGCGCACAGTAAATATAAATCATAAGCTGAAGCTTGGGACGAACATGCAAAAGATCGCGAAAAGTGACGCTTTTTTGTATCACGTTTAGGAAAGATACACATCACACCAACCATCCCAATGGCGTAGGAAAGTATACCAAGACATTTTGAGTTTTATCATTAAGTTACAAAGCAATTTACAAGGAGCTGTCAGATTACCTACGTTTATTGAGACCTCAGATCAAAACTGGGTTTATAGTATTTTATTGAGGCATATCTATACTACTTAATATTATGTTGAAATATTACGATAATGAGGAAAGATTTGTATTTTTGTATGAAACGAATAAACTTAAAAATTACTGGACCGATTTGGAAGTTTGAAGTTTGGTTTAAATAGTTTGAGACCTGAGAAAGGACATAGGATAGTTTTTACTCAACTACGCAAAAAGAGGTTAATGGTTGACCGACAAAAGCGCGGGCGGAGACGAGTTCGGAAATCTAGTAGAGTACCTACTAATATAAATGTATCGTATAGTATAGTTCTAAAAATGGAATCATCCCGAAAATATACAAAAGTTCTCTCGCTACACAAGACTGTCTTCTAAATATTTTCAGGAATTAAGCAGAGGCCTTGATTTGGTACGCTGAATAATCCAACGACGGTAGGTAACTGAAAAATATTGACTGTGTTTAGGGGAATCATTCAAAGAAACATTACGTAAGTACTTTTTATGGAAATTTGTGAATGATTGGTACGAGAAGGAGCCAAATGAAATAACTACCAGGACACGACGCGGGGGATTAAACATTTTTGGGCTAAACATTTGTATTACATACTTAGTTTCCCTTTATTATTTTATGAAAAATAAAATGTTAAAGTTACAAATTTACCGTACCGTACCGTAACAGCCGGATCGTCCACTGCTGAACACAGCCTCCCCTATTAAGGGGGTATTTGCCATAATCCACACGCTTGGCAGGCGTCTTGGGGATCGTAGTGTATGTTGGCAGTTCTTTTGAAGGCGCTGCTGCCCACCTTCCAGTATTTTTACCTAAGTCACCTCTTACGACACCCACGGACGATGATATGGGAGGTGCAATTCTAACCCAGCACTCCACGGGGTAAAAAAAATGTATCTACATACATACCCAACTTGATATTTGGTTACAGAATAATGCACAAAATACACAAATAGTTTCATTATCAACTCCCAGCAGCCAGTCGTCATTAAAAATTTACTCTAAACACTTTATATCTCGCCTCTAATTTTACGATGATTTTAATTAGTTTTTTCAACTCTAACCTTATATAGAATTCTTCCCCAAACTTATGCTTACTAACTCATAGCAACATAAACTAAAGTTTACGAGTCACCCCAATAAAAGTGACGTTTTTACTGCAAAATACGACGACGAGACGTAGCGAGACGGGTCGGGCACGTCGTACATCACGTAAATATACGTAAACGTAAGGTTTAGTGCCTCGGGGGGACGTTATGACGTCTTTGTGAATTACAGAATAAGTGATCGTATATAAAAGTATGGACAAGGGAGCTCTAAATCGATGGTAACTCGATTAGGGAGCGGACGTTCATTATGCAAGTGTTGAGAATGATCCAGTGTTGAAATCCAGTAACTTCCATAAACAAACTTTATACGATACTCATAAGTTTAATTTGTAAGTATGTGCAGATAATTAATATGATAAAAATCTAATTCTCTCTTTAGTTACAGCTTATGACGAAGTGGTTGAAAAATGTCAGACTCAGCTGTCTACTAACCTCAAATAGAAAATCTGTCTTCATTCTAGCGTCCCTACACACAGCTGAGACAGGGGTGATATGAACAAGCCAGTCAGAAATAAAAAAGTACCTTCGACATCCGTGAAATGAATTGGTACAGTAATCTTTCAAGCAAGTGGATTGACTCAAACGCGCAACTGCATAGCCAATATCTTGGGGAATCGATGACAAAGGCACATTTATCACGAAGAAAGTACTTAGGTCACTGGAAGGGCGCCAAATCGAGCCGTTGGAAAGTCAATGTATCGAGAAATGCGATACAAGCTTGTTGTTATTTTATTGGTAGGTATACATATAGGGGTTGGTAAAGGAGAAGTGCTGTTAGGGTGATATTACAAAGACAATGTCCCATGTGACTTGATATTTAAGCGTAGTAAAGTGCCGCTGTTATATGGTTCTTGTTTTGTATAAAGATACTATGTCAGAAGTTTTTAACGTGCCCTTAATACCTATGGGAACGAACTCAGTTTGACTCAACTAAGTTTGGGCTTAAGCACTAAGCTGTCTTTGAATTTTACTCTTCCAGTGCTTATTAATAAACCAAGTGTTATCTTAATTAATTAAGTGTTATCTTAATTAACTCAGTGTTACCACAAGTTAGCGCAGCGGAAGCACGAAAAATTCTCAAATATTTGGATTGATTGCATGGCATCTTTTTGTCGATATCATTTGTAAATGTATTTTAATTAAAGTAAGTATAGTAGCCATTTAGTTAGCATTTGGGATAGACGGGGGCGGTAATGTTTAATAACAAAGTTACTTTGGTATTTAAAATATTAATAAAATTGTAACATTATCATTCTACTTCTCTTAATCAAGGAGTATAATAAAAATTAGTTTGTATAGATTTTAACAGCGCTTCCATACACAGTAGGGAGTATAGCTACTACATGTAACAACTGAATTTAACAATAACAATTATATAACTAGAAATACAATAGGATACCATTTTTAAAGCTATTATTATCTGATGATAAATGATAACGAGATCGAAGATATTTGCTCTAAATGACAGTTGCTATTGCACACTCTTTATAGGTGCTTGGTGACAGATTGTTTACTTTTTTTTATAGCTGATAGGCTAGCCTTAGACCACTATCTCACCTGATTGTAAGTGATGATGTGGTCGAAGCTGTTGTTCAGGGTGACCTAGAATTACTGGCTCAAGGTCAGCTGCCAGAACAAACCGTTAGGTGCTTGGTTGGCAGATTTTCTACTAGAGGGTGTTAGCTAGCCAGGCGGGCATTTGGAAATAGCGCTACCACCATCCAATAAAACTCACCCATAGGTACTAATTCTCCAAGGAACGGCTAACTCTTGTCTAACTACGAGTTCCTGAACTATGCTAGGCGACCTACGTGCTCGAGCGCCTTCCTGGAATGATTTACGTGATCGTAAGTTGAAGAAACATCAGAAATATTGAGAGATGAAGTCACTAAAGTATCCAAGCCTTCGTATAGTTATGTTAATACGATAATCAATTTAAGGTAAAGTAATTTTTCACAGCGCATGTTCACCAAAGCGCAACCTTGCTACTCATTATGCGACGTCCTAGGACGTTTTTTCCAAACACCATTTATTCACGTGTATACTTGAATGGCTCATGCTAAGTGGACCTATCGCAGAGGTGCGAGGCGAAAGCATTGGTTTCGCGTTGGCTACGGTTAACGATCACCAAGGTCATGGACGAGCTCGTGGACGCTGGTGACTGTGGTATACGCTGGGTAGAAACTGTTGTTACATCTGTAGTATGTATAGTAACTAGGTACTTGGAATAGTGACTGTTACATATGCTAGGTACGGGGCGGCGGTGCATGGTGCGGAGGCGATGTCAGTTTTTCCCGATGGACACATGAGTGTCTTCAAATCGACAGTAAATAGGTTTCTTTTAGGTAAGCGTGCTCCATCTTAGACCACATCAATGCTTTAACATCAGACGGGGCGTCAAGCGCGAACCTTTCATGAATAAAAACAAGGCGGTAGGTACCAATATCTTCTAATCAGGTTCTGTTTAACCGACTCCAAAAATGAGGAGGTTCTCATTTAGACTGTATTTTTGTTTTGTGTGTGTATCATACGTCATAGCACTTTACAAGTACCGATTTTGATGATTTTATATGTAAGAAAGCTGACGCTTGTCAATTTGTGTGAGATCTGACGAATAGTTTTTGAGTTATCCCCAATAATGCGTATTTTAATTAATTAAGTAATTTATGTTAGAAGTCGATTTTTTTGGTAAAATTTGTCTAAAATCTAAAACGGTTCAATTTTTGTTAAATTAAGACAGGTTAAGAGGGTTAATAAAACCACTAAGTTCGTATACAAGATAAATAATTGACCCAGAGGCAAGAGGACTCTGGAAATTGATATTTTAACAGTCCCCTGGTTTTTTATGTTTACAAGTGGCGTGATGGACATGCCGGTGCCTATTGGCACGGGAATGTTTATAGATTACATTACCGTGCTAATGATAAGCGTCAAGTCTGCCTATTACAGTGACAGTGTCACCATTGTGTATGACAAATGCACTGTGCTCGACACTCTAAGACATCCGTTTTTATGTCGATTTCTCGATATTCCAGTAATTTCACTTGCTTCAGTCACGGTAATGTTATTAACATTCAGTGCCCTCAAGCATAAATACATCAGTGTTTGCACACTACTACTTGGAGATAGAATATCTGACACTGAAGTGGTGCCCAACAAGATGGTCTCTGGCTTAAAAGAGGGCTACCACCAGGTTTGTCACCTGATTGGGATCACCCGGGGACCGCATGTGGGGTATCGAGATTAAGGGTGCCTTCTCACGTGCGAGGGTGACTCAGCACCCTAAAATAGGGTATGTCAAATTTTAATTAGTTTCCATTAAAATAAATTCCAGAAAGAAACCTGCCATATTACCAATAATATTTAAACTTTTCATTTTTATTCACACTAATATTATAAAGAGGAAAGATTTGTATTTTTGTATGTAACTAATAAACTTAAAAACTACTGGACGGGAAAAATTCTTTCACCATTACAATACTACATTATCCCCGATGAACATATGCTTTAGAATATTTTCAAAAAGTTTGCAATTTTTGTTAAATACCCGTGCGAAGCCGGGGCGGGCCGCTAGTTTATAAATAGATATAAAGCACCAACACCAAGCAATTTCCTCGCTGGAGTTAGGCGAAAAATTTGTGTGTTGTCTCTTACCTTTGGAACTATACTCGTATTTGAAATTCGCATTTTTAATCCTAGATCCCTTCGCTTCCTCAGGTTTCAATAAAAGTATTCGCAGCAAATAACAACTCTGCAGCCTTAAGTCGAGGCAGTCAAAAATAATTCCCACGCTAGCTCCGCCCATGCGGGGCAACGATCCCCGCTGCACCGAACGACGCGATGTGCAGCGGCGCACGCGTCTCGCTTAAAAAAACATTTTGTGTACTTCATATTAGATTCGCGAACACAGATACCATTGAGACGATTTCAACTTTTTTTATAATCTTATTCACGTGACGAATTTCGATACATAAAGTAACTTTGTATATACTGCCATTGATGTCACGTTTTTATTTTTATCAACATTACTAATATTTCTTAGTAAGAAATTGATTATTTGATTTACTTTTCAAAATTATCCTTACGGTCGACAGTAGCTCATAAAACTAAAGCCAAAAGTTTTACTTTTACAATATGATAATGTCTGCTCGACTTTATTGGCATATATTATTATGTATGTATTGGTATATATATTATACATATTTAACTGACTTCCCAAAAGAAAGATGGTTCCTAAATTGACTTGTCTATTATTTATTTTATGTTTGACCACACATAACTTTTTTACTGAACCTTACAATCTTGAAGATTATTTTTTTGCTAGTACAGTTTAACTCTTAATTGGTTTAATTTTAATTTCATCAACATCGGTCGAACGGTTTGCCAGTTACAGTCAACTTACTAAAAGTAATTTGCCAAAATGCCTTGACGATCGCAGTGCTTCTAGCAACTAATGTAAGTGGCAACTGTGAATATAGATGAAAGTTATTGTTAACCAGTGATAAAATCTATAAATAATATGTGAATAATACAATCTTGAAAAGTCTGTAGTCATCAGTATATCAAATAACCTGTCGACGTCATAAGCACAAAATTGAGATCATATTGAACCGATATCAATGAGTTATTCCAGTCTTTTACATTTAAAAAAATGTTTTCAAGTTGTTTATTTTTAATTTTCTTTGCTATGTTGTTGTGTCGCAGTTTCTGTGTTTATAGAGAAAACGTATTGCACCAAACCACTATAAAGTGAGACGTGGGTCGGAATATGATGATGGTACATAACAGCCCAAACGGCACGATATATATTGATAAATGGGGTGTTTTTAAATTCTCCGTAGTAACGAAAGTGATTTCTACTGATTAAACTACCTATAAAAATTTCATTACCCCTTGGCATCCGCGTGGACGATAATTTATGAATGAATGAACATTGTTCTCAGTATCTTGGAATGCGATTAATCAGATTACACATCATTAGAATAAAGTAAAATATCATCAAATTGAATGAGCATAATATTATATTATATTCGGTGAATATGGGTACGATTGACCTGAAATAAATGGATTTGATTTGATTAAATATGACCATTCATAATACCATGACTCGTCATACAAATATGAATTATAGTTTTTCATAACTGTGCTACTGTACACGTTTCCATAATAAAATAAAGTAGGTTGTTTTTTTTTTATTGCTATCATATAATTTTTAACTATTAATTACTAATGTTGAAAATATGTTCGTATACATCCTTGTACTTTTTATTTTTCAGTTACAGTGGTAAACAGAATGGTTTTATTTTACTACCACTCTGCTTTTAGATACCAACTATGGTAAAAATAAGACCAACCAGACATAAGTAGATCTAGCCACTTCTAAACAGCAGGATAAGTTTTTTTTTACCAAACTTACAGAAGAGTGTATATATGCAATTGTAAGGGGTTTAATTATTTGGATATTTAATAAAAAACACACGACTGCAGAAACATTGTAGAGAACATGTTATACAGGCTTCTTTTAATGCAACATAGCAGACAAGTGAGACAGTGAGTGGCACTGGAACAGGTGACTAAATTAGACATTAAAATAAAAACAGTGGATTCTTAGATTGTTAGTAAGTGGACTATCATAATACAGATATTCGTGGATAGTCTACAGAGGTTATAGACACATTAAGTTAAGATGTATATGAATTAACAAAAAAATCATTTATGAAATAAAAATATATAGAATTTTATACAATTTTAATGAAATGCAAAAGTGTGCGTGAGAAATAACGAGTATCGGAAACGGAAAGTCAAGTTTGCAGTCCCCCCGATCGTCACCTCGTGACCACGATCACTGCAAAGTGTTTGAAACGTCATGACAAAAATAATGATAAATATACGCGATTTAAACCGTTTAATGTTGTTTAATTACTATGCGTAACAAACACTAAAACCTAAGACAATATTAAGTTAAGTCTTACGGTGGGAGGAGGTACTGAAGTACCTCCTCCCACCGTAAAAAGAAGTGCAAATGCTTCAGCATTTGCACTTTGATGTTGCAAGTCTCCCTCGACAGCCTCCTCTTGATTTTTTCTTTTTATAGAAGTTTCCACATATTCTTGATCCCGGATCATTCTTTTCTTTGAGTGGCGGGGATTGACCAGCTCGGGCAGAAGGCAGTCCATATAGAATGTGATTAGTTTTGTCTCAATTTTTTCCCTCCAAAATTTTTCTTCTTTTTGTAGAATTTCTATTTTTGATTTGTTGTCTCCATACTACACGGCAAATAAGCATTAGTTATATTACAAATGTGCATTTAGCCGACTTTGATGATACCAATCAGATTTTTGATTGATATATACCTGCAAAAAATATAATTATACATTTTACAGACATTCAGTTACCTGAAGCCTTCAGAAAAGCAACTGTACATATCTGTTTGTCCGACAATCAATTTCGCACAATTTGTTAGAATGTGTAGATAGAATTTGTTAGTTCGTATACGAGTGCCAAGTAAGGATAAATGTCGAGAGAGCAGTCGAATGACACCTGTCAAAAATCCAAAATGGCGATTTCAAGACGGCCACCATACAAATTGCTCCGCCCCTGCTGAAGTTCGGCCTTCAGAAAGGGGGTGTTGGGAATATGAATAAATGAATTTAAATACATATATTCAGATAATTTGCACGTCAAGAGTACAACATCGCTCTTTACCATCTATCTAATACCCTAATAACCGAAAAGGGGGCGAAGGCAAGTATAATACATATCAGCGATGGCATTCCCAAAAGGGTATTGCTTCAGATAGGAGGCCGGGCATAAAATTTAAGTCTTGCTCCGCACAATTATGTCAATGCGTTGTCTTTTGTGTAGGTACTCAGAAAAAATATATTGTTTAAACCGACCCTACAGAGGTGTGACAAGTGCAGGGCGATAATAATGTAAAGTGTTATTTTTCAGTGTAAAAAGAAAATTTAAATGTATTTATAACTTTTTTTTATTTAATTTTACCTGTTGCTCTGCTATGGATAGGTCAAAATAATTTTTAGCCTAATATAGGTAGTATATAAAATATTTCCTTTACGAAATTTCCTGTGAATAAAATGTGCAAATTTAGCAATACTTTATTCAAAGAATTACTCACTTATTTTCATGTAGTGGAAGAACACAGTCTAAACTTATTATATGAGATGGCGACTCCGACAGTTTTCCCTGTCCGAGTGATCTCAGACTTCGACTGATTTGTTATTTTTTTCATGAGAAAGAAGGTGCATTTTATGAGCACAGTCAATTATTCAACTCTATTTATGTATAAATCGATACTTATATGTACATGTCTAAGTGATAAAATGTATATTTATAAGTACCTATGCAGGTGACTTTGTATATAATATCTTGAATATATACCTACTTGCCTGATTCTGAATATTCTTTCATTGATATAAATCTACATCTAGTCTTGAGGGACATAAACAATGTTTGATGTTTTATTGCGATATAGGTACCTACCCACCAAACTAAATGCTTTGATTTGCTACGCTTGTGTTATTATTATTTAGCAACGCTCAACTCCATTTACGGTTGAACGGCAGCTGTACTTTAGAGCCAGATAATTTTACTTTATACCTGTTCGGCACCTTCAACCACATCACTTACCATCAGGTGAAACCATAATTATACATATACCAGATATTATTATAGTACCCTACTAATCATACTTAGATTAGTACGACATATAGTTATTTTATAGCTCCATTACAGTACTAAAGGAACCTAGTTGGTATAGAATCTCTTAGTTCGGTAGAGATAGTACCTATGTTTCATGAATAGAATAAACACCAAAACACAAACGATTATTAAATTTGCATAGGTACAATAGGTAAAATAAAACTGAAATATTAGTAACGAAAAATACTTACGCTTTTGCCTCTCTCATAATTCTTGCAAAGTCTTTGTATCGACTCTTCTGCATCCTTTTTTATTTTGTTAGTTATCTTTATTTCCCATATTGATATACTCGTACCTACCAAGATACGTATTTATAATGCAGAGGTGATAGCGCGCGAGCGATAGGTCCACGTCCAACGGCGCACAGCGCGGCACTGAAGGACAGCTCTTACGCATTGATTTTATTTCGTAATCGTAAGCCAATAAGGTTGAATATCGAATCTTCCGATTGACCGTAATCCTGCACAGAACTAAAGGTCGTAAGTTTAAAACACAGTTTAATTTTTTATGAGAATACTAATTACTCTAGGTAAATTTTACTTATACAGCGGATAATAAACTACATTTCCTTTCTATGTGTATTTATTATTGATATGTAACTGATGTAGTTTCCCAGAAAAATCCAATAATTTAAAGAAAAGGCTTCATTTTAAAAAATTAAAACTATCGAGTAAATTTCTTTCAAATGTGTTCCTGTCTGGACAACGGATAGAAAAAGGTTTGAAAAATCAAATATTTGAGTTATCGTGTCGATTGCATATTTAAGTTGCTTAAAAAATCTAGTCGAATGAGAGTATTTTTTCCGCAGCCTCGTCTTAACTATTTACACAGCTCTATGAGCGTTCATGACAATTCCATTCTTGCGCTGTTTCTCTCAATTCTTTTAGAAAGAAACATTTTCACAATTTATACGAGTACCTATACTAGCGACCTGTCCGGGCTTCGTACGCGTGCAATGTTGATACTACGAGCTAGGTGAATATACTACAGATTGTCTTTATAACGTCTCATATAGAATAGAATAAACAGAAACCGGTACTTGAAATTAATTGCCAACAGTTCGTGAGCTAATGTAACTACTTACCAAAATAGTTATCTGGTTTGGTGACTTGTCTTAGGCACAAATCTCAAGTAAGGCGATGGCTGGCACATGCGTCAACTCGTGAACGGGTGCTGCTAGAGGATACTGGTCTGCTCTTGATGCAGTGCTAATGACATTAACGGAAAAGAAAAACTTTTAACACTGTTCCCCCTTAGAATTTTGCATGTTTCATATTTCAAACTTCTTGTTTTTAAATAAAAAAATTCATAATTGAAAAAAGTCACGGACCCTGGAGTCTGTGGAGTGTAGATTTATAAATAAATAAATAAAAAAAAAACTCAAGTAAGAACGTCATAAGTTATAATTTTATATTATTTTACTACGTCAAGTAACTTTTCATTATTAATTTCGACACAAAGCAGTTGTTGATGGTTCAAGAATCTGGACTGCCTCATCTCATGCATTCCAGCTTTAAATAGTAAAATTTAACTAACGGAAGGTATTGCGCTACTCCAGCATTCAATAAAAAAAAAATTGCAGAGTAAGATTAAGGACATGAAAAGAATGGCCTCGAGTTTCTTATCGCTCTTCTTACTTAGCACCTTTATGTTTCAGGGTGATAGACGCAGTGCAGTCATCACTTATGAAGAAAATGCATTTGTTATGTGCAGAGGTTTACAGCTCAATACCAGGTGCGGGATTCGTGCTAGTTCCGTAATCCAATCAAGTAATCACATAGAATTAATAATTACAATCTTTCCAGATATGATTACAAGCACTATTGAGTGCTAAGTGAAAATCACATTAACTAATTATTAAAGCACAAATTATTATTTTTTGTTTTATTGGCAAAGTAAATTGTAAAAGGCAACGCATCGGCAGCGCATCTAGTGTTGCAGATGTCCATATGCGGTGGTTACGTTTACCATCAGGCGGGCCGTCTGCTTGTCACCTATTATAAAAAAAAAATGTTCCGGGTGGGAATCGAACTCGCGTCGGTCTTTCGAGCCGGAGGCTGCACCAGCTACATTCGGCAAACAAAATCACTCAGAAAATGTTTGTTCCAATAATTTGTGTATGTAATAATTAGAATATTCTATAGGATCAGATGCATATAAAATTCAATTTGATTGTTTTGTAGGATTAATGAGCCTACACTGTATTACTGTTACCTTCATGATCCATCATTTATGTTCTCTGTTGTTTTTCCTAACGCATTGAAATAAGTTGATTTATGAAATAGGCCAAAGACAAAAATACCTAGACATCTGTGCAAATAATTGTTATCTACACCGAAAAAACCTCCAAAGACTCATTGTTCGAGACTGTCGTGTTTACGAAACGAATTGCACTGAAGTTGATAAAATCATTGTAAAACAAGTTGCTTTGTTACTTTCAATATTATCATGAAAATTGTGTAACGAATATCTACTTAGATAGAGCTATAGAAGGTGCTTTTGTCTTTGGCTTATGATAACATAACATTTGTTCAAAATAACGGTGTTATTCTGTGCCTTTGAATAGGAAATATTTTAATCTTAATTCCCTCATTTTCGAGGCAAAATCATATGCAGAAAGACCGTGGGGCTGCATTAGTTAGTCAAAGAAAGCAAGGGATTACGTTACGCTCTATTTAAAATTAGAATGATCTCATTTTACTTCCCATTGTGGCAAGAGAATGATCGAATCCCAAGAAATTGTAAAAAGGCAACATGTAATTTTCCGCAACAAATCCAGCGTAACGATAAATCTCTAAGGTTATAGGTAGGTAAGTAAACTAATCTTGTCTTAGGTTTTCGCTATCATTACAAATAATATTTAAAGTTTCAACTTTAAACGGTTTAAATCGCGTATATTTATCATTATTTTTATGCAGACGTTTCAAATACTTTGCAGTGATCGCGCAGTCACCCCGTGAAGACGATTTATAGGTAACGGTTGAACTGGGTTGAACGATGTTTATCAAATACGACCAGTACTATGATAATAGTATACTAGTGATAATGATAAGGCAGCTGAAATAAAAGCGGCCAAGTGCGAGGCGGAGATTTAGAGCTTGCTTGTAGCTTACAATGTGAAGGTAAGACCGAAAAACGAAACAAAAACTCAGCACGCTTTTGTGTGGGTTTTAGTTTTATACATTTATTTATTATAATAATATTGGAATATCCACCATAGATGCACACAATTTGCGAATTTTCTTTTACGAGTCCTACAATTTTGGGTACTTCTCTGTTCAACAATAGAGTACCTACATTTAAAGCCGCTATCATGAGTGCTCCCTCCCAGGCTACAAGAGGGCCTGGCTATAATAAGGCCTTCCCTTGCCCAAAGTCGGGTGGAGTGGAACAGACGACAACGACAGGTAAAATCTACGTCCTCCTTAAAAAAAAGGGCACTCTGTAACTAAAACCGTGTGAGCCGTTGCAGTTCAAGTGTCCGTAGGAGGCATGGAAGTAATAAGTACTGCGTTGTACGTAGTACTTATTACTTCCATGGTAGGAGGAGACATAATCAAACATTTTAGTCGATTCAACTATGCATATGTTTAGTGACCAAAGTACTATTTAATTAAAATACACAGTATATTAGGAGATATAATTTGGCTCATTCACTGTTGATTTCCATAGAGATATAAAATACTAATTTCTTTTCTGTGTTGATTTCAAATAGTACACGTCTATTTAGCGCCTCGCCAAGAACGACTTTACGGATCATAATCTACAAAAAATAGTGCAATACAAGTAATATTTTTGCAAAGTTTTAAGGAGGTTTTTAATCTTTGAGCACAGATTTGATAAGACGAACTCTTGTGAACTTGTTCGTCCGGGTAAGTACAGCCGTCATACCTACTTCTACCCAAAAGCAGTAATATTTGCATTACTTTTTCCTCCTTGAAGTGTATAACCTAAGAAGTTACAGGCAAATAATTTTGTACCGCAGGATGATGGGCGCAGTGCGATATGTCACTACACTACTATACTGTTCAAGACAGAGGTTATCGCTAACACCAGGTGTGCCTCTTGCTTGTTCTGTAAACTAATCACATTAAAAAAAAACTTGGAGGCTTCACACTTGAGGCTTCACTTCCAAATCAATTAGAGCGAGATATGAAATGAAAACTACCTACTTATATCAACAAATAGCGCAGTAATATTTGGTCATAGGAATTTAACCAAATTCCTGATTTCTTAGTTTCCCTATGCGCTTTGTCAATGTGTCATTCCTCAAGAGACCACATCAGATAACATGTTTGTTTTTTAATATTTGAGATAAGTAGGTTGTCTATGACCCGTTTCGATTGATTGCAATAACAACCAGATGGTCAGCTGCAAGAGTATAAAAAAATGCCAGGATTGGATACCGTTCGAAAATCAAATGAAGACATTGACCGGTATATATATGTAGGTATTATATTATCTGCGTAGATTAAAAATGTGTTAGGGATTTAAGTCCTTGTTGATTTGTAGTAAAGCGGTCGACATTCAGGTGATAAGAGTAATTAGACGGTACAGATAAGGTAGGACAAGGTGTTAGGTAACCGGCCGCGGCGGACGCGGATCTCGGTGCATCAGATCGCAGCCGGTTCGACTCCCGGCCCCGAACCGTGTCGCCGACCTCCACATAGAATAAACACGTACAGTAAGATAACTCTAGTCAAACTCTCAAATATGAAAATACACACGTACCTGTACCTGCTTCAAGGATTATTTTGATTAAAGAATGCAGTGGGCCCGAATAGGAATATGTATTCCAAAACTAAGTTGAGCGGTTGAAGTAAAACTCGCATTTTCTCCACTGAGGTTTAAGGTGTTGATTATGGATTTTTTTAATTATTAAATGCCACAATGAATTCCATAAATCTTCACTGATAAGACTAAAGTAAAGTAAAACGTAAAATGAATGTTCAAATCGTGTTCTACTTTTGTAAGGTTAAATTATTTTCTCAAACATGCTTGGAAATGTGAGCATTATTTTGACAACCTTCTTCGAGATAAATCGAACTTGCTGTACTGGCCAAATACATGCGCGCAGCGGCCGGCAAAAAATGTATGAAAATCTATATCTATCGTGTCTAGCGGCCAAATAAATTGCAAAATAAACTCATATCTAAAATGGAACGATCTTTTACTTCGAAGCATGGCAACCAAGGAGGTTTTATTTAAATTTCGATCTGGCTTGCAAATAGAACGCTGTTTATTGAAAATTGTACATTTAACAACTGTATCTTCAAATAAAAAAATCTGCCTAGGTTAATTAAGTTAATTAAGTTAATCTTACTTTGTTTTAATTTCCGCGCATTATTTGAGAAAAGCACTATACAAGCCTTGGCCACAACTAGGCATTGATGGACTTACGTATGTGTGCCTCGGCTTCGCCTCAGCCCACATTTACACGTTCGTCCATCAATGCTTCCTTTGCTGGCCGCTGCAGTAATGTACTATTCTACTACATATTTATTTGATGTTGGCCAATAGCGGATGACTTGGAACTTCTAGATGTTACTTCGGTTGCCAAAAAGCTGAGAATAACAACAAGGGAAATTTAGAAGTGCGACTTCACAAATACGATTCTACATTCGATACTTATGACAATAATTAATACTAACTACCTTATTGAGAAGCAATAAGGATACGAATGCGTTAAATAAGTAATGGATGACTAGAGTGATATGTGTTTATTTTGTATAACTATTTCATTGTACTGTTTTATTAGATACTGTTAATTGTGACGACGAATGTTTAGTTAATATATATATTAGCATTGCAATTCAACGGGGCAATGCTGCCAGCATGCTGAGCACGCTGCCAACTGGGAGTGGGCTGGAGTATTTAGACTGCCTATGAGTCTGCTATGACTTATAGGTTGTGTTAATGCTTTTATTGTAGTAGCTGTAGTGTTGTATATAAGTTCATAGTATTTTGTTAAATAAAAGTATACCGCCGGATAAATATATTAGGTATAACCATGTTCTCGTATAAGTGACTTTATGTCTTATTTGAGAATCAGTAAACTTCTTTAATCCTAACTCACTAGTTCAACTTAATTTCAACATGACTTCTGATATTAAAAGTATATTAAAAGGCGCATTACATGTTCTGTGTAATAGGAATTAGGAATTAGATACCAAAATATACATATATATATTAAATGTGTATAAGTAGCTACTCTATTGTATTGGGTGTGTACCTGTAAAGATAGATGTATGTAAGGAAATAAATAAATAAATATTTCAATCCGATTTCGCATAGAGTGACGAACTATATGAGTGTTTCAGCTCGAAAAAATGCTCTATTTTTTACGATACGTTCTGCTTGGCGTGATTTCTACTGCCAGATTCTACAGATATGTATGTCTTTCACAACTATTCAAAGTATCGGAAGAGGAGTGGGTCGCGCAGGCATACTCGTACCTGTTCTAGTGATATTCAGTGGTGAATTTAAATGAAAGTGATCCACAGTCTCTTCTTCACACAATATTTTTTACGATTGTCTGTTGATGAGTCTTTTAGCTTTTTAAGAAGCTAAAAGACACACCAACAACGACTATAATATAGTCCACGTAAGATTGAAAACTAGCAGTTTTTTATTGGATTCTTATTTTTTTGGACTATCATGAGTGACACTGTGTTTTCTGAGGTTGTTTCCTAATACATTAAGACTGGTTAGTTATCTATATGGCAAGCGATTATCATCGCCGACTGCATTGTGACAGCGATAAAAAGAGACGAGAGCCAATATACCTATAAAAAATATAAACAAAATACCTTTAAGTTGTACACATTTTTATAGAAAATCCACTGCAATTATTGAGACTGTGGCACTGCTGCAGCCTCCATCACGCTGAACATTGTCAAATACCTGCTACGACAAAATCGTAGAACACGCTTTACATTGCTGCATATTCTAACAACACTCCTACGTCATCTCAAAACATTAAAAAAATATTACTTAATAAATATTCAAGTTCCCTAATAATTAGCCAAATAGGTATTTGATTTCAAAAACAAATTTATTGATAAAATAATAATTAAAATTATTCTAAAGTAACAGAACTAAGATAAGCCACCGATCGCAAGATTAATAATTTAGAAATTGGAATTTACTTATTCTAATACAATGTGCTCGTACTTTTTTTTTCAAATACGTGCCTACTTGACTATCACGGACTTACTTGGCTATCATATATAATAGTACTATAAATTACGCAGTAAAGTGTGGAAGTCACTACAGGACGACTCACGTTAACAATTATTAGTATCACACATAAACAGCAATGTATAAGCAACTCAAGTAAACATCGCCCCCAAATCTAGCCTCAATAATCTCAGTGCAGAGGCGAGAGCCCCTCTTTCCTCACGCGAGACTCCGTGAGAGGGCGCGCCAGTCCTCCTCCAACCTCCTCACCGAGAGAGCGTACCGCGCGACCGTACCCAGTGCCGACAAAAACAGTTCCAAAACCTCACACAAAAAACGTGCTGTGTTTAACATTTCACAATAAGACATTGGATTTTTGTCACTGTAAGTACTACAAACACTTTTTCTTGTTATTTTTTGGTGAAAGCACAAAGCTTTGTAAAGGTTGATTGGATAGATGAATGATTCGGCGCGCTCCCGGTTTATAATCTATATTGTTGAACATTTGAAAGGAACAAGTAGGTACACCTAAAATACAGATGTAGAATTAATTTTTTAAATGCAAAAAAATAATACGACTACGATAAGCGCTTAGGTATGCAGAAACAGCGAAGTAGGTTAATTAAAAATAAAATTGCTGAATTTCAATTGTTATGTACATAAAGGTACCTACTTTAGTCCTCGTGTTTCTATTGTTTTCTTTCTACAAATAAGTATAGGTATATACTTAATGTTTTTCAGATATTCTTATGCACCTATAAAGAGGTATGGAGTTCATTTTGTTACTGAAATATGTGTAAACAGCTTTATGCTTACGATTACTCAACGGAAAAATGAAAGCATTTATCAGCCTCGCATCTCAAGATTTTTAAATTTGTTATTATACTTACCAATTCTCGCAACATTACGTAAGCGAGCTTGAATAGCATCAACTTTAAATAACTTAACATTTAAATAAAAACAGCTGACTGACAACTTTTTTCTCATTATTATAATTTATAGCTTGCGGTGATGAGATAAACATGAATGCAATTAAGTTGATTCTAAGTTGATCATTTATCTCGAATCTACGTACCTACCTACCTAAATTTTGATCAGTTTGTATAGCTGTGCCGCACGGTTTCACCCGTATATACCTACCTACAAATAGGAAAGAGAGGATCGTGAAAACCATAGGTACCTATATCCTATTCGTTGCTGGACCTAAACTATCATATTCCAAGTTCCATCCAAATCAGTTTAGCCGTTTCATCGTGACGTGAAGGAGAATACCTAATAAACATACACTCTCAAGTCCTCATTTACAAAATTTCGCATATTGTAGGATATAATAATATTCGTGTGATGTGATTTCTGAAATAAGTGAAACTTGGAACCACTAAGAAAGAAGAATTTTCTCGTCGTCCCATTGATGGTAGGTATATATAGATATAGATAGGCTATGGTCTGGGACCACGAATAAGTCAACGAAACATTGGTCGTGAGGCGATTGGATGGTGATAAAAAAGAAGGTAATCTTTTGAGTACCTAGCTAGCACGTTTATATTGTGTAACTTAATCCCAAATATTTGCTCCAATCATAACTTGCGACTTGGAATGTCTTATCAATTCAACTATAGATAATTTCACACTACAAGGAAGGTAAACGTTATAGAACCTAAAAAAACCGAAGGAGGCCTGTTAGATAGGGTGTGTTATCTTTTTTTTTTTATTTCTTTTAATCCTTAGAGGTTAGCCTTTGACCACTATCTCACCTGATGGTAAGTAATGATGTGGTCGAAGATGTTGTACAGGCTAACCTAGAATTACTGCCTCTCAAGGACAGCTGCCGGAACACACCGTTAGGTGCTTGGCGACAGATTTTCAACTTGAGGGTTGTAGCTAGCCAGGCGGGTATTCGTAAAGTGCCCTACCACCATGCTGTAACGACTTACATAGTAAGAAAACAACCGGGACCGACGGCTAAACGTGCACTCCGAAACACGGAATCGCTCAGTAGTAATGTCACCAGCGGTCACCCATCCAAATCCTGACCGTGGCGGACGTTGCTTTGCTTAACTTTGCTGATCGATTCAGAATGGCTAAGCAAACTTCGCTACGAGCGCTTCGAAATTCATATGTTCGTATTTTAAAATCTTATAGTTTTTTTTCGAGATCTAATAACGCTATGCCATTTTTTCAAGCTATACTTTGCTATAACAGCAGACGTGACAATATGTTTGATAAAAATAACCATAAAAAAATATATTTTATGAACACATTAAATTAATATATAAATGTATCTAGTGATAATTCCGCCAAACTCGCCTGCTAAGCCCGCGTGACATCACAATCGCCACGCAACCTAACCGGAAAGTCAAGTCGAAGAGTCAAGACCTGATGATACTTCGTGTAGAATCTAACTGCGTCGAAAACTTTTCCGGTTAGGTTACGTGGCGTTTTTGAATTGTTTTTCCTAAAATATATATTTATAGTAACGCGTGTATCTATTATGTTTTTAATGTTTACCCTTTATGACTCAACAAATAAAAAAACATTTTTTTTGCAATAACGCATGCTCTGCTAAATTACAAGTTTACGATAGGAAAAGTTATAGGCATGTGCGGGATTCGAACCCGCGTCCATCCACAAGTACCTACTACAACGTAAGTTGAAATATAGGTGTCGCTCCATCCCAATATTAAAGAACGATAGGAAAAATTAGTTATGACTCCCATGTTAACTCAGTCGGTCAGAGCATACCCCGGCTAAAGGGATGGATGGACGCGGCTTCCAATCCCGCACATGAATATAATTTTTCCCCTCGTAAATTTGTAATTTTGTAACATTAGTACTACTTTCGTACTAGGTATATATAATACAAACTCGTATAACCCATAAATCAACGATCCCCATCTCTAATTTACAGTAAAATTCATTCGACAGAATAACTCAGAGAAATTTACTCCATTCATCTTAATTAGAGTCGTTTCAAGTTTTCCAAATGAATTTCATTAATTCTGGCTTAGCATAATGGATCGCGCAGCTGTGTCCACAAGTTACAACCCCCATCAGGGTTTGATACATCGTATGGAAGTCGTCAGAGAAGATTGCTCGGCTTAAGTGCCTCATTTACTCCCTGAGCGCTAATGATGCTCTATTCTTGGGGTATAGTTTTGTTAAGGATATAACTATGAGTACCTTACCTAGGTGATTACCTATTTTTGATTTGATTTTCTCTTTCGATTTCGAAATATTCGAATCAGTGATGGCTCAGCGGCATTGGCTATGGACTATCGCGCAGCAGGTCAATCCGCCGCGGGCTTCAGCTTCACAGCATTTTTTTTTTTTTTTTTAGCTTCAACTCATGGTGGAAGGGCACTTCACACAGGTCAAATCAGTATTTTTTTTAACTCTATAAACTGAAGAAAGTACACAGTTGATAGAATCAACATTATAAAAGTAATATATGTATTATAATAATAATAATTAATCGTGATTCAATTAAACTGAATTTAATTACACTTGCTATGTACATTATGATTAAAATAATATTTTTCTAATATCTATTTTATCTATACAGCCCGCAATATCGTAATAAGATCAAATGCTTTATAATCGATTCTTACAGGAAGAGATAAGAAATTAAAAAAAATAAAAACTTTTATAACTTTTTTAATCATATGGTTCTTGTGTTATTTTTGTGTGAACCTCGCGCATTTCGGACGAAAATATTAAAGTAACTGCCACGTCAGGGTGAACGCTGAAATTATCCTTATTTCAACGGCAGTTTGTTTGATTTTCGTACTCGCAGACAGCGGCTGCTAATTAAGCTGCTAAGACCTTAAATCTAGGGCTTAATAGGTAAGAGCTACGGATTATTCTCAAGTATCTATGACTTGATGCAGTTATTGTGGAATAGTGTTGTTCTCTATTCTTAAATCAGACGCGATGTATGTGTGCTAGTGTTTTTCCATAGAGAGTCCATTGTTCTGGTACAATTTAAACTCATTATTTTTGATTTGCACCTTCTCCCATTGTTTGAGGCTTGGACGTTCCAACTTTCAATTTCATGAAATATAATATATCATGGATAGAACTGTCGGTTCGTTAGAAGGTACAGTTTCTTCGACTTCAGTTTATTTGCTTATTCGTTAGACTTTATACTTACGATTTTGAATTATGGTAAATGGTAATTCTCGATTGTACGCTCAAAGAGTCAAGACCTAATCAGGATGCTTCGCGTAGAAGGTAATCACGTCAAAAACTCTTCCGGTTTCGGAAGACAGAATTGCCACTAGATATATTCTTATATTTTTAAGTGTTTTTCCAAAACAATAACTTAATGTTGTCTTAAAATATTTTTAAGATTATTATTTTGTTAAAGGATTGTAAGGAGATAGTTTTTTTATGACTTTTGTTTATTCCAAACAAGTTACAAGATCATAATCCATGTCCATAAAGTTAGTCGGCCCATATTATTACGTACAGTTATAGGATCTTTTTGGCGCTGAAGCATGAGGGTTTATTATCAGCTATAGCAAAGTGGCCATGTTTGTTTTTAGATTATGGAGTTTTATCGCCAAATTCAACGGTAGAACTTTTTACTGTGGTTATGATTTTTTTCCTTACTACAGCTGCACTTTTTTGCCTTTTGCTGTTTGATCTGAGATAAATTATATTAAAATATATCCAAATTTCAGCCGTAAACCCGGACATTCTAAACTTCTAAATAAGTTTTTAAATAACATTTCATGCAGTACTAAGCAACACGATTTACGTCTTAAAACACGATAACGCAATATTTTCATATTGAACTCATACTGGTTCTAGGTACTTTTTTTAATTAGTCATACATGAAACCTAACTTCACCTTGCCTGGTGAAAAGATAAGATGGAATGAAGAAGCGATTCTGTAATTGGTTCTGTTATAAATTATTATTGTATATTTTTTACGAATTTATTCATATTCATTTATTTGATCAATAAATAACATAAACCAAAATATACCTACATAGGTACACACCAAGCGAAACGTGGGTGTTAGGGCACCTCTACCTTTTTGATATTGATTAAAAAACTATAAAACTGAATTAGTAGGGACAACGTATAATACAATCGTTTATCTTACTAAAGTAGGTTAGGTACCTACCTAAGAGGTCTATGTAATTTAGTGAGTATACCTAAGAATAGTATAGGTGATGGTTATACGACGAACTGGTCTATATATGATCCTCAGGACTGTGTGATGATGACGTAGCTTAGTACTTCCGACCACCACGTTGGTATTCAGTCCAGGCACCAGCATTAGCATGGAGCGGTGTGGCTCGCTGTCAACGAACTAATTGGCAAACAAAGGACGACTTTACCACGGCGTCATTGCAGCTCTGGGTATCACGACTTATGGAACACCTATAAATACATAACTTAAGTAATGTGTCAATTATTTAAAGAATTTTAGAGCGCAAAATCTTCTTATACAGGAAAGAAACCCGCACCTGTCGGTCATGCCTATACAGGGCTCCACAATCATAACATTGTATATTAGACTGTATTAGACTACGAATTATGCACTATTGTTGTCTCGTTTCTCGTTGAAGTACTAAGTAGTATATGTCCAGTCCCCATGAGGTATGCACCCCGTGAGGTGCCGGGCTAGAATATCACGCCCCCAATTGCTACCTGTGGGTGCCGTAAGGGGCGCCATACCGAAAGGTGGGCAGCAGCGCCTTCTGAGGAACTGATATCTTAAACTACGGTACTTATCGAAGGTATTCTTACTGCCGAGCAGAACACATCTCTTCATAAATTTACAAATTATTGGACTACAAAATGCTTTGACCCCGGGCGGGAATTGAACCCGCGTCCTTCCGATTTCGCGCCGTCATCGCCGTACATCTCTTCACCTCAGTCCAGAGAGGAAAATTATAGTTGCAAGAAAACAGCTTAGATAATGTAGTTTTGCGTTAATTTACCTACACTTAAATTCATACTTAAGTGAAATTACTTAAATTAGGTACATTTAAGCTAAATGAATTAAAAGTAATTATTCTAGAACCATTATACAGATTCGAATTTCTAAAATGATAATGAAAATGTTCTTATTATCCGAAAGGGTGGAAAACGTTTTTAAAATAAGAACCTTTCTAACAGTTCCATACAAATTAAAACATTTTATTACAAATAGTTTGACATACTAATTGTTATAAGTTTCAATTTTAATTTTATATATTAATAAATACCACTTTACGATATTATAAGCTGCGTTTGCGTTTTCCTCGCTGTAGTGAGATGAAAAATTGTGTGGTTCGCTCGGCAACAAAGTTATTTTGCATCTCATATCGTAGAAAAACTCGCTACACTTTATTATCCTATAGGTTAGGATCCTATATTTGAAACAATCACCTATCACATATCGCTATTCTAGAATCGTTCGCCTACTTAGGCTTCAATATAAGTACTCGAACCAAATAACAATTAAAAAAAACGATTTAACCTCTCCAACAAAACATTAAAATGACGGTTTAGAAGTTCAAAATATCGCTCGCGATCTAAAACAATTATTGCTGCGAGCGAAGATGAAAATTAAACTGATACTTTTAAACTGCAGCAACTTTACCGTGTAATATAAATAATCATTATGTTTATTGTTTATCCTAAAATATAGGTATGTAATCTAATATATGAAAAACACGGGTGTTTGAGCGTGAACTTACTATGAGTCGATATCGCTATCGACAATGTTTCGGCTTCTACCGGAAGCCTTCCTCAGGAGTTTGAGTGTGGCACACGAGAGGAATTCTATTAAAGTCTTTTAAGTCTCGATCTCCATGTGCTCAGAATTCTGAGCACACCAGTGAATCAAATCTAGACTACTTTACTAGAGTCGTTCAAAATATCGCTTGTTTGTCGGTACTTGCAGCAAAAACCACTTTGCTTACCTGATCAACAATAAGCAAATGGATTTTGAAATATGACTCTGGTTAAGAAAAAATAGCTTCACTGACAATTTAGCTACTTGCCAATATAAAAAATATGTTTGAAGTAGACTGATTTTGCATAAATGACGATGCCATAATTGTATCGAGTGGCACAAATAGCTTACTCTATTTTTGGACCTAAGTTTATATTTGACGTCATAGCAACTAACAATCAAAGCAAAAATAACAAACCTACTTACTCCCAGCGCAGTCTAAACTTCCTTTTGAGATATCTAGATCACGTCTGCGATTTATCAAGCTGTTCAACAAACAAAATAATTGAGTTGGTCCACTTCACTTTGATCTTAACTACACTGTAGTGTTGATACTAAGGCGCCGCGCCGCCACCGGGACCACACACTGCGTTCTAGAGTTCTAAGTTCCGAGTTCTGAGGTCTTCGTTCACTGTGAAGAATGCAATGGCTTCAAAGACAGCGGCGTTCAAAGAGAACGCGCGTTCTATTGGAGTTCTATTTGAGTCTATTGTAGTATAGAATCTTTTAAGTAAAAGGGCCTTACCTTTGTCATTGCCAACGTTGTCACCTCCCAACAATTCGTTAATTTGTTGTTTTTTTATGCTTTCGTTATGGAACAAGCACGAGGACCACGCAGTGTTAAGCGGTAACCTCTGTCTATAACACAAGCAGTTCGTCACAAGTGGCGATTGAACTGAAGAACTGTTCACGGTAGTAGCGGAACGCTTCTGCGTTCCGAACTTAGAACTTAAGACCGCTCGCAGTGAGTTCGGCGCCTAAAGGTTTCATTTACTAGTTAATTTTTTTGCAATTTTGTACAAAATCTACTAGGAATACTTACGTATCGTTTAGTAGGTACACTTATTTGAGTTCTGTAGAGTTAAGTTGAAGGGGATTCCCAGACTTCCAAAGGCCATTGTTCTTGAAATATAAAAGTAGGTGCATATACAATTAAGTATGCCTATACTCACCGAATAACCAAAACCGATGATGACTGCATAACTTCAACTTGGAAACCAATCATAACAATAGGTATACCATATTTTGCAATGTGTTGTTGTTTTGGCCTTAATGTTTATTTGTTTTTGTTAACCAATTCTAAGTTTAATTTAAGATGTAAAATGAATAGCCACTGAGAAGAGCGTCAGTAACGAAGGTGTCTTAGCCCAGCAAGTTCTGACTAAGGTACTATTATTCATTCTGTCATTTAACCTAGACACGTACCAAGGTTCTAGCACTAGGAAGGCCCTAGAGCTTATTATATTACAAGTACTCTGTAAATAAAAAAATTATGTCATTCTACGATGATGTCCTGCGCAGATATTTTTTGCATACATATAGTCATACCTGTAAACCTCAAAGGAGTGTGCTCCGTACCGTTTACCGATTTAGTAGGTAGGGATACCGATTTAATAGGTATCCCTATAGGGATTGTAAAAGAAGACCTGAATCTATTTCCATCGAGAACTGTTCTAGTCCGGTCTACTAAGAATTTATTTGTAAGGAAACCCTAGTGACTGTTCAAGTGTTCAAACCCGGGATCGAACCAAGAAGTTCGAGTTTCCAAATAGAAGTTTTCGCTACTCCACTATAGATTGTCTTACGTCGCCATATATCTGACCATCCTCGACAGCTTGTTGATCAAAGAGAACTCGCGCACCCTAGGTAAAGGGGCGTGAAAAAACTGTTTAGTTACATTTCCGATTTTCTTCCAAAGACGTGAGTTTCTACCTGAAGACGAGAACTGATAATATGATACATATTACCACCCCTTTTCATGCTGCTAGTTTAGCACAAGCGCACCAGACTCGGTGACAAAACACTTTGTCATCTTAGAATGAGACAAAAAGCAAAATTGTTGCTATAGCGTTATTATTTGTTTTGAGATTAACCTGAATATGTACTCGGATGAATACAATAATACTATCACACCTCACATGTTATTATTATAAAGGTGAAGCCTGAGTGTGTTTGTATGTTGGTTACTTCTTCACGCTCAAACGACTGGATCAACATTTTTTTACTATAATTGTAATATAATAAGTGAAGAAGCAAGTGCCTGGCTTGGGCCTGGGCTTTGCTAAATCATTCAACGATTTCAGCAGTTACTTTGGTTAATCTTTATATAACAAAATGTTTTTTAAGGTACCTAACATAATATTTTATAAAATAATTCAAATTAATTGGTAATTTTGCGTAAATTTGCCATGATTGTTTTCGATGCGATTTGCTTCCACACGTGCATGCTTAGGAGTTCTTGACTATTAATTAGCGATTGAGAAATCTATTTAAGAATATCAGGAGTTAGTTTTGTCTATACACACATTAATATATTAAGAGCGAGATCTTCTGACACAAGTATTTGTATACTTACTAGAAGGTCTCAACCTACCTTAATTTTAGTTAAATCTTGGATACAGAAATAAAGAACATTTTTCATTTTTTCATTTTTCAATATATTGTCTGCAGTTTTCTACCAATATAGTCTCTACATAACAGATAGGTATTGAATTAATACCAGAAATAATAATAAACTTTCCAGAATTTTCTAACCAAGGACCAATACCTAGTTGGACTAGACTCACGTAGGGGCCATAAACCGGATTATTTATGTTGTATGGATATGGTCTGTGCAACATTATATCTGGACTCCATATCTGCCTACACCACCGCCTACAAAGCTGCACTTTCGTTATTACAATATTCAATGGTAAACCATATTAGCCAGTGGCTTTTATCAGCGAATATTTTCTCGAATTTGTTATTAAAGTAAACAAATATTGGAAAATATCTTCTAATAAGATACTTAATTAATGAGATTTAATCACTTTGAAGTTGTGGATAGTGTGAAATCAATAAGTGGGTGCTTAACTCTAATTTGAAACTAATAAAGTTCCGCTAGCCTATTCCAAACAAATAAACACTTTTTAAATTAGTTTTAATTATGTATTTCATAAATGTCATCAATCAATATCCTGTTCTTGTTTGTTATGTACCTATCGTTTAATTTATATCTTGTAAAATAGCCTCTGCATATACGATACAATACCAATATGCTAAAATGATCACATCAAGATAAAAATAAAAGCGTGGGTACTGCATTAAAGCTATTGGCACACAATATTTTGTAACACATTCTCGATGCGGCCGTGAGCTCTTTCTTTCTCTAGAATATTCATACTAACAATAATATGAGGGTATTAAACTTGAAAAGAAACTTAAAATCAAAGCATACAAAATTGCGAGCAATCTGCGCGCTGTCGCAATATTATCTTTAGTTTAAACTTGTCCTGGAACCGGTCTCTGTGCAGGTTAGTCTCAAGGCGTCGCGCGCTGGTTTGAGTTCAGTCATTGTTTTCGTACTGTTTGGAGCATAGACCACTAAACCTGTGGAGAAATCTTATGTAATTTTAAACTACATAGGTACATATTTAACGATCTAATCTGGGAAGAGGTAAGGAACGAGGAAGTAATAAGTTAAAAACTGTATAAACTCCGATACAACGAAATATATCAACGGGTCGCTGACTTTTGAATTAGACTGTTTGTTTATTTTGTTGTATGTTTATCTCGCGACTACTCTGCCAATTATACCTCCTATAGAGAGATCCTCGGTAGAATATACTTCCAAGTTGGTCCCATTTAAATCTCATCAAAATCGGTTAAGTAGTATTTAAGTTATAGTCAAATTACTGAAATTTGTATTTTCATGCATGGATGTTTTAATGGTAATAATAAAACGCAACTTTTGTCGATGGTGAAAAGTATTTTAGGCGAGTGAATAATCTCGTATCGTAAGCAATATCTACGTATGCATCACTAAATGAATAACATTTTTTTTTAATAACAAATCCGACTGTTACTTTGAAAAGTGTGAAATAACTTGTGGAAGTTGGACCATATAATGTTATGTCAGTGTTTTGAATCAGTAGGGGTACGGGCTATAACAAGTCGTTCATACTTCGTTTTTTAAATATTTTTATTTAATATTTTTTATATATAATACTTGTTTCATGGTATTATTTACCACCTAGGAATAGAATGGGATAGTTTCACATATTTTTTTTAAATTATTTGTATCCGTAGTGGTCTGTCTAAAATCCAAATTAGAGTAAATGCAGGTGCATTTTATTAGGTAGTGTAACGACATGATGTTTTCGAGAGAGGGGAACCGATATGTGCAGTGAAGTTGTTTATCGTCATTGCCATTCGTATACAGCTTAGTGGCTTGCCCGACTCCGCCGCCGCCAGTGAGTCACCAGTCAAGCTATAGATAGAAGATATAGCAAACCTGACCAATGAGTCAGCTGCTTGTGAATCAGGACTGGATCCCGAGAATGCTTGCCTGTTTTTCCTATTTGTAAATAGTTCGTCTCGTCTATTTGAGCGCAAACCTTAATTATCTACGCCAACAATGCACGACAAAAGGAATACAAAGGGAGACACAATTTATTAACACATCATCCAAGTTACAAAAACAATACTATTATATAATTAATCCATTTAAGTAACTACTCCATTACCATTATTACAGAACTATGCTGGCATCATAAACAAGTCTCGATGTATTTTAATATATAAAAAAAATCGTGTCTATATCTATATAATTAAAATTCCATACCCATCTGTCAGAATGCCCGGCGTCCCTCTATTGACCTAAAAACAGTGAAACGGTGACACATTATTAATAAGTTCGCGTGTGTGCTTGCCGTTGATTAATAATTACTTAGTTGATAAGGGATGGAACCGATGGGGGAGTTAATGAAACACATACATCACGCAACGCAATTTGGGTGGTTTATTTATGCACCATTATTTATTTTGGTAATTTGACAAGAATCTAAATTTTGCAGCCATTTCAATCATTAATTTAGTGATACTTTTTAAAGAGCGTTCACACCATACCCAGTTTTCGTTAGATATATATTTTCTTGGTCTAATAATTGGTAGCATAATCATGTTAAATAATTACTGGTAAATAGTTGAAAACAATTTCCAAATGAAGACCATTAATATTTTGTGATAAGTGTTCAAAGTGCTAGTGCGAATGCTGCTGAAGTCATAAAAACTACTTACAGAGTGTACTATACTTTTGTTTTTTGTTAAGCAAAGAAAATTATAATAGGAAGTCATTATACTGACTAATGGGGACTAGGCCAAGTTTAATATTTATATACACTCGAGAGCAATGAATCCGGGTCACTTAAAGAATGTTAAAAATCTCGGAAACTAAAAATGATGCTTGTGCATGCATGCTTGCTTGAATCTTTCCCCTGGTCTTCGAATCACTCTGTGTCTTCCATCGTGCTTGTAGAGCATAAATTTTGATTCGTCGGAGAACATAACTTTTGACCAATCTTCAATACTCCAATTTACGTGGCTCTGGGCATATCTTAGTCTCGAAATACGATGCCCACGCTCCAGTTTAGGGCCGTTTGCAGGTCTAAGGGGTTTTAAGTTAGATTCAGCAAGCCGACGTCTTACTGTCCATGCACTTGGGTTACTTCCTCCGAGGCGTCGAAACTGATTGGTGAGTTCAGTTCCTGTGAGAAAGCGATTTCGAAGCATGGTGTTCACCAAGTATCGGTCTTCTCGTGCTGTGGTACACCTGGTTCTGCCCGTTCCTGGTCTGCGTAGGTTAGAACCAGTTTCTTCGTAACGTCGGAGAACTCTTTGTACTGTTGACAGCGACACACCGACAGTCCTGGCTGTATCGCGCTGACTCCGGCCGGTTTCCAGCATTGTAAGTATTCTGGTGCATTCTTCAGGCGTAAGCGACATAATTTCAGCTTGAATAATGAATATAGAGCACTATCAACATGGTTTATGTACCCACATAAATGACAGATTACAAACAAAAGCAAAACCAAATGCTGTAATTTCGTAGTTCCATCTTCGAAAGTGGCCCTTTTTCAAATTTGATTTTTTTATGATATAACTTTACAATAACTAAGAAGTGTTAATACCTTCATATAAGGAGTATTACATTGTCTATTAAATACAATTTATTGCATTAACCTAGCATTTTTAGTTTCCGAGATTTTTAGGATTCTTTAAGTGACCCGGATTCATTGCTCTCGAGTGTATTACTCGTAAAATTATGTAGCTATGTATTTCAAAAATCATTTGGATAAGTTGTTTTGATTGGGAATACTTTAAATTAAATTAGTGTAACGGAAGCCAAGGAAATAAAGACACAGAAAATGTTTGGTATTTAAAACTAAAAACTCGTAACTTTGAAGTTCTTGGTTGCGCTCGGGAATCTCGGGATCTGGTTATATCACCCGTGACGAAGAAGTAGTACATTGTGCACCAAAAGATAAAGCAGTATTATCTTCTGGTGCACAATGTACTAAAAAACACAGCTATATACTATAGTTTTATTTATGATTGGGTTTTTTCTGTTTTAATTATTGTCGTGACAACTGTACATAAAGCATACGATATGATACCTGGCCTATACATTAGCTACCCTTGGGTAGTCGGAAGGTCGGTTCGTAGGTACCTATACGTAAACAATAATTGGTTTAGTGAGCCATAGGGAGCAAATTGACAGACAAGGGTGCGACCCTTTTACACTTGACCTACTTTTCAAGTTTACACATATTAAAATTTACCGAGGTATAAAATTAATAGCAGGGACTTGAATCTATACCTATGTAAATAACAAAAAATTATAAAATATGCGCTTGACTTTGCAGAGTCTGTTTACTATATTTAATATAAATGTCTTGTTTATTCAGGACGCACCTTTTTTTTTAAATGCTATCGTGTTGGAACAAGCACATAGCCCACCTGGTTTTAAGCTGTAACCACTGCCGATAACAGATGCATTTCAAGGGGCGAATAACAATCTTTGCACACCTACTGCCATTTAATTATCTTATCAAAGCACCCTCTTGTCTAAACATTCTCTACAGACTTTTTCTGTGTCATTTTATTGCCTTTTATGTTCTCCTTTGATCACTATCTCGCCTGATGGTCAGTCATGACATGATGTGATCAATATGTTGTTCAGGCTAACCTAGAATTGGCTCTCAGATGTAAATTGAAGGGATGGGTGTAAACTATTATATTTTGTCTAAGCACCCGCTATTGTTTATGGTATAGGTTCAATAATACGCAGTAGACTACATTTTATAACCTGTAGATGCATTGGAAGCGTGGGACTGTCTCTCCAGGGGCTTTGGCACACCGTAGCTTGAGGTTGGTAGCTAGCTAGGGAAGCATTCGTAAAATGCTCTACAACAAGATGAAGCTCGAGTATAATACTATAACTTGATATAATACTTAATTTTAATTAAGTATAGTATATGTACAGTAGTAGTATATAGGTATGTACGTAAGCAATGTGTAATTTATACAATATATTACTTACAAATACATATGTTAGGTATAAACTAAATCAGAAGAATGAGTGACATTTAATAAAACTCTTTGTATATGTGATGATTTATTGATGTGACCATAAATAATAAATATAGTAAAAATCATAACGATCATACATAATACCACACATTCCAATTTCATAAGGTAGACCCGTATTGATTGCGACTTTATTAATTAAATAACATTATTAACAAGAATAATGAAAATAATCATACTTAATAGATATTATTATGCTGACATTATATCAATATAGGTAAATTATCGTTCATCACATCGTAAGTATACCTAGGTATAGATATTTGTTATTGTTTTTAATTTCTGATAGATATACATATAAATACTGATCTTTGACTTCGTTTATAGTTAGGTACCGATCGAAAACATATTTGGCTTGCAAAAGAGGGTAATTCGTGCTAAATATAGAATGGATTCCACCCAATCCCTGAGGGACTTTTAAAAGAAATCAACATAATTAACTTTGCCGAGTCTTTGTCTTTATAGTCTTGAAAATACATTGTATGGTAGAAAGAATTTAGATTACTTAATTATTGCATGGTGGTAGGGCACTTTGCGAATGCCCGCCTGGCTAGCTACCACCCTCAAGTTGAAAATCTATCGCCAAGCACCTAACGGTGTGTTCCGGCAGCTTTCCTTGAGAGCCAGTAATTCTAGGTTAGCCTGTACAACATCTTCGACCACATCATCACTTACCATCAGGTGAGATAGTGGTCAAAGGCTAAACTATCAGGCATTAAAAAAAAAAAAAAAAATTAAACAGCGACAACCGTGATTACAATACCTAGGGATAAAGATAAAATAGCCGTGCCAGGTTTAAACAAAATGTCTAATAGGGAATAGGGAGTGCAGTCGATTGACACATATGTCAAAAATCCAAAATGTCGAATTTCAAGATGGCCGCCATAGAAACTGCTCCGCCCCTACTGAAGCGAGGCCTAAATTAGCAGACAAACATAAAGTAGGTTTTTTGTAGGTACTTACGTGCAATTAAAAAAAAATACATATTAGTTCTCATAAAAAGAAAATTCAAGCTGCATGTTAAAAGATTGAAATAAAATTACCGTATAATACTGGTGCTTATATAGAAGACTGATTGATTGGGACATTCCATCTCTGCCAACCACCACCAAGTATATAAACAATAATAATTGCAATGATTTTAGATTGGACTTGGTTACAAATTGTCAAAGAGTAAAGACATAAAATCAAAGAGCGACGAGGGAGATGTTGCATTTTTGCTTGAAAAGAATAAATTCAAGTTCTCATCTCACGCATTGGCTCAGTAGAACATTTATATAATAATGTCTAATTGCGTCTTAGAGGCTCTGAATAAATGATTTTGACTTTGACTTTGAGGTGAGCATTTGCAAAAAAGCCCAATTATCAACGTATATTATTGAACCTTTCTTGAAGCTTGCTTGTTTTGTCATTCTGTAACATAAAAACCTGTAGCCAAAAACATTACCTAGTTACGTAGTTAGACATAATATTTTCAATCACTTTTGTGTATTCATGGAAAGACATTGTTTTGTACAAAGATTATAATAAAAACTTCATTAAATCTGTGAATTTCAAATGAATAGGGAAGTCAAACATGACTTCCCTATTCCTTATGATTGTACGTCTATCGTACATGTCTGAAAAAGTTGTTGAATTTTAATATAAACGCCCTCCAAATTATTTTGTTTTAAAATAAGTAAAATATAATCTTCCACTGCATGTGGAAGCAATATATATATATATATATATATAATTTAACCTACTAGGACCTATAGGTATAATAAAGGTAGGTATAGCTTGGTCGGCCGAACTAGTTTTGACCAAAAATCATATCTGGCCGATAGCAGATTTATCATAATTAAATCTACCGATCAAATATTTTATAAAAACAGATTTTTCAAAAACGTAGAATTGATAATAAACAGATTCAGGCGTTAATTGACGAAAATCCATATCAAATGATAACAATATTTTAAGACAACACTAAATTGACATATTTTAAAAACTCTCAAAAATATATCTAGTGACAATCCCGCCTAATTTTCCTGCTAAGACGTGACGTCTCAAACACCACGCAAACAGACCGGAAGAATTTTCGACGCGTTTTGCTTCAACACGAAGCATCCTCAAGAGTCTTGATTTTTCGAGCGCACAAGCTCGATTGTGCGGCGTGATTAATTTAATTAGGCGTAATTGTCACTAGATATATATTTATGTGTTTTTCTAAAATATTAATCACATAACTTTGTTAACGAACAGATTTCCACAACATTAGATGACATTACCTTCTGTTCCGAGGTCACAGATTAATGACACGTGGACCTCCGGAGTACGGACCCTATAGGTGCAAGTTGTTATATATTCTATAGCTCAGGGTCGATAGATGGAGTTTTGGCGCGCGCCCGACCGTGAGCAACGGCCTAAATTGTTTGGCTAATGACCTGCATTTATTATGCTCGTTACATTACCTACTTGATGTGTGTATTACGTGTTATATTTATGAAGCTAGTAAAAAATTAGTTGCATTATGATATTTATATTGTTAAAGATAAGGCGTTTTCCATACAATTTGAATTCGAAGCGTTTTCCATACAAACGTAGAATCACCATATTTCAAAAATCATGTGTTCAGACTCGGCGAAATTTTAATAATAAAAATATTTAGAAAATATTTTAAGTAAACATTAAATTAATATTTTAATAAACCACTTAAATAATATAAAAAAATGTCTAGTAACGATTCGGCCTAATTTTCCTGCTAAGCCGACGTGACGTCACAAACATCACGCAGTCAAACCGGCACGACCGCTCGATTATCATCGTGTTATATTATATATTATCAATATTTTTATATTTTTTAAGTGGTTTATTAAAATATTAATTTAATGTTTACTTAAAATATTTTAAAAATATTTGGGATTTCCGCAAAGTAACGCCTGAATCTATTCATTATCTTCGGTGAAATTTTGCTTTTAGTTTTCACTTTTCGGCAAATTTCACTATTAAACTAAAACTACTGAAAAAATATTTTTATATTCACATTTTGGTGTAAAACTAATTATTATAAATCGAAAAACTAGCAAACCAGAAGCATAGGCTCAGGAATAAGTATACATACAAAGTTTCAGCAGAGTTTTAACACTTGGTATTTTAAAATGACAAAACTACGTTTGTATAGGATACGTACGTACAGTCTAGCCTTTTAGATTTTGCTTCATTTGTAGCTGACGCTTAGGTCACGGTAATACTTAGGTGCACTAGCCAGCTAGTCACCTGCCACTTGTTACATGATTGTTCACCTTTTCGTAATTGTACTGATTTTGTGAATTTCTGTCAATGATACAGGATATGTCGTGATTAATTAGTATAATGTTATGAGAATAATCTTTTGAACAACGTTTTTAAAATCGAATGTCCCTTAAAATTCTAACCGCTGAGGATATGTAGGTTTTACCTAATACCTAATAGATTATTATTTCTCTAAATATTATTACGAAGACTAAACTCAATTCTCAATTCTTTATTGCATCATAATATGTGGTGTACATGCTGGTCTTTCTGGCTATCGCGTGCGAAGTGAAAATCAAATTTACAAATCATTGAAGCATATTTTTTGTCCTGGGCTGGAATCGAACCTTCTTGCTCTGATGTCGCGCTGGATGTCTATTCCACTTGGCCACCGAAACAAACTTGTTCGAGTCGAAACTTTGTGTTCCAATTGCATTACTTTAACCATCATAATAACCAATAACATATAAATTAGATATTATTTCGTTATAAATATATTATTTCATGTCATTCGCTGTACCAAGCTCACCTGAAAGTCCGTTTCTCTCAAACGCAGTTGGATATTTATTCAATTTCATACAGATATTCAGTGTTACCTAAATCTGGAAGAGAAAGTGAAGCTCGTCTAGACCCCACACAATAGGAGGGCATTGATCTATCCATAGATAGCTTAATACTGATACTGAGATATAGCTAATTGTAATATGTACCTACTTTTACCTTTCTATTTACTTATTAAATGAAAAGTATTAAAAAATAAAAAAATATGGAACCGACTTCAACACTCAAAAGTGTGAAATAACTTGTTGAGGTACCTACCATGATAGTTCAAAAGTACCTATTATGACAATATAGTGGGCATGGTACCGACTTCGAAAAGTTATTTCACACTTTTGAGTGTTAAAGTCGGTAGCATTTTCCGGTAAAAAAAAAATCCCTTTTTAGCGTCCCTTGCTACTTACGGGATCGAATGTCATTCATTGGCATTTGGCACAGACTATATCATCAGTATAGAAAATCATTGATAGTATATTTTTTGTTGCTTTTCTTTCAATAAATTTAGAAATAAAAACCTACGTTAAATGGCTTACTACTTTTAGAACGTTAAATAATAATTTATTGTGTTGTGAAATGTTATTATTAAATATGGATTTCCTAAAGTAACGCCTGAATCTATTCATTATAATATAGTTGGAGCCATTAACGTGTAATAGAGATCTTAGAGTTGAAATTAGTATAATACGTCACCGGCTTCAACAAATAACAAATTTTTTGTATCTACTCAAAGTAAAAAGGTTTTAACAGATTCCCCGTGTGAATGTTCATATTTTGAACTTCAAAAATGGGGGAGATACTCATTTAGACTATTTTCTTGTGTATAACCTCATCTCATAACTCGTGTAACGTTTTTATATTTTTTTTAATATTAAAAAGCCGGTGCTTGTTTTACGGTGGTTTAAATTTGAGTGAGATTTGACGGGTAGTATTTGAGGTAGGTATACCTAATCATGCGTATGTAATTGGCTTCGACTACATTGATGATGTTCTCATCTTCACTGGTTGATGTAAAATTAACAAAAAAGCTTGCGATGGTTTGGTTGATTTACCTTTTAGTGCAGTATTTGTTTTATAATATTATCCCCATACGATGGTTAAAGAGAGGAGGAATTATAGTCATGTTAGCTCAGTCGGTCAACGCATACCCTGGCTCTAGGGGTGGATGACGTGGGTGGGTCGAATCCCACACAAGACTAAATTTTTTCATTTCTTAATTTAGTAATATAACCCACAAAGCATGCGTTATTAAAAAAAACATACATAGCGCTAGTTTCGACTACATGTTATACATACATTAAACAATAAATAGATCTGTTAGTGAATTATAATTTAAATGACAGTATCAAAATGTCAAATATTAAATTATCATAATGGCTTTTAACTAAAATTCGATCAAACATTAATATTTACATATTTATGACCAAGGAATAGCTGTATTATGCTTTCGTAGTCAAACTAATATATTAGTGTTACTTACAACGAATGGTTGGTGGTATTTTTTTGAATATTCATGCCATCCAGAGCACATATAAATGCAGCCATTAAAAACATGTAAGTTATAACACATATAACATACCGAAGATCTTTTCTATTCTAGTTTAGCCTGAACAACATCTTCGACTACATCATCACTTACCATCAGGTGAGATAGTGGTCAAAGGCTAACCTATCAAGCATAAGAAAAAAACTTTTTCCCTTTGAATGTGATTGTGACGGACACGCGAGCCCCACCTGATATTATTACAGATATACTAGGTACTGTAACAGATGCATTTGGTCATAAGTGACGAACTGCACTGCGCCTGTCACACTGAGACATGCAGTTGTTGAATCCCATGTGCCTGTAATTTTACTGACAGATTTTCTCTGTGAGCCAGGCGTCCATTCGGAAAATGGCCTCTCACCATCCGCTGAAGCTCAAACCGGCTGTGGGGATCGAACCAAGGACCTGCTGCACTGCAGTCCATAGGTCCACTTGGCTATCATTGCTTAAATATGTTGAATATAAATAACTTACACTATAACTAAAGATTCGTATATTGAAAATCTCATGGCGTGACCGACTTAACAATCACCAGCGTGACCATGTAAACTCAAAAAATATATATATTAATTATGAACACTAGCAACTCATGACACTTGGTTAAAATGAAAATACTTGAATGATTGCCTTGACCTTGCCAGCACCATCTTGCTCTCAGAGAGGGATCCTGGAAAGGAATTAATTGAAAAAGTAAAAACTCGACTACAATTTATTTATTTTCTATAAGCGTTATCGTTCCTCCGAAATTAAAACTGCATGTTATATATATATTTTTATATATAAAAATTACGTGTCACGTTGTTTGTCCGCAATGGACTCCTAAACTACTATACCGATTTTAAATTTGATTTGCACACCGTGTACTAATTGATCTAAATTGAAAGATTTTGCGATTTGAGCTTACATCTCAATTTATAGTCGTAATTACCCGTGCGAAGCCGGTGCGGGCCGCTAGTATATACTCGTTTATATGGAATCGTATTTCAAACCCCTTCATGTTTATAACCCACTTGATGTGTATGGAAGAAAAATAAATAGATTTATTATTATTGTTTCTCACATTATTGCGTCTAAAATCCGCCAGTTTGTTTGTTTACTTTTTTTATGTACCTAGTGTAACTTGCGCTATCTAGACGAATTTAACAATATCTCATACATCATAATCAGTTAAGCCGTTTAGAAGTTATGGAATAAAGAAACTCGCAAACAAACATACATGAAACCTGAAACATAGCATCCTTTTTGGACAGTCGTGTAAAAATACCTTTCTGTTACCTTCGAATAACTAAAGTCGAATAAAAACAAAGAAAATAGAAGTACGTAAAGATTGTAAACAATGCTCCATCGTTTTGGTATCGAAATTCGTGGACCAATACAACAAAAAGCAATTGCAAATCTACCTAAACTAGACTAACTATAAATTGGGCGGAAAATAGACAAGACATTTAAAAAGAAATAGTTTTTGTAGCAATTTAAACATGACTTGGTCACTGAGCCATATCGTCTGGACATAACAACGGTATGCCTCAATTGGGTACTTGTGTCCGATTAGTCTATAAAAACAATTTTGTTCAGAAACATTGGTTGTATTTATGAATTTATTTTTTAAGAATTCTTTTTAATGGATTTTGATGTTTGTCGCTGCAAGTTATAAGTTGCCGGAGCACAAGCAAGGAACATTTGTTGGCAAGGTTATATTTTTGCGACCAAATTACCGAAGTCTATGAAAAATCTGTTACCTTTTGCTGAAGGGTTGAGATTAAAGGAAAATATACATTCTGAAAATTAATACCGATAACGTGTTGAAGGTAGGGAATTGTCATGCGAATCAAACTGAAGATCAATTCTTCACTGATCAAACTTATGTTGTATGAATAGCCAAAATACTTACCCAAAAGTAGTTAACCTTTAAACCGAAATACGATTGGAGCACGAAATTTCGGCGACACAGCCAACCCCCCGGTAGCTGAGCGGTCAAAGCATCCGGCGCGAAATCGGAAGGACGCGGGTTCAATTCCCGCCCGGGGCAAAACATTTTGTACTCCAATAATTTGTAAATTTATAGTTGTTAACCTTACTCAAACATGCTATGTCTTCTTTGAGTACGTCTTTTTTACTCTCTTTTACAGTCTCAGCCTACAGTATCTGAACATTGTTGGTGCTATAGAATAGTGATAGGCTTTATTTTCAACGGACTGCTACTTAAGTATAGTCGGGCAGCTTCTCTATTTGATACTTATTAATATTTATTACAAACCTTTGATTGTTCTTATCATAATCGTACCTATTGGTTAGTGGAGAAGTCTTGATGAGAAGATTAAGTACTGTTGTTGAAGAAGAAAGGCAAAACAAACAACACATAACACTTGGTAACATATTTTCTACTGGAGAGTCGTAGTTTAAATGGCTGGCAACCATTCGCAGAGGTAATGTTATAAACTTACTTAGATACTAATATGCATTGCAATTGAATGGGGTAATGTTGCCAGCATGCTGGGTACGCTGCCAAATGTTAGTGGGCTGGAGCATTTGGACTGCCTGGGAGTCTGCCATGACTTGTAGGTTGGCTAGATGCTTTCATTGTAGTAGATGTAGTGTTGTTTATAGTTCGTAGTATTTTGTTAATAATTTCATAACGCCGCGCCGTATATAAAAAGAAACTTAGGTACTGGTATTTGATATTCATAGATTAAAATGATCCGGCTAATATCATAATCCATGCCTACTTTTCTAGAAGGTTAAATAAGTTTCATTGATAACAAATTGCGCCTAATTTATATGTAGCAAATAAAATAGAAAATCACCTTGAGCGAGACGATAAAAAATTTCCTTCACCTATTTGAATTTATCAGAAAATGGCTTAATAATATCATGTAGTATAATTTCGTTATCAAAACAAGCGTTCACCTCGCAGAGAACCGGCTCAAAACCAGTTGTACTTAACTACTAGTACATATTCTATGGTAGTTGTGAAAACAATAGAACTGGCAAGGTTGTAATCTTTTCGCATAATGTAATAGTTATTATATTATGTGAAACCACGCAGAAATGTGGTGAAAAAATTTAAATTAATACACACAATTTCAGATATTTATGTGTAATTATATCTTTATCAAGTCTGCTAGTTTTTAATTAGCGGTGTGGTTATTGTTGTTGGTGGAGTCACAACAGTCTTTTAAAAGCTTCTTATGCGGTAGGGTTAAATGTGTTTGGTTCAGTAGTAAGAAATTGTAAAGAATTTAAAAAACAAGTCTCCTAGGTTAATATCCCGTATTACTAACATACGGGATATTTACCTAGGAGACTTGTTTTAATAAAAATATGTCTGCAAATCTTTGTACACTTTGCTTGCATTTTTTATATAAATATTTCATTCTTATGAATATTTTACGGATTTATTATATTTCTCAGAGTAAAACAATGAAGAAAACTAATCAAATAAGTAAATTTCTATATATTATGATTACAAGCACTACCGCGTACTAAGCGTAAATCATAAATTAATGGCCGCGCACCGTCCCCTATGACGGTTTAAGAAATACGATTGGAGTACGAAATTTCGGCGACACAGCCGTACCCCCGGTAGCTTAATAGATAAAGCATCCGGCGCGAAATCAAAACATTTTGTATTCCAATTATTTGTAAATTTATGTTTTTCGCTTAGTACGCGATAGTGCTTGTAATCATAATATATAGAAATATAGAAGGGTAGCGACATCATTCCGAGAGTTAAGTGTTTGAAAAAACACTTCTTTCGGTCAGATGAAGTCTAGTAGTCTGGTTGATGGCCGCGCACCGTCCCCTATGACGGTTTAAGAAATACGATTGGAGTACGAAATTTCGGCGACACAGCCGTACCCCCGGTAGCTTAATAGATAAAGCATCCGGCGCGAAATCGGAAGGACGCGGGTTCAATTCCCGCCCGGGGCAAAACATTTTGTATTCCAATAATTTGTAAATTTACAAATAAGTAAAGTTATGATATAGCACTGACACTTCTTTTATATTAAGTCATTGTTTCTTCTCATTCATCATCATCATCATCATCATGTCAATCGGAATGTCCATTTGGCAGGCGTCTAGGGAAATGCAGAAGAAGTTATCAGACCTAAAAATTGTGCTTCCCACCCTCTCCCACGGATTTCGTCTCATTATCGCATCGTAATTTTTAATTCAGATTATTTTGAGCTTAATATTTAACATTTATTTGATCAAATTGAATGTAGTTTCTTATGTCATTGTTAAACTCTAATATAGACATAAATGACTCTAGACCTGCTGATAGCTGGTCATCAAACAATAATATGGTTATCATTTGTTTTTCTTTATTACTTAATAGTTCTAGAACCCCAATTTGATTTGAAAAGTCTAATATACTCGTAGCTTACATCATTGCAAGCCACTAAAGGCATTATATTGCGACTGGTTTTCCTTGATGGCAAAGTTCATTCGAGCACGACTTTTGCTCTATACGTTTGATACAATGGTGAGAGGTTTGTTTGAGGCTCTACTAAACTGTGAGGTTGAGGATTGTTTTTATTTCGTGGAAAGTTTCAAAAGCTACTACAACTAAAGTATTTTTTTATAATTTTTATTTGATATTGCATTTTTGACTTTATTACTATGTATAATTATATATTTACGTAGTTATAAACGTAATATTTAATGTTACAATAATGATACTTTCTTTATCTTATAGCGGTAGAAAACTACAGCTTTTGAAAATATTATTTTTGTTGGCTGTAAAAATGCAATCCCGGAAATTGGTACGCCTACCTACTTACCTACGTAAATATTTTTTACTTTTATGGTAGGTAGTAAAATATACTTATACATACTATTCGGTTCACAGCCCTTAACTTGTCATTTTTGAATCAAGATACATAGAAAAGAAGAAGAAAAATAGTGCACAGAGTTTAAAGGGCGTATCTTTTCAATACAATAATTAAGAGTGTTACATTACTAAAATAATTTGCTTTAGCCACTTTAAATTAAAATCTTGCTGCAGATATATGAAAAGAGTATATTTTTTAGATCGTACCGCTAAAATATCCCTATTTAAAATCCATAACTGGAAATTCTAGGAAGAAAATAAAATATTGATAACAATAAAAAATAATAACAACAATAATCATGGTAATTTTTTAAAACTGTAAAAAAACTGTATTTTTTTTAAACCTAGTTTTAAAACAAAAATTAAATATTTAATTTAAAAAAAAACTTAATTTTACAAACTGCTTTGTAATACTTACATTATAAGGATATAACTCGATACCCAAAGGAAGAATCTTATTACTGAAATATATATGTCCACTATATTGTAACCTTACTGCGTTTGGTTTATATATTTTTTTTTTATGCCTTTGACCACTATCTTACCTGATGGTAAGTGATGATGTGGTCGAAGATGTTGTTCAGGCTAACCTAGAATTATATACGATATATGAAGTACGAATTACTTCTGTATTTCTGTACTCCTGTTCTATCCCCTCAGAATAGGAATAAATAGTAGCATCGTCTCCTGTTACCGACAAAGGACAAACAGACAAACAAAACTTTTTGTCTCCCGGGTAAAGATTCTTTTAGCGCAGTAATTTCACGAAGAGGATTTTAGTTATTCGATACAGCGTTCTTCGTATTTATGAAAACTTATAAATACCCAATATAGTAAGATAATTAAATAGATACTTATTTGTTAACAGACACTATTTGACCCATCTTTCTGGCCGCATGTTTAGAAAACGTTTCTAACTGGTTTGTCCCAAAGACTTAAGACTAAAAAGGTTCCTTAAATATTGTATTACTTAACTTTTATATTGTAAGTATCGTATTTTCCAGCGTAAATGTACGCCGCGCATAGACGCAGTAGATTTTTGCATAAAATCATAATTAGCGGGAGCATGTGGCCACTTCTTGTGAAATGGTCACACTTCGACGAATCATTTCGTGGCTGACTTTCATTAGTTACATACCTACCTCGGTAATGTTCTTATCTCTTATTTGTTCTCCTATTGCAAAGAAATATAAGTATTACAAAAAATTTACTATTTTGGCTTGAAAAATCATCGTTGTCAATCATTAGGATAGTATACTACAAAATGCTCTTTAAGTACGATGAAATGCATAGTTTTTACAATTTGTGAAATATGTATAGTTGATATATATACATATATATATATATTTAAGTATATAGGCTGTAGGAAACCTATATCAACTACATTGTATACACACAAGCAAAACACTTTTTTCGAAATCTAAGAAGAAATGCACGGTAACTAATTTTCTATCTTGATATTGAATTTTGTGAAATGAAATAAATAAATAAATATTTTTTTAAGTTACTTGTACTCGCGTTATGCGTCGACACTTTAGCGCCACCATAACATTTCTAGTGAGTGGCAATCGTCAGAGCTGGAGCCAGAGAGAGAGAGAGAGAGAGTACAGAACAACTCAAGCGGCACAAATAAGCTAATCTGGTACATGGGTGCGTTGTGATCAAGAGTACATCGTATTTTCCAACGCTCATCACGGCGCCTGGGGGCCGACTCCCATCTCTTAATTCAGTCTTATTTTAAAATTTTAATTCGCACTACCACATATCACTATAGTAAACTTACATTAGAACTTCAACGTGAGAGCGAGCTGCATGCATTGAATCAAGTAATTTGTGCGATAGAGATAACGCTATATGAACATTATTGTTTCGTGATGGCCACGGTACGAATGTTTTTTAAAATAATGACGTTGGTTTTCTATAATAGTTTTTTAAAGGTGGGATTTGGGCCCCTGATTGTTACGACTTGTGACCAAAATGCTGGCACTTCTTTGGCTCAACAGATAAGCATTGCAGTCGAACACAGAAATGCTGCTATTAGCTATATAGTAGGCTGTCATTTTGACTGCATAAAGACACAGGTATCACAGATCTGCAACAACTGTTAGGATGCTCAAATACTTTTATTATAACTATCATCGTTAATCTGGTTTCAGACTTATTCAATTATGAAGTTTATGTTAAATTGTAAATCTGGCATATTGACATCAGCATTGTCCGTTTCACTTGTGTATATATAAATATATTATTATAAAACACTTAACAAACGACCTTGATATATAGAACAGGCTTAAGTTCAGCGTGGTATTCAATCATTTTACTTTTGTCAAATAAATTTGTTTCGTGAATAACGTACAATTGTGTAAATACGCTTGCCACCGAATTCGTTACGTGTCAATTTGGTACATTACATTTATTATTTACTAAATAATACTTACATCCTAAACTATTTCAATATATATACTGTTGTGTAATGAATCTAGTAAAGCAATAAAATATATGTCATTCACTGAGTCTGCTACCCAAAAACAACTCTAACTATAAGTTTTGAAGCACTCGTAGTGAAGTTTGCTTCGTCGTGTTAAGCAACGTCCGCTGCGATCATGACTTGGATGGGTAACCGCTAGTGACATTACTACTGACGGAGGGCATGTTAAGCCGTCGTCGGTCCCGGTTGTTGTCTTAGGATGGCAGTCGTTATGGTGGTTTGTTGGTAGGGCATTCATTACGGGTGATAGATAGCCACCTGCCTGGCTAGCTATCACCCGTAAGAAGAAAATCTGTCACCAAGCACCTTACGATGTGTTCCGGCAGCTGTCCTTGAGACCCAGTAATTCTAGATTAGCCTGAACAACATCTTCGACAAAATCATCACTTACCATCAGGTGAGATAATGTTTAAAGGCTAAGCTATCAGGTATTTTAAAAAAGTATGTCTGCGTAATATTAAGTGTTTATTTCGAATTACTAATGTTTTTTTTTTCTGTATTAATTTTAATATTTAATTAAGGTACCTACACACTTAATCAAATGTATTGAAGCCACTAAGGAAATTTAATAGAAGAAGCGTTGTAATGACCACAACTTACTTAACTACAGTGTTTCGTGACCTAAGATAAGTTACGTGGTACACAAAACATTTTGTTTCCCTAATTATTTACCTATTCACAACCACTTTCTAAATAGTCCCGACAGCCTCCAGGAAACAATGTAAATTACTTATGAAAGCCATTACGTGTCAGGGATCAGGTGAACTGACGATGCAACATAGAACTTTCAATCTATTACACCAATGTAAACTTTAAAGCAGCGGTCCGAGCACCGTACCCTGACGAACTCCATTCCAAGACAAATGGTATTTTCCAAATCTACTTACAAATTTTTGTTGAGTAATATTTAACCGTAATATAGACCTTAAATCGTTTGTGGTAAGAATGGAACATTTATAGGTTTGTAGTTAAGCCCCAGAGAGGCCAAAGGAAAAAGTAGGGCGTCGCGGTCACGAGCTTTAGCCGGAGCGTTTTATTCTGTTCATGTCGTGACGGTAGGGCGAAGGCAGAAGTTCAGACCACCGTAATTGTTGCTATTATAGAGAAAATTACTAGGTTCAAACAAAGTCTCTGAATGGGTTCAAGCATGAATTGTGAAGTGCAATCCTTTTTATCTTAGTATTTTTTTAACCTAACTTCTTGAAGGTCTTATGTCTTAAGTACGAAATATTTTTCGTCATCTATTCTTATATAATTATAAGAATAGAGTAGAGAAGAATAGAATAAGCACATGTATGCCAAAACAAAGTGACATGTTTACCATCTAAACTCATTCCCAGTGCATACTTAAGTACGTAAGTAGTAGCTTAACGAAACCTTTATATCTCACTCACTCTAAAAATATATTTTCAGCCTACATTAGAATAGCCTAGAAGACTGGCTATTAGGTACCTACTAACACAAATGCCTGACTTCATACAAACGGTGAATCAACTTCACGCTGAATCTAGTCAGTATAAGGTTACGCCGTGCTTAGATCAATTCCGAGATAGTCTATAGTTATAAGGAAGTTGTAAGGAAAACGGATCTAATAATAAAATGGTAGAAGCCAACCGATAAACAAAGTCTTTATAAAACAAGACACAAAAAATCCGCATTTTAATTTAAAGTCAGATGCAACTGTAACAAAATTCTTTAGTAGTACTAAAACCATCATTAGTGTAATTTTATTTATACTCACGTGGGCCTATGATGCCAATAATTAAAACCAATTTACCACTTAAGGAGGCGTCATAGTGTCGACTGGATTCTATAAATACAGATTTAAATAATTATCTCAATTTAACTTCGCGAATCATTCGCTAATGGCTCTTTAATTGCACATATCACACTGCCCAGTATTTACAAGTCTATTTCTTGTTTTACAAATAATTACAAATTCCATGTTGTTAGGGCCTAAGGCTATACTTTCTAAGGAACGCTTATGCGTTTGAGTTGATTTGAAAATTGTGGGGGTTGATCCAATAATTAGGTAAATAACGGTTGTTATCGTATTGTGTCTACTACCAAGTAGTTGTATCGAAATATCAATTAATAAACATTTTCGGACAAAAGCTTTTAGATCTTTTGGGAAAGTCAATATCTCGTACATCAGGAACTGTTATTTCTTTGGAATACAAACAAGATATATTTAAAGAATAAAACAGTAAAAAAAAATATGTAACTATCTAAGTATGACGTAAGCTTGGAACTGCCTGTGAGTCTGCAATGACTTATAGGTTGTCTAAATGCCTTTATTATAGTAGCTGTTGTCCATATAGTGGGTAGTATTTTGTTAATAAAGGCATAAAGCCGGACATAAAAAAGTATGACGTTACAAATTATGCTACTAATGGTTTCCTATCTACATTGTTAAAATCATATCTGTTCAATTATATTTTGAAATAAATTACTTAACAAAACCGTGATTTCATTATAAAGTTAGCAATACAATGTGTCACAAAAAGTTAGGTTGCCTAGTAAACCCAATCACCGTTCATTTATATTCGAGAAGGATTTTCAAGACAAAGCCTTCGTTATGAATAGAAGCTTCTTCCGGTGTCTGATCGTTTGTATCGGCCATAATCCAGACTATTGTGTTACCGGCCTTGCCTTGCCTTTCACTGCTTCGCTTGAGAAATTACGAATTTAACTCCAAGTTGGGATGCAAGCTTGGTAAACGTTCGAATACTATGAAGGTTGATATATATCTATAATAAGGTTATTTGTATTGAATAACTTAACCGCATAAAACCAGATAATATATAGGCGCCTATATATTATTGAAACCAGGGATACCCAAAGCATAGATAAATGAAAACATTTCTCTATGCCCAAAGTGGTCCAGCGACCACAAAAAAAAAACAATTTTACAACCTACAGCAAAAAACTGTTTCAGCTTCAACATTCCTTTTTTTATTCATGAGATATAGGTAACCACAAAGATTATTCCCATAGTCCTAAACTGAACTTTGATGAAAAAGCTGATTGAAAATAATGAGATCACTCTTAGATAAAAAATATTGCGTGCTAAATTCTACTCGTACTACGTTGACAGATAAACTATTAAAAATATGTTAATATTATTTTATATTATCAAACTAGGTAGCGATAGAAATAATAGTAATAATCCTTTTGTTTGTTGTTTTGTACATCGTCGTATCATAATGAATGAATTAGGTTTAAATTATACTTGTTTGGAACCTCATATAAACTTCAGTGTTTAAATGTGCACGACCATTTTGTGGTTTCTTTTTATAGGTTCGATAGCGTGGCGTGGGTAGTTAATGCCAATTCGGACAAACAATCTTTTTCTGTGTATTTATTGGTATTATTCTTGTTTTGCAGGTCCATGTTTTTGCACGGCTACTACAGAATTGACTCGTGATACCTACGTCAACAAGAGTTCCTTCTTCTTCTTTGGTGTGTATATCTTTAAATAATTAATTTACAACAGTATTCTACCTATGAGTCGATACGTAAATTTTCTAATCTGCAATTTAATATTTTGTAAAGTACCTACTTAAAAATTGGTTGATATATTTTTCTCTAGGTGCTTATTGTGCCCATGTTAATTAGAGAGTTAAAGTCTGATTAACTTGGTTTTTGTATGACAATTTACAATTAATTCGAGTTTAACTCGCGTTTCGTCGTTGGCGCAAGTGGGCCTAAGTCGTACAGATGTAAGTCGTAAGCTAGAGCTGATTTAGTTAGTACTAATTTGTCTTGTAAAATAACATGTAAGCACTAGTTTTTTTGTAGAAATATGTAGTCGTATTTAAACAAAAAGCTGTTACATGGTATTTTTTTTATATTAATTGTTAGTTAATATACGAACCAAAAAATATAATTCAATTAACACTTAAGCTGTATTTTACGAGTAACATCCTCTAAGCCTTAAACATACTAGATCAACATGGGATAATAATAACTTTAAGGAAGTTTACTAGTGTGATGGAAAAAAATTACAGACTAGCAAATCACGAAACGCATTGAGTTAATTACATATCTGCGATTATTCAAGACAATGTCGAATTAATACGCGTTGAGAACTTGAGGTTAACCATGATTGGACTTCATTAAAGCTTGGAATGACTTAAACGAACAATATCCAGCTTGTATATGAATTAGGTTGAGTATTGACATTGATTTCAATATCGCTGAACAATCGTATTTAATGATGTGGCTGATTATGTTTGGTAGCAAATTTTATGACGCCATGATGATATTTATTGCCGATAATGAAGTCCTGTTCTTTATTCATGAACTGTTGTACCTACTCTTGAGATAGTTGAAATTATTCATGAACACCGAAAATATTTAAATTTAGCTCCAGCCATATTTAGTTTATTTTTTATCTTGGAGAATTGGAGAATACTTCGATAACTTATTTGATACGTAAGTAGTGTCACATTGAATACACAGTTGATCTAGGCTCAAACCCCAAAAACTCTATTTATCCATGGAGAAGCTCAGAGTCGCTCAACGAGCCATGGAGAGAACTATGAGAATTCTTTGCGCGATAAAATCCGGAACGTGGATATTCACCAAAGAATCAAAGTCATAGCTTTCAGAATTAGCAAGTTGTAGGGGCAATGGGCGGGCCACATTGCTAGACGAACTGATAACCGATGGGGATGAAAGGTTCTCGAGTGGTTACCTGGTTACACCGGAAGACGTGGAGTTGGTAGGCCCTTGATGGACTGACGACATCTTAAAGAGTCGCGGGCAGCCAATGGTTACACGCGGCTAATATCCGTTCTTTGTGGCGTTCTATGAGGGAGGCCTTTGTTCAAGCCTAAAGGATGTTCTGAAGATGAGACTTACTAGACACTATGGGTATACGCATTCTATGTAATTGGTTGGTGATGCCACCCCTGCCCAGTTAAATTGCAAAATCAAATTGCTGAAGCTACAGTACCTAAATATAGACTTGTGTAATTTTATTGAAATCTTTTCATATCTTATATACGAAAATATGAATTTATGGCAGCGTATCAAAATCAGTATCGCAATAGGTACCTGTATAATTTGAGATATAGTACGCTCTAAAATTCGTGTTATACATTTTCGTGTTTTTTAGCACATCCTCGTTAGTTATCTGCAAGTCGAAGGCTAGATTATGTGAGGCACGTCTGTCGGCGCAGGCGCCGAACTGGTTTCCAAACGAAGCAGCTGCTCCGTCGTTAAATCAAGATGTTCCGATTGGGCAGCTGCTGGTACCAACTTATTACCTATATTGTTGAATACACATAATATTGTAGTTCGAAGTAGGTATAATGTTTTGTACACAATTATGAACTTATTTCATTGGTTGAAATATAAAAGTGAGAATGGGAACGATCTAATATCACGATAACATTACGTGGAAAATTAGCAATATAATACACACAGCTACATTTCTTATTGTATATAATACGTTTCAATGAATGATAAAGACAGGAGGACAAGCCTTCAATAGACGCACCAACGCACGCTACGTCGCCTGATTTGACATGGCCATGTTAGATGTTATGTTGATGATGTAAGGTGCGGGTGCCGTTTCTCCCGGTTTTTAGAAAAAATAATCTTTTGATACTTAATCATGTTTTCGAAAACTATAATATTTTCATTAATGTGTGATGGTTCTCCCCGTGGTACCCCCGTGGGGTGCCGGGTTAGAATTGCACCTACCCATATCATCCCGTGGGTGTCGTTAGAGGCGACTAAGGGAAAAATACTGGCAGGTGGGCAGCAGCGCCTTCTAAATAATTGCTAACGCCGGGCGTAGTTCTCGAACTACACCAGGGTGTACGAACCGCACTTGGCCGGTTTTTTTGTTGTTGTTCGTGAGCTATTAGACTATAATCATATTTAGTGTGACGCTTGTATGTATTGCCGTATCTACGATAGGGCGAAAAGAACAAAAGTAAAAGCACACTATTGTTGTATGGGGACCACCTCTTATTATTAACTTTTTGCTATTATTATTATTTGTGCACCTTCGCCCATCACACTGACACAACTTGCCTGTAATTTCACCAGCACCCATACCATTCAAACCGGAATACAGTAATGCGAACATTACTGCTTGGCGGTAGAAATACAGGATGGTCGGAGTACTTCCCCAGACGAATCATTCACAAAGAGTTCTACTGCTAATAAATTTTTGAATTTTTTCGCCTTTATTAAGTATCTATAGACATTTTATCTTAATTTGCCTTAATTTTAATATATGTATATTAAAGATTTTTAGGTCTGAGAATTATTTCATTGGAACTGAAGGCCTCCAGAAGGCCTTTCATATAAAAAGTCCCTACTCCGCAAATCCTTTGCGTTATTCCTAAGGAACTTATTTCTTCCTTTATAAGGTAAATAAAAACATGTAAACTTCCGCATTTATAACTTTTATTAGAGTTTTATCTCTAAGCTCAAGATAAACTTTTAAGTCGGTACTAACTTTAAGAAGCTGTTTAATATGAGTATAACGGTACAAGTAAAGATAAGGCTAAAAATATTACCGTTATTTAACTGTTCATTTATCCTAAGAGGGTAAACCAGGGTACTACTTGTGAATTGAAATTAGAACAAATGAAAATCTTAAAAACTGATCAGAGCGCTTGGTCGATACGACTCGTTCGTATCGACCAAGGATCAAAATGCTGGCACATATTTGGCTCAACGAGTAAGCATTGCAATTCAACGGTGCAATGCTGCTAGCATGCTGGGTACGCTGCCAACTGGGAGTGGGCTGGAGCATTTGGACTGCCTGTGAGTCTGCAATGACTTATAGATTGTCTAAATGTTTTTATTGTAGTTGCTATAGTATTGTATATAGTTCGTAATATTTGTTAATAAAGGCATTCGCCGGTAAAAGCATTGAAGTTATTTTGAAGAGTTAGCGAGCAGCACTATAGAAGATAATATACCAACGCAGCGCAGCACATTATTATAAATACAGAAGAAATTATATTTCCAATAATCGTAAAAAGCATTAGGTATACTAATATATATTTTATTATTTCTAAAATTTACTATAAATATAATGATGGATATATGAGAGTAGGATAGCAGTATGTCTATAACCGAAGTGGACATTCACCTTGTTTAGCTGAAGGCCATTGCAAATTGCAACTTAGCTCCCGATCAGACAATAGGTATATTGGCTTTTATAAAGTCAAAATTGTTCACGTCTTTATATATTGTCAAACAAAGTAAGTGATTGTACAATTTAATTGTAGAGAAATAAAAGACTATGCGATCATGAAGCTTGACTATAATGTCAAATATGATATTTACATACTAACTGCATAATGTTAAGCATGGCGAAATCAGATAACAATAATAGAGGTAATTAGGTTTTCGAGAATATTTACTAAGCAATGTTATACAAACAAAAAAAACATGAACATCAATATATTGTAACTATTCCGCTGCACTAACAAGGACTAAAATAAATAACCTTAATTTCTATTTCACAACTTTTTGTCAACTTAGAATAATGTCATGAAATTCAGTATATTATTTAGGTACTTTAGTAATAAAAGTAATGCTCCTTAGAAATTACTTTTGGATAACGGGTCTTAAAAACAAAACTAAACTATTTAATAGTTGTCGAGTGGATAAAAAAGAAGCATGCTTCTTCTTTTTCTGATACCAAACGAAAAAGATAAATAACTACTTAGTTTGTCAATTGGTCATTAAAACTGATTTTATTTTATATCAATTTGGTATATAAAGGACCAAATCTCACGCATAATAAGTCGCAGGCTCAGTTTATAGTAAAATATATAATATAAAAAACTACAATATTGACGATAACAATATTACGAATCGAAGCAATTCGGCTATCTGACACGAGACCATCACTAACAGCAAAATTTTACGCGTAATCACCATTTTGAGTCAATTGTTATTTTCGATCTGGAACCGGTTCATAAATGAAGCCATGATTGGATATCTGAGGGCCATTCTGCTCAACGTGTATATCACAGTGACGTCATAATGATAGCTTTATAGTTAGGTACTTATTACATCAATGCTTAAAAACGCGAACCTATCACGAATCTGATCTGATATATGTACATAATTAAATTGAATTAAATATTTACACAGTCTGCAATTGACTTCTGATCACCTCTAAAGCATAGGTACTAAAATACCTTATCGATATGCTATACTACCGTGGGTTGCCAAGCTAGAATTTCACCCCTCCATTGCTATCTGTAGGTTTCGTAAGAGGCGACTAAAGGTATAATACCAGATGGTGGGCAGCAACGTCTTATGAGGAATTGATACCTTAAACTGCGATCCCCAAGCCGCCTGCCAAGCGTGGAGATTATGGTGAACCCCCCCTCCCCCCCCCTTGATGGGGGGCTCTGTTAAGCAGTGGACAATCCGGCTGATACTGTACTAGCTAGAATCTGTTTTTAATTGGATTAAAATTAATATATCAAGCAATAAAACATTAATAACAACGATAATATTTAGGTTTTTTTCATGTATTTATAATAAGAACTTTACGTGTATTTTGTAGAACGATAACGAAGGATACATAAGATCTCTTTTACATATTTTTTTCTTTATTTAACACATCTCTTAAGTTTAAAACATTAAAGACAAGTGTTGGTCACTTATGTTATGTAATATGACAGTTAATTCCGAGCAGTAGACACATATTCCTTTTTATTAACTGACACCATTAGAAACTCAAAACAGCAGAATTGACCTTTAGAGGTTAGACACAATACGTATAACTTATTTAAAGTAGGTATCTAGATTTGAAACGTGTTTCGATAGTTCGTTTCCTTTATAGAGATAATTGAACCGATTAACTTTATTTAGGAAGTCATGACTTATGGAAGTACCTACCTAGAGTTTTATTATCCATGCACGCTTGGATAGGTACTTACTTTTGTTTATCTAGATGAGTCTTGGTAAAGTTTACAAACGATTCATTGAGAAATTTGTATATTTAACGCCAATTATTAATTATAATTGTTGGTAAAAACGCAGACCTGTTGCTTAGTTGAACTGTTGTTTAGTGGATTAGTTGGTCAAGTTTTTTAATTTCCTGTCTTCTAAATGTTATTTTTATTTCTGCCCCGAATCTATACGTACGTAGTTGTAACTAAGCACATTGAGTATGGATACTCTGTTGCAACCAGCAATGCTTTTTTTTGACGGTCAGTGTCGACAATTTCACCATCGGATGTTGGGCGAGTGCTTGCCAGGCATATAGTCCAGGTAGCTCAGGCTAGGGTTGCCAGACGTCCGGGAAATCCCGGATTGGGATGTCTTGTCTTTTACCCAGTAATTTCGCTCTTTTGTCCCGGAATACATTAGTTTTAGGATATTTCTCAAACATACGGAAACCAAATCTATGCTCTGCTCGGCGCGCGGCGCACGCCAAGCCGCCCGTGTGTTGAATTTCATAATTATAAGGCCTATATAAGGTTACAGAGTTTTTTCTTTTTATGTTGTTCATCCTAAGTTTCATACTTAATTTAGTGTTAGCCTTAAAGAGTAGTTCAATTTTGTTTTAAGTTAATTTTTATGTTATATCGATTTATGACCTAATTTAGGTAAAATAATTATCTTTCTCTCAAATAAATATGTGTAACAATAATTAAGTAAGTACCATTCCTTTCTTCCTAGGTATAAAACCACTAAATTGAATTAATATATTAGTTAAATTTAGTGCATAGAGTATAATTTGCCAGTTCTACTGTAGATTTATTTAGATTTGAACTTGAGGTCAAAATACCAACTCCTTTTCGAACCTCAGAAGGAATTGATATACCTTGACCTGGCAACCCTAGCTAGGCTGAAGGCACTCTAATTTAGGTAGGTGCAGGAAACTTTCCGGCGCACGACAAGAGTTAAAGTCTGTCTGACTGAACCTCGGCTTGCGTCGTTGTTGTCTTGCCTATTAGCGGAAATTGGTTGATTTAACCAGCACTGGTTTAGATTTTCAAGCATTGTAATACTACATGAACTTAATATTACCTTTCATTTTTTCATTTTTATATTTGCAAAAACGCATACTCCGCGGATCCATAAATAAGTAATTTCTTACCTATATTATATACTGACTGGCCCGTGGGGTGCAAGGCTAGAATTATACCACCGTCCCTTTTATGGCAGAGGCTGTGTTCAGCAGTGGACAATTCGGCTGATACAGTACAGTATATAATGTATTGCCAGCATGCTGGGCACGCTGCCAACTTGTAGTGGGCTGGAGCATTTGGACTGCCTGTTAGTCTGCATTGACTTATGGGTTGTCTTAATGCTTTTATTGTATTAGCTGTAGTATTGTATATAGTTATTTTGTTAAACAGGCATACCGCCGCCGCCGGTAAAATATATAGTATATACATAACATTAACATTGAATGAAGGCTAACTTGCTCGTACTTACCAAAACAAACACGTGAAAAGGTCAAATATATAATTTCTAAATGACATAACAATGCTAATACACAATAATAACAGCAATAACAAAGTCCCTGACTACAGAACTGTATATCATTACCGCGATCTAAAACCAGTGACATATATAATGGTGAATCTGGGACATATTTGGTACGTTTTACAAGGTTGTTCCGCTTTTAAGTAAATAGCCCACGCTACTTCTAGGTCCTTTAGGAAATGAAATCTCAAAATATAAACAACTAGCGGCCCGCCCCGGCTTTGCACGGGTAATTGCGACTATAAACTGAGATGTATGCTAACGTATCTTTCAATTTGGATCATATTGCACAGGGTGTGCAAAATAAATTTAAAATCGGTTCAGTAGTTTACGAGGCCATCGCGGACAAACAGCGTAATACGTAATTTTTATATATAAAGATTTACTAGAAAAAAAATGCTTTTTATTAATTGTCGGACTTTGACTGCATTTAAAACACAACAGCCGCAATAAAAAAATTATAAAGATCGATTTAAACACTTGGTTCTGAATTAATGTTTGTTAAGATAAGGAACGAAATCTTTGTCAATTGATACATACACAAACTCTTTGAAGCGCTCTTAGCGAAGTTTACTTAGCCATTCTGAACAGATCAGCAAAGTTAATCAACGTCCGCCTCGGTCATGAGTTGGATGGGTGACCGCTGGTGACATTACTACTGAGCACTATCGTGCTTCGCGTGTCGGTCCCGGTTGTTGTCTTAGCATGGCAGTCGGTATAGCATGGTGGTAGGGCATTTTGCGAATGCCCGCCTGGCTAGCTGCCACCCTCAAGTAGAAAATCTGTCGCCAAGCACCTAACGGTGTGTTCCGGCGCAGCTGTCCTTGGGAGCCAGTAATTCTAGGTTAGCCTGAACAACATCTTCGACTACATCATGACTTGCCATCAGGTGAGATAGTGGTCAAGGGCTAACCTATCAGGCATAAAAACAATTAAAAAAGAAACAAGCTCAACAACAGCTTTCATACTATGAAAATATTTTAAAAATATGTTTTGGTTCTGTCTTTAGTAGATAGTAGAGAAAAAACCTACCAACCCTACATAATGTGGGGTTATCTTTCTTCATAGTATGCTGTATGCCAACGACATTGATCTTAACAGGAAAAATGCATTAGTTAACAAAATACCACAAACTATATTCTATATTTGCTATAGTGTTGTATATAACAACACTATAGCTATACTACAACAAAATGCATTCAAGGTCCAGATCAGAGTGAATGTGACTTCAGTGGTACTTATGTCCAGTTTTTTCGTGTATACCCTTACATGGTGAGTCCATACCAAGCTGCTCCAATTTTTGGTCACTCGGTCCATTGATCCGGTGACATTGGCCGCGGCATAAGGGGATACCTGCCACGAGTACAACCAACTTATTGAACCGTTGAACTAGAAGAAGTTTTTTTCCCAGTAGTTCAACTGCGTATAATGTTGAGAGTTGAACTAGTTGTAGTTTTTGGTCTCGGTAGTTCAACTGTGAAGAAGTGAACTCTGATATATGACAGCATAAGGAACAGGATAAATGAAATGTTACGATATTTTTGATACTAATAAAAGAATTTGTGATAAATCCGTCACAATTTCCGTCAGTACAACGACCTAATGTCAAAGACACCACATTATCCAATCGGAAAAAATTTTGACGCGTGACCCTTCTACACTAGACGAAGTTTCTGGTTAAGTGTTCTCAGCACGTTGACCTTTGTTTGAACTAAACAAAGTACTAGAAACCTACAATTTTATTATTATAATTTCACAATTTTCAACAATTATGTAGTTAGTCGTTGTTTTCTGAATTGAATCTCGTTGGCACGTTCTAGTCCTATAAAAAGTAAAAACGACTTGAATAAAAAATGCATCTAGTTCTTGCCTTGTTTCGAGCTAGGTGTTCATGGTCAATTGGTCGATGGCATTTTGTGGTCAAAAGTGAAAGCAAACATAACACAGCTAATAGCCATTATCATTACTTTGATAACGGCTGTAATGAGATGAAAACCGCAGCAAGGGGGTTCCAAACATGTAGGTGTACCTACTTATAGTAAATATCACACAACTGTTTTCTTCTCGAGGTTTACTGACACTTTCCTCTTTAGCGCTCAATTTGGTATTTTCGCAGATAGATGTTCGTATATAAAGAAAAGCATATTTGGGCCATGTACTTAGATATGACAGATATTACCTTCTTCAACTAATAATGATGGGAAAAGTGGCGGGAAAGAGAGCTGGTCGCAGGAAAAAGTCATGGCTCCGTAACATCAGGGGTGGACAGGGATTGCGACGAGTACGGTAAGCTGATTGCCAACCTTCATTGATTGAAGAGGCACCGAGAGAAGAAGATATAAATATACATAGGCACCTACTCACCAAGGTGAGCTATCCCACTGAATTAGATATGCTATATTTTACTACAAACCCAAATATAATAAGTACCTAATTTAATTTCTATGACTTTATTAGCAAAAAATAAATTTACATTGGGCATAAAATATGACAGAATAGTAGTACATTGGGTAAGTAAACGTTAAATAAGTAGTTAAATCTTTTATAAAAAAAATATTATAGAAATTATTACCAGTGGAAAACACACATTCTTAGCATGCGTCAATGCTCTTATAAAATAATACTAATCAAAAATATTATAGACTTGAAACTTAGGTATATCATAATAAAATACACATAACACACAAAAACATTTTGAAGTCATTCTGTTTAGGCTACAATTTGAAGTCATCGTTTAAAACCAACCAATAATATCCGTTCAGAAAGACACTTTATTGAAGTTTTTACAGTTACAGGTGTCTACTCTGGTCAGATATTTAGGCTTAAGAATCTATGTAATAGCCGCGAATTATTTAATACATAACTACCTATAACAATCACTTTCCATAGCTCATCATAATCGTGGTGATAACATAACTAAGTAACTTAATTTGAAAAAAATATCTGCTAGTATCCTTCAAGGTGTGCTATAATATATAATACACTAGTGCCTTAATTATCAAAACGGACAACGAAAACATTACCAGAAGGAAAAACACCGTTGCTAATGAATTAAGCGATTTTTGCGAAAAGCATAACTATAAAATGTAGGCACATTACTCATTGCTTTACATTGGTCACATACAATGCTAAAGTGACATGCGTAGTAACTCTTAATTATACTGTGGTGTAAACAAATCGTTGGAAGACTTGACACGTAGTAGCTGTTATTTAATCTGTGATTTGACAATCACTTTCAAGTTTCAACACACTTTAACTTTCTGCAAAATCTGAAAGCTATTATGTTACTAACTTGAACATGTTCCATTAGTCAGATTTGAAATCCTTCCTTCATTGTACATAGGCTATACATATAGATAGATTTTTATTTATCTACTATACATTTTTTCAGATGACTTTAGAAAAGAATATTGTAAGTACTAAAATCTAATAAACTTCTGGTGCTCAAAAAAGTCAAAGTTATAATTATTTATTAAATTTAGAATTATGAAGCTCAATTACAAATTTTAATATTGAAATGTTCTACATTGTACTGCCACGTTCGGCAAATAATGTATAGAGCCACTGCGACAAGAACGGGAAAGAACTCGGCGCCATTCTTTTAAACGGTTTTTAACCATGTGTTTCATACTATATAATAAATGTATTACAATATTTGTTTAAATTACGTAGGTGACAGGTGATAGCTTGGCAGAGGCGGAATTGTCCAAGCATTTTTGTCGTTTAAGTAATCACAAACTGTGTTGTAGGATTTCTTAAATGAAAGGATTGAGGAGTGTAGATGAAGCGAAAGAGATATTTCGAGATCGGAGTAAGTGGAAATCTGTGGTCTCTACCTATACCAACGGGAAAGCAGCGTGATTTTATGTATGTATATCAAAATGTTTTTTTTCTGTGATCATTATTTCCTTCGCCCTTCACGCCTAAACACAATATAGGTGCACAGTGCACACTACTACGAAGTATAATATTGTACTATACTTAATCGTGGTACTTACCCTTCAAGAAGAAGACCTAAACTCGCTCAAAATCCGGTATAGAGTTGTGCATCTGTTGTATACCGATAGAGGCATAAAACAACCTCGTCCTCCCCAAAAAAAAAATCAAAAATGATTTAAGTATATCCTTCTTGCCTGTCAGGAACAAGGAAACATATTAGGAAGTTTGAGTACTTTAAATAACAATTTAAGTAATTTTGTTTCAAAGTAAGACTCAGTGTTGCCAACATTATTGCTTAAGATCAAGATTTGTACAAATTTTTACATTTGAAAATGATCATCTGAGTCTTTGATACACGAGGTTGAAGCGCTCGTAGCCAAGTTTGCTTAGCCATTCTGAATCGATCAGCAAAGTTAAGCAACGTCCACCGCGGTCATGACTTGGATGGGTGACCGCTGGTGCCATTACTACTGAGCGCTTCCGTGCTTCGGAGGGCACGTTAAGCCGTCGGTCCCGGTTGTTGTCTTAGGATAGCAGTCGTTGCAGCATGGTGGTAGGGCACTTTGCAAATGCCCGCCTGGCTAGCTACCACCCTGAAGTTGAAAATCTGTCGCCAAGCATTTAACGGTGTGTTCCGGCAGCTGTCCTTGAGAGCCGGTAACTCTAGGTTAGTCTGAACAACATCCTCGACCACATCATCACTTACTATCAGGTGAGATAGTGGTCAAAGGATAAACTATCAGGCATAAAAAAAAATAACGAGGGAACTCCACTGATGATCTGTCTATAATGTATATTAATACTTACACGTCTTCTTGCTGTTCTATCAGCTGCTACTTTCCTTAATTGCCCGGAAAATAAACTATTATAAGTCTCTATAAATGTAAAATCCAAAAACCAAATTCAATTGATGTGAACGTCAAAGCGCTACAGAACCTGAGGCCACGTGCAACAAAAACGCATAAAGAGCCGAAGGCCAAACAAAACGTTAACGTTTTTGAACGTTACCTCGCAAAATACACGTTTTTAACAAAACGGAAAATAATTCTGTCGGACGATACGAGACCTCAAATCGTTATAGGCAGCTTACGAACATATAGAGGTCAGAACACATAGTCTCTCTTTATTTCTAAGGATTAAGTCGATCCCCGAGTGGAAGGGCATTTTGCGAATGATCTCCTGGTTAGCTACCACCCTTAAGTAGAAAATATGTCACCAGGCACCTAACAGTAATTCCCATACGATGGTTAAGAACGAGATAACAATTAGAGTTATGAGTCATATGTCATGTTGGCTTAGCCGTCAGACCATACCCCGGCTATGTAATACGCGGAGCATGCGTTATTGCAAAAATATTCCGGCAGCAGCCCTTGAGAGCTAGTGAAATTACAGACTTAACAACTGTATGGCTCAGGCAGACGAGCGCACTGCATTTTTTATGTTATTGTGACGGATCAAGCTCGAGTCGAGGCCCACCTGATGTTAAGCGGACTAACCTCTGCCAATAACAGATGTATTTCGTAATAGATCACGAATTGCACTGTGCCCGTTACCTTGAGACAGTTATTAAGTCTCATGTGCCTGTATTTTCACTGGCTTTAGGTGCTTGGCGACAGATTTTCTACTTCAGGGTGGTCGGTAGCCAGTCGCAAAATGGCCTTCCTCCATGCGGTCAAGCTGAAGCCCGCAGCGGGATTCGAACCATGGACCTGCGATTCGTCACCTGTGACGAAATGCATCTAGTATAGGCAGAGGTTACCGCTTAGAATTAGATGGGCCTCGTGCTTATTCCATCACAATTTCCATTAAAAATACCTATACAGGTGCATCCTGTCGTAATTTTCTAGCATATCTATATTACGTTGAACTCTCGCTCAGAGCATAACTCAAAATGATTGCATCTGAATGCCACGGCCGAAGCACTAAATTAGATTGAGGAAGCTCAGAGAAAGGTCACAGTCATCGCCTTGGCCTATCAGGGAAAATGACAAAACTTTAAACAACAGGACAAACATGTGGAAATTTATTTTTAGCTATACAAAATAAACTACGGCGTTGGTAGCGAAGGCTTCGCTTTGGATTCTTGAAGATCGTTTTATCTTCTCCTTTTTTCTTTATATGATTATATATGCATCATGCAAGCGCGAGGCCCACTCTGCCAACAGATGTATTTCGTCATGTGACGAATTGCACCCGTTATTCTGAGACATACAGTTGTTGAGTCTCATGTGCCTGTATTTTTTCTGGCTCTTAAGGACTGCTGCCGGAACACACTATTAGGTGCTTGGCGATAGATTTTCTACTTGAGGGTGGTAGCTAGCCAGGCGGGCATGCCCTTCCACTATGCGATGAAGCTCCAGCCGGCGGCGGTGGGAAATGAACCAGGGACCTGCGGCACGGCTGTTGAGTGGCTGTGGTGTACGAGAAGTATTAATACATTAGTACATAGTTTTTACAAAAATAATACAAAATTACGAATTCTGCCACGGTAGGTGTTTGTCTTAACTGTAACGGTATACGACGAATTATGTTGTTCTGCCGCACGGTACACATTTTAAACCGCGCCCGCCACGGTAAGGTTTGCGTTCTGCTGTTTTCACTTCTTTACATATATATTCGTATGTAAAGAAGTGTAACTCACATACAGTTATCGCTTTGATTTGGACTCAACAAATACATAATAAAGAAAACACACACAATCTCAATTATTGGTTAATTTGGCGCTCAGAAATGATCGCATCCGATGGTTCCCGTCTTATAAATGTTGCGCCGCACGGTACACTTTTTAAACCACGTCGGCCGCGATAACGTTTGTTCTCTGTTTATAAACAATCTGTTGTTTTTGATCTTTATTTAACAAAATACTACGTACTATATACAACACTACACTTACCACAATAAAAGCATTAAGACAACCTATAAGTCATAGCAGACTCACAGGCAGTCTAAATGCTCCAGCCACTACCAGTTGGCAGCGTGCTGGCAACATTAGCAATGCTTATTCGTTGAGCCAAATAGGTGCCTGCATCGATCTTGACTTACAATTCTTTCTTTTATATTTATTCGTAGAATATACTTCGTACGTCTCTATGGGGTATACTAATAATAATAACCAAAAAAGAATTCATAGAGGATTGGTGGAAGCTCAAACCGGCGCGCGGCGGTGCAAAAAATCATTATGCCTGTTATTTTTTATGTAAATTAAGTTAACCACCTGGTCCCAGGTCTGCACATTTGTTTATTCGACTAATGAACGTTTTTTTACAACATCAGTAGTGACTTGGACAGATGTGTTATGTCTTAATGACTTTATTACATTTTATTTTTGGACAAACAAACCAATTAACAACTTATGAGCTCGAGATCGTAATGGCTGGATAGATAGAATCAACGATAAGAAAATATACTTGTACTGTACTGTTTTTTTTTTTTTTTATGGCTGATAGGATAGCCTTTGACCATTATCTCACCTGATGGTAAGTGATGATGTGGTCGAGGATGTTGTTCAGACTAACCTAGAGTTTTGTATCAGCCGGATTGTCCACTGCTGAACACGGGGGTTTTGCCATAATCCCCATCCTTGTACCTACTTCAGTTATTTTAAAATGCTATCGTGATGGAACAAGCTAGGGCCCTGTAGGTTGAAAGCTTTAACCTGTGCCTATAACAGATGCAGTTCACAAATTTGCCTACCACCCTGATACAATTGTGCCCATAATTTGACCGGCACCCATACCCTTCAAACACAGTAATGCGAACATTACTGCTTGCCGGTAGAAATAGATATGTTGGCAGTACTTCCAAAACGAACTTGTTCACAAAGAGTTATACTGCTACTTTTCTACTTTAGTAAGTTGATCAACTATTTAAGTTACACTGTGACGTTAATAGCGTGCGGCTGGGGATATCGAGCTAGCGACCTGAGTCCTGTCGCGCGCTGTGCGACTAGAGCGCAGCGCTGCGAAGTATCAGTAGCCCGCAAGTCCCGCAACTCTCGCACGCTAAATTTGCCTACTGATTGACTAAAACCGGGCCTTAAGGCGATTAGAGTCGCCAATGGCCTTGAGCATCTGGACCTAATCGAGCTTACTTTACTCGCGTATCGCCGCATACGTTCCGCGCTCGCTGCACAAATATAACGGTCAAAGTATATGCAGATGCGCGATGCGCTCCGGTAACATGGCACTTTATATTCCTACCGTACGATTCTAGTGAGTATCCGCAATTGCAACTGCGACTGAGATCAGTCGTCAAATGAAAATGTATAGTGTACCTACCTAGGTTGTCCTGGACGTCTTCTGGAAAATCAATATCTAGGTTTTTCGGGGCGTCCTTATTCCAAATTTGGAATTTACTTTCCGATGACGTCTGCCAAGTGAAAAACTACTTCAATTTGGCTGAAAATCGATATCTAGGTTGTGCTGGGCGTCATTATTCCGAATTAAGATTTATTTTTTTAATGACGTCTGTCAAGGGAAGAAAGTTCCTCCGATATCTAGGTTGTGCTGGGCGTCATTATTCTACATTTGGATTTAATTTTTCAATGACGTTTGCTAAGTAAAGATAGATGACGTATCTTTAAAACGCTAAGATATATCGGATAAGAGTAAGAAAATTATAATAATCAATCGTTTATTCAAATCTCCTTATAAATGAGATTATAGCCGACGCGGGTTTACTCGTTTAAAAACGACGATATAAAAGGAAGATTTGTATAATGGCGAAAATACATTGAAAAATAAGAATAGGGACGACTGTGTCGTACGCAAAAATACAAAATGGCCAATGTTTGTGCTATTGGACATGTCGGCCCTTGGGAAGGAAGTATTTACCTTTAGATTTTCCCGCCCATAGGTGGGAAGCATCTTCCAACCGCTACTCGCATCAAACAAACACTACTTTCCGGGTACGAGATATGAGATGAATAATTTCTTGTCTAGGAAATAATAATATGGGCAATTTATCTACAGCTATATTGTAAAGATTGGTTCCATCGTGAAAAGGTAACCGATATACTTTCTCAGTTATTAAGAGATTTGAATAATTGATTTATAAGTACTTTTCTTTAAATTTTCGTGAACTAAACTCATGTTTCTAAATTACAATAACGAAAACCAAGCGGGGTAGATTAAAATCGCTCCCGCCGCTCCTCAAGACGATGACACCCGCTTCTTCAGTCTACTCGTGACCACGGTCAATGCAACTTGATCGAAACGTCGAGGTTAGTCAAAATATTATTTTGATGTTAATTCGTGCGTCTTTGATAAGTAATCATAATTTTCCTACTCTTATCGTACTGCGGCGATAGGGAACTGCTAATCATCCCACGGCCAGCAGGTAGGTAGGTAAACTCAAGGAGTAGGTTTGAAAAGTTTATTAGGCCAAGCCTTATCAGGTTGCACATACACAGTTCTACTGAAGTTACATAGACCGGAGGGAGACACTGGCCTGATAGTACACGTGATCCAGGTCCCAGATGTGGCGGTCTTGGCGTCAGCTGATAGTTCTGGATCTCGGTAGTGAGTGCTCGAAACACCCGTCCTCGGATTAAATCAGTGAAGTAGAATCCTGGAAGGAAGACACCGGCTTAGTAGCTGATATTCCTCAGCCAACTGTTGCCAAGCCGCACCGACACGATCGTGGTACTGTTACCAGCGACTCACATTTTAAAACTCACAGTCTAGCGCGGTAGGGCAGCACAGCTGTTTACGTTACATAGGTTTTAGTCAGCACTATGAAATAACAATAATAAATAAGGAACTCACCCTAGAGGGATTCACGCACTTCACAACAAGTTAATAACAATTAAGATCGATAGTATGAATAGAAAAGCGTCCAGGAACACCAAGATAAGTATCGATTTGTAGCCAAATCAAAGTAACTTTTTCCACTTGGCCGACGTCATTGTTAAATAAATTCTAGATTTGGAATTAAGACGTCTAGAACAACCTAGATATCGATCTAGATCATCTAGATATCGAAGTAGATCGATCTTTTCAGCTAAATCGAAGTTACTTTATCTACTGGGCATACGTCATCGTAAACAAATTCTAAATTTGGAATAATAATGTTTAAAACAACCTAGATATTCATTTTTAGTCAATTCTGAGTATTTTTCTTTACTTGGCAGACGACATAGATAAAATTATTCCAAATTCAGAATAATGACGCACAGCACAACCTAGATATCGATTTTCAGCAAAATCGGAGGAACTTTTTCACTTGGCAGACGTCATCGGAATATAAATTCCTAATTTGGAATAAGGACGTCCAGAAAAACTTAGATATTGATTTTCAGCCAATTCAGAGTAACTTACTTCCCATGGCAGACGTCATCGAAAAATAAATTCCAAATTCGGAATAAAAACGTCCAGAACTACCTAGATTTTGAATGTTAGCCAAATTGGAGTGTCTTTCCTCACCTAGCAGATGTCGAAAAATGTATGCCAAATATTGAACAAAAACGTCCAGAAAAACCTAGATATCGATTTTCAGCCAAATAGGAGTAACTTTTTCACCTGGCAGACGTCTTCAAAAAATTAATTCTTAATTCAGAATGACGATGTCCAGAACAACCTAGATTTTCAATTTCAGCTAAATCAGAGTTACTTTCTTCACTTGGCAGATGTCGTCGAAAAAATAATTTCAAATTTGGAAAAAAGACGTCCAGAAAAACCTTGATTTCGATTATTAGCCAAATCGGAGCAACTTTTTCTACTTGGCAGACGTCATCGTAAAATACATTCCAAATTCGGAATAAAGACGTCCAGAACTACCTAGATTTTGAATTTCATCCAAATTGAAGTAACTTTCCACACTTGGCAGACGTCATAGAAAAATACGTTCAAAATTCGGAATAAAGACGTCCAGAACTACTTAGAGTTTGAATTTCAGCCAAATCGGAGTAACTTTCTTCACTTGGCAGACGTCATTGAAAAATAAATACCAAATTCGGAATAAAGACGTCTAGAACTACCTAGATTTTGAATTTCAGCCAAATCGGAGTAACTTTCTTCAATTGGCAGACGTCATCGAAAAATTAATACCAAATTCAGAATAAAGACGTCTAGAACTACCTAGATTTTGAATTTCAGCCAAATCGGAGTAACTTTCTTCACTTGGCAGACGTCATAGAAAAATAAATTCCAAATTCGGAATAAAGACGTCTAGAACTACCTAGATTTTGAATTTCAGCCAAATCTAGGTAACTTTTTACACTTGGCAGATGTCATCGGAATATACATTCCAAATTCGGAATAATGACGCACAGCACAACCTAGATATCGATTTTCAGCCATATCGGACTAACTTTTTTCACTTGGCAGACGTCATCGAAAAATAAATTCCAAATTTGGAATAAGGACGTCCAGAAAAACCTATATATCGATTTTCAGTACTGTAACTGTAACAGTCAGTTCGTCCACTGCTGAACACAGCCTCACTTTTTAAGGGGGTATTTGCCATAATCCCCACACTTGGCAGGCGTCTTGGGGATCGCAATGTAAGTTGGCAGTTCTTTAGAAGGCGCTGCGGGAAAACTACTTAAAGGGGGGCCCCTTTAAGTAGTTTTCCCTTAGACGCATCTGACGACACCCACGGGATGATATGGGGTAGTGCAATTCTAACCCGGCACCCCACGTGGCTGCCCACCTTCCAGTAGTTTTCCCTTAATCGCCTCTTACGACACCCACGGGATTATATGGGGAGGTGCAATTCTGACCCGGCACCCCACGGTGCTAATCTCCCTTACCTATCTCTCACTATTTTCGAGATACGTTATCCATCTTCACTTGGCAGACGTTATCTTTATGTAGTATTAATTAACCTATATCAAAACACCTAATACAATTATCAAGAAAAGCTTAGAACTCCAAAAGATGTATGTAGCCCCATACAAAGTCTAAATGTAGTAGAGAACCATGTTGTACCCTACAAACTACTAAAGCCGGAAACTATTTACCATAATATAAAAAAATATATTATCTTTAGTTAACCAGTTATAACATGAGAGCGTTATAGACATTACTAATTAATTTTGTACATATATTATAAAACTTTTCATTGATCTTATTGATAAGGCCGCCCATTGTAATTTACCCACAACATTGTCAATTTCAAGTTTTGATTCTTTTCATATGTGAGACAATTCGAATAAAATTTGTCTACAAAATACCAATAATAAAGCGTCACCGCGCATACTTCACGTCGCAATCAAGTTGGCCCTCTGCAGCGAGCGAATCATTGCACGCACACAGCTACGAATCTCGCGTGTCAATGCACTAATACAAAGACAAGATCGTTATCAGTCGAAAGCGCGAGCGGAGCTACGAGCGACACAGCCTCCCCGTGCCAACGCTTGCGCAACACTGCCGCCCGCGTCCGCGCAGAGCACCTCGGAACCGCAAGCGTTCTGAATCTGAATAATTCGACATTTTCTTAGGAAAATATCAATGGATTTACAAATGCTATGTTATAATTGTAGTATAACAATCTAGAAATTTAATGGTACAATTTATTTTTCAAAAATCGTAGCCGTTTAGAAGGAGTTCGCCATATAAGTCAAGAAATAGTATGTAGTTTGAATTTTTTTTAAGGCAAAAGTAATAGTAATACCGTAAAATCATATGTTGCAAATGTTGTACTTGAATTCATCTATAAAATATATATTTTTCAAGTCTTCAACTTCAGCGGTTACGGAAGAGTTCGCTTTAGAAAGTACGAATTTGACGTACCCAAGGGCCTTAATAAGACGCAAGAATTATTTTTTTAAGTGTAAGTGTAAAGTAATGGCTAAAGATTCAAATAAAGATCGTAAGAAAACTATTAAAATAATATGTGTTAAATCATATTCCGGTTATCTGATTAAAAACCTTTTACATATCTGTAATTTATATATATTTACTGGCTTGCTGGTCGAGCGGCGCAGACGTCGCTTTGTAATGTTGAAATACTGGGTTTGCTCCCGGGTCATACAGTTCTTATGGGTTTTTCTACACGCAGACATATATTTTCATTAGCAATCTGGACTTCAGCATCGTGCGTGGTAGATGGCTATAGATTAGCCGACAACAACCATTCTGGCAAATCGGGAGAGTTTAGTTAGTTACCTCTTCCTACCTCTTCAGGGATATGAAGGTTTGGCGATAATTTGTAGGTATTTTTATATCAAATAGATAAGGATTTAGACCATTATCAACTATTAACAACTATTGATGATATTAGGTACTTGACGACGTTCACTTACTAATCGGTTAAAATTAGGCAATTTTAAAGGCCGGCAACGCATCCTCGAGACCTCTGGTGTTGCGGATGTTTGTGGGAGACGGTGATCACTTACCATCAGGTGAGCTGCCTGCTCGTTTGCCCTCCTTCCCCTTCAAAAAATAGGTTGGTGGTCATAATAGCATGGTGGTAGGCCATTTTGCGAAAGCCCGCCTGGATACCACCGTAGAAAATCTGTCGCCAAGCTGTGTTCCGGCAGCAGTCCTTGATAGCTAGTAATTCTAAGCTAGCCTGAACATCTTTAACCACATCATCACTTACCATGAGGTGAGATAGTGGTCAAAGACTAGCTTAGGAGCTATAAATGTGTGTTCTTCAATAACTGCATCAATTGAATTATGTGCACGTTTACGTAGAAATCTGTCCAAAGATCGCAACATCTATTGAAATCTAATACAGCAACTCGATACAAACGTTACGACTCCAATAACATTTTCATTTACATAACTGCTCATCTAAACTAAAACTTAAATCCAAGGTGTCTAGGTTTATATTCCAATTGCATAGTAAAAGGTCAAGTCAGAAAGCGTCATGAGTAGTTATTGAATAAAATAAAAGGATGGCAACGTTTTTGCTTTCAGCTTCGTTGGGAAATCAATTGCTTGGCTTTAGTCGGCTTGACTCGAGTTTTGTAAGATTCTTCTTTTGTAAAAGTGCTCTGTTTGTCGTAATTAGCTCAAGTTCTTTTGGAAAGGTCAATGGATTGGTTTGTGGACATTTTACTGAGTTTGCCATCTAAGTAATGCATATTTATAATAGACTTATGTTACAAATTGCAAAAGAGTAATGAGATATAGCTCGTGGAGTGCCGGGATACAATATCACCCCCCTATCTCTTCCCATGGGTGTCGTAAGAGACGACTAAAATACCGGAAGGTATTTTGCAAGCAGTTCCTACTGAGGAACTGCTATCTTACTCTGCGATCCATGCCAAGGGATTATTGCAAAGCCCCTATTAATAGGGGAGGCTGTGTTCAGCAGTGGACAAACCACCTGATACAGCAAACACATAAAAATAATGCTCCAAATGCTAAAGTGGCTCTATACCATTTTTGTGCTGAACGCGGCAGTTACAAATATTATAGTAAAGTTTTGTGATTGCCTTCATAGGACCGCGAGTGCAGTGAAGGCCAAAATTCTATAAATTATTTTGACTTTGACATTGGAAACTTTCAAAATAATTTCAAACGCTAATCATAGAAGACTGTCGGTTCACTGCTACACTTTCGGTTTTCTTATACCTAGAACGCTAAAATTATATAATTGTTCTTTATGCAGAATCTTTGCGTGTGGAAAGCTGAGATAAATAATATATATAATATATTCATAAAGGTGACATCGAACTGAATGAAATCATGAGCAATGAAAGATTTTGAGTTGAGAACAATAACTGTACAGTAAACACCACTGGCCACTTTTTTTCTTTTTTTTTATTAAGCTGATATAATGCGTTAGGCTTAATAATACCTACCAGCTTACATTTTGGATTATCAGCCCGTCTGTTTCTTAGATTTCAGCAAGATACGTTAATGACGCCATAAATTTTCATCAAAAGAAAAAGGCGCTCTCGGCGCTGCCAATTTTTAACAGGTAACATAAAACTAACGACCTCAAATGACTATTTTTCTACAAAATGCGAGCCTATTGTAAGTTTCGCAATGTTCAGTATATTATGCCATGTACAGAAAAAACAACTGGTCACATATTTTTTTTATGATGACGAAAATAATTCTTCCTTATTTTTCTCATGAATACGGTATGTCCAGCTTACATTTCATATTATTAGTCAGTTTCTCAGATTTCAGCAAGAAACGCTAATGATGCCATAAATTTTCACCAAAAGAAAAAGGCTATCACGGCGGTACCGCCGAGCCTTGTCCATTTTTTAACATGCGGGTAGTCATAAAACTAACGACCTCAAATGACTCTTTTTCTACAAAATACGAGCCTATTGTAAGTTACGCCTTGTGTAATACATTATGCCATTTTACCCAAGTTTTTTGCGACACATTAATTATTGTAGAAGGCTCGTCGTCGCGTCTCTGGCGGCCGCTGCCATTCCGGTGTGAATCGGCCATTAGTTATTTTAAACTTGCTTTCCGGGCCCGGCTCCGCCCACGCGTATGTCGGTTATCGCGCAAAAACATTAACCTCTTTTTGCGCAGTTGGATAAAAACTATCCTATGTTTTTTCCCGGGTCTCAAACTATTTCCATACCAAATTTCATTCAAATCGGTCCAGTAGTTTTGGCGTGAAAGCGTAACAGACAGACAGACACAGTTACTTTCGCATTTATAATATTAGTACTGATTGATAATAGCTAGCCTTTGTCACTATTTCAATGTCATACGATGAAGCGTTCGAAGATGTTATCAGGGTAACCTATAATTACTGGCTATTAAGGATATTAGCTAGGCAAGAGAGTATTAGCAAATTACCTTCTACTATGCTGGAAAGCGCTCAGTTGTAAGTTGATGCGGCTAGTATATTAATAATAGTAATACATCATCTTCATCAACATCAGGCGGAAGACGTCCACTGTTGAACAAACGCCTCCCCGATAGAACGCCACAAAGTACGGCTACTAGCCGCTTGTAAACATTGGCTACCCGCGACGTTTATGATGTATTATAATAGTAATACACCATGTAATAATAATAACCACCCATAATCTACGTCACCTAGTAGAGGAAAGCGTCGCTACAAGCGCTTCGTAAATGTATTGTCAAGTGACAAAAAGTGGAGTAAAAGTGCGGTTTTAGTTTATCTTAATACGAACAGTGGTCGTTCTCACGCTTAGTTAGTGGGTACTTAGCAAACTCCTTTAACTAAAACTCGTTAAGTTTGTTAATTGAAGTTAGTCTGAACAAACTTAGTGCTGAAGTGCAGACTTCATACTGCAGCTTGTTTCGGTAACTAGGTTGTTAGGACTTTAACATTTATCTACAGTTGTAGTTAATCCCCAATGGTTTGTTGGTTAAGTACTCATAAATTCTAACCTTTTGCGGCAGCGTAAACTTTTTGTTGTGAGTTGATATAATAATATTTAGAATGCGCGCTAAAAATGCAGCTGTTTTAAAATATTTTTAATAATAATTATTATTGGTACTTTTTCTCAACGATAATGAGTTACACATCAAACTCACGCTAAAATGTCCTTATCAAACCCATGCTGAAAAAGTGTCCATTTTCAGAGAATTATTTTCTCTAATTTTCCGCTTTTTGCACAAACAAAAGGTCGTAATTGCCACGTGCAGGGCATTCAAATATTTTTTTATTTTATTATCCGTCCCATACACCTAAATCCTAATTGATCTGCATCACCCCATTATACGTCATATACGTCATCCAAAAGGGTGATAACTAGTCGATGCTAATATTATTTATGATTGAAATATTATAGTTGGGTGATGTTATAAGTAGGTTCTAAAATATTAAGCTAAGTAGGTACCTATACATAATATATAAAGTACTTATATAATAAATGTAAACACATTAATTATATAAACTCGCATACAGTTATAATTCTGACCAATGCAGTTTGATTTATAGGTATCAGTGTGCCGGTTATAATTAACTATAGTCGTCTCCCTTATTTCACAGTATACACAAACAAAGCGTAAACTACTGCATATAGCTAAATCTTTAGCAGTTGGTAACATTGTCAGCATAAATCAACAGTATCAAATTACGCGTATCTACGATCGTGCACGGTGTGTGTCCAGCCTAATGCGTCGTTGTTATAATAGGAAAATAGTTTCGTGTGTGAAGAGCCTAATTCACCAATATACCGTACAGGCGAAGCCAAAACCATTTCGTATTTTACTAGCGGCCGCGGCCCTTAACTTTATTTAACAAAAAGTTAATAAAAATTACAACTTTTGTGAAAAAATTCTATCGCCTATGTTCATCAGGGATAATGTAGGATTCTAAAGGTGAAATAATTTTTCAGTCAAAGTTCAATCGGTCCAGTAATTTCTAAGTTTATTCGTTACATACAAAAATACAAAGCTTTTCTCTTTATAATATTAATGTAGATGAGGTTTTTGTTACCTGTTATTTTATTTATTCTGTAACTTACTGAAGATCATTCGTGATCTTCATTTATTACGAGCTCCGCACTAGTTATTAATTTTTCTTGGTAATCAAGCATTTAAATTTCGCGCAAAAATTTAGATGAATTCGAATAAGTGTACGAACCGCTTAGGAATTGCTTGATATTTACCGATAGTATCGATATGTTTTGGCTCCAGTCAGTGTGACCAGATATAAATTGGACATTATGCTAGCTGCTCCCCTAAATTGTGCTAAAGTCTGCTAAGTTTATTTTTGATTGATGCGAAAACATTGCTACTGAATGAAGTCCCAATTAAATGAATTATATGTACAAAAAAAAACAAATATTTTTCTAAAATATTTACGATTGAGTAACAAGAATTGCAGCAACATGTTGATTTTTTAAATTTGTCCCGCAGGTAAGTTCTAATTTAGTGTTCATTAGTGTGAGGTCAGTAGAACTTCTCCCGATTCTAAAAGATCTGTCACTACGTTATCGAATTTAAGGTCACTATTTTCAGAGTAAATTGCTTGTATGTTAAATTTGTATACCAGATTTAGAAAATGAAAACCAATTATGACCAAACTTATAAAATCTTTGTACACAACGTTTTGTGGGTCAAGAAATAGCACTTGCTCAAATAGGTCATTAAGTGGTAGACAAGATTTTAGTTCAATGCAAAGTGCGATCAAAAATTCTGAGAATTCGCCTAAACTGTATTTAAAGGAAAACTGCCAGAACAGTAAGAAGAAATCTTTCGTAAATTATTTATAAATTGTACAATTTTTAATTATTTCTAGCACCACTATGTACGTAAATTGCTAATTCTTCTCCTTCTTGCTAAATTTCTGCGTATATTATTTAAAATTCTGCCAAAATCTGCTATATTTTGAGATCTGCGACACAATCTGCTAGACCCTAAATTGGAGATCAAATTATGCTAAAATCGCAGAATTCTGCTAAATCTGGTCACACTGGCTCCAGTGCTGAATTACAGCATCTTTTTTTTTTTAATGCGTGATAGGTTAGCCTTTGACCACTATCTCACCTGATGATAAGTGATGATGTGGTCGAGGATGTTGTTCAGACTAACCTAGAGTTACTGGCTCTCAAGGACAGCTGCCGGAACACACCGTTAGGTGCTTGGCGACAGATTTTCAACTTGAGGGTGGTAGCTAGCCAGGCGGGGATTTGCAAAGTGCCCTACCACCATGCTGTAACGACTGCTATCCTAAGACAACAACCGGGACCGAAGGCTTAACGTGCCCTCCGAAGCACGGAAGCGCTCAGTAGTAATGTCACCAGCGGTCACCCATCCAAGTCCGTTGACCCGGACCGTGACCGCGGCGGACGTTGCTTAACTTTGCTGATCGATTCAGAATGGCTAAGCAAACTAAGCTACGAGCGTTTCAAATCATCTGTTTCATGTTTGACATCTGTGGTTTAGCAACTTACACGCAGATGATTGTAGATAATCTGTGGCTGAAGCCCGTGCTTGTCACTTCGCACTATAATGACTCCCGGACTCCAAAACAGTCCAAAGCGGCTTGGAATCCTTCTGGTAAAAATCACGTGAGACGTAGCTGGTACCTAATAATTTAATATATATTTTATTTAAACTAATTCCGCCAATAAGGTGTGAGTACTTAGGTATATAGAAGTGGAAAGGTGCATAGTGAATCGATACTACTTAGTGTGGGAGAAAGACAAAAATAAGAAAACTAAATCCGTAAATGTTATGAAAAATTTCTCGCACAAACACAATGTACATGAATGTACGCGCCAAAGCTAACTGTACACAATTTATGCAGATGAATGTACACATAATAATGACAGTGAAAATAGCTCTTTATCTTTAGTGCACGCTCACACTTCTTGCGCACTTTCACTGATAGATTACCGTTTTTCCTATGGCTCTGCCATAATGGATAACGGCGGCGCGGCGCCATATCGGAGACATATCTAGATTATAGATTATCATGATTTATTTATCTATTTGCTTTACAGGTTTTTCATTTTGTGCCAGTTGGATGTACTTTATAATTTTTTACCAAGGATTTATGTGTGCTTAAGAATATTTGCTTAGTGGAGTGATGAATGTTATGAAAGTTAATGTTACAGATTAGAATTTTATTTATACTTTATATTTGATGTTCGTCATACGAGTATAGAGTAATTATAAGTTTAGTGTCGTTTTTGGGTTCCTTATCCAGAGGGAAAACGGAGCTATATATCTAGTGTACCTATGTCTTGTACGTATGTCAAGGGCTAGTGTTTACGTAGCTCTTTTTACAAACGTAGTTTCGTCGTAATTTAATTAACAAGCGTTCGAACTAGTTGAAATTATACATGTTTGTCCTTGAGCCTAAAATGTATGCTTCTAGTTTCGTTTTATTATTGATATAGGTTTAGGTTTAAAGAACTTTATTTCTTTTAAATATAATTTATAAATGAGTCACCTGCCTTGGAAGGCATTACTTATTAAATGAGCTAATAACAGTTCTTAAATTTACTTCGATATGCGTTAGTACTATCACATTCTTTCATTACATTTGGTAAATGGTTGTATAGCTTTTGTTATTGTTGAAGGATGTTGAAGGGTTGAAAGATCAAATAATAACTTTATTTTTAATCTCTAAATGTGAAAATATGAATTCCTATACAAACCGATTTTTCCAAATTTTTTTTTATGCCCTATAGGTTAGCCTTTGACCACTATCTCACCTGATGGTAAGTGATGATGTGGTCGAGGATGTTATTCAGACTAACCTTAATATAATTATATTATAATCTGATTAATACACATATACTGACATAACAAAAGCATAGATTTTAGACTCAATGCAAAGCTTGTACAAAATGGTAACGAGATTGAACACTTGGTATTTAAAATACATTTGACCAAGCTGCGTTATTTGATTGTTGATATGTTTTACACGTGAGTTGTTTATGAGTTTAATATTTTTCGATTAGGAAAGTTGAAACGCGTTATATTAAAGGATATTAAGATTATGACAGTTTTCAGCTCAGCGTTCGATTCATGCCAGTATACAAAACAACCTTTTCTTTATCTGATTAGACCATTTGCATGCTTAGTTTTGCATGGTGGTAGAGCATTTTGCGAATCTCTCCTGGCTACCTACCACCCTCAAGTAGAAAATGTCTCCGAGCACCTAACGGTGTGTTGCGGCAGATTATTAATTAGACCAAGAAAACGTTTCTTTGAAGTTTGACCTGCATTTAAAAGCTTTACTTCAAGAAGATATATTAATGTGCTGTGAATGATTACCCGCCTACATCATCGTATCATACAGCCATATACAATTCAAATGCAGAAGCCCCGATTAAAATTAACTGTTTCTACTTTCAACTAACCGTACCTCTCTGCCTACGCTAGACGTAGCAAAAACATCACAACTGGCTACTAACTCTTTGACGGCAATTCACTACTCAATCATCCTCTTTTGAACCTTATGTGTTGATATACGAATGAATGGGTCGCATGTTTTTTGTTCTGGTGATTTGTGATGTGTCAGCAAAGTCAGCATTACTTGAGTTAGGAAGTGATTTGGTGAAGTGCAACGGCGCACATCCGGAGTTTGTATGATTGATTGGACAACAGATAATCGCAGCTTACCTCATCGTAGACAACATAAACTCAACGTAGTCTGTACCTATACAAATTAGAGATAAGATTCAAATTAAGTTTTTTGACAGCTCATTTTTTCCTCTGGCAATAAACTTGTACCAAAGAGGTAACGTCTACTTTTTTAATGACCATAAAAGTTTTTTAAAGATGCGGGCTGGTTACGTAATCGTCATTTGAGATACATGATACAAAATACTGTGTGTAATGTGTGTTAATTAATAGCCTTCTTCGTTGTAAGAAGAACTTGAATAAGCTATTAGATGCTCGTGTTGATTGTTGTTGTTTTTTTGAAACAAGTCTATAATTATTCCGGGTCACACTGACCTTTTAAAGAACTTTCAAAAGCGTTACGTTAATTTAGATAAATCTGAAATTTATTAGGTGAATAGACGGATACAGATTAAGAACTAGTTGATTATCGATCATTTACTAGTAGTACCTACACCACCCACTAGTATATGATTATCTGAGCTGTGAGAATAAGTAAAATTCATATTAATTATAATGAGAATAATATATGTTTTAGCGTTGTCACCTATACCTTTATTCAAAACTACTAATCATACTAATATCATCAGTACTAATATTATAAATGTGAAAGTAACTCTGTCTGTCTGTCTGTTACGCTTTCACGCCAAAACTACTGGACAGATTTGAATGAAATTTGGTATGAAAATAGTTTGAGACCCGGGAAAAAACATAGGATAGTTTTTATCCAACTGCGCAAAAAGAGGTTAATGTTTTGCGCGATAACCGACATACGCGCGGGCGGAGACGCGCCCGGAAAGCTAGTACAACAATAAAGCTACTAAAATGAAATAATTAAGATAATCTATAGACTTTGCAAACAGTATAAATGCTCCAGCCCTCTACCAGTTGGCAACGTGTTCATCATGCTGGCAGCATTGTCCCGTTGGATTGCAATGCTTATTCGTTGAGATAAATAGCTAGCTGCCAGCATTTTAATCACAATAAAGTTAATTACATAATAAACCGTCGCCCACGTCGTGTTTATAAGCCTCTTGGTCTCGAAGTTTGCTACTCATATCTAATATTTTATTTTAGGGCCAACAAAATTATTGCAGAATAATTTAATCATAGCTCGTTCAGGCTCAATTTCAGTAACATATAATATAATAACACAAACATACTCAACATTTTGTATCTTAATGTAAGACTAGAGACATTTCCATTTAGGTAAAACTGTAGATAGGTACTACCACTACTACTGTAATAACGATTCTATTTCGACATCAGATATATTCAAATTTATTTACATTAATTCCAAGGAAAATTGAAAATTTCGCCTCTGTCCGTTGTCCTGCTGTACATTACTTGATTATTTTTTCTTCCTTGGCTTTTGTAGAAACGAAATAGTATGTTCTGATGAGGTAAGCATGGATAAATACCAACACCTAAATATTTTTAGTCTTTCGTAGAGGTGAGCTTATTAACTTTATTTACTACTAATATTAGCTAAGGACTAATACCTACCAAATGATTGATGTTCGCCCATAGTGTATAGTTCGTAAATTAAAAAGTGATTCGATGAAGACGATTGCGACGTAATGATGTAAAATATTCATTTGGATATTTTGTACCTTAAGACTTGGTATGTACCTACGTATCTGCTTAATAATAAAATATATATTAGGGATTACTAACTATTAGGGATGCCTTTCTATTTTTCTTAGTTTGAATTGATATTGTTTTGGTTTTTACTAATAATTGAGTGGATATTTTTATATTATATATACAAGTTAGGTACCCTTCTTTGTTCTTTCTTTGCCAAATTAATTGTAAATCTACCAACCAACCACAGTTTATTCCAAACTTAATCTGCAACAAATATTACTGTGCTAGGAAGAGACTAGTCCACCCACAACACAGGGTATCCTAGTGTGGGGGCTAGAGTGACATGTAGACAACTTTGATAAAAAAAAATTATAGATACCTAGTAAGTAAGTACATAGTAAAATATTCTTTGACTATCATTTTATGCAATGTTTTCCTTGATACTTATATTTGTACAACCTACCTAACTTAAATAAGTAAGTAAGTATGTACCTAATAAGACTATATATATTTTTAAAGTTTTTGTCTATGTATGTTTAATATTCACTTTTTTTGAACAATAAAAATATTTATTATTATTATTATTTCAAATTCTTTGTCAGAAAATACCTAGATATTTCGGAAATATTTACAATATCATCTAATCCATATATTTTATTAACAGGGAAAACATTTGAAGAACTATTTTAAAACCATACTCCGAACGTCGTTACGTATAATATACATAGGCCTATTGAAAATACCCCTTACCCAATATGTATATACTATTAAATTTATTATATTATTATTATTATTCACGTTATTTATTTAATAACATAATTTTAAATTTTTTACAACATTCATATATAAAAAATAAATATTATAAAAAACTTAAAACTAGGATGCCGCCAGCAGCGGGGCAGGGCCTAAGCTACCAGCGGTTAGGACTGCAGAGAAAGGAACCTTCGGACAATGCGTGTCGTGTCGAGTATCACTGCCTTCTGTATCTGACCCTTGATCCAACCGTCTAGTGAGAGCCTCTTGAGGTGTTGGTCGAGGCTCTTCGCTATTAGGCCGTTCGCCGAAACGACTATCGGGACAATGATCGTCGAGTCAACATCCCACATGGCGGTTACCTCGTGAGCTAAGTCAAGGTACTTGCTGACTTTGTCCTTCTCGGCCTTCACGAGGTTCTCGTCATGTGGGATGGTGATGTCGACAAGCACTGCCCGGCGCTGGGATCGGTCGACCACCACGATATCAGGCTTATTGCAAACAATAGTCCTGTCCGTGATGATAGAGCGGTCCCAGTAGAGCAATGCACGACCATTCTCGAGAACTGGCGCCGGTGCGTACTGGTAGTACGGCACCTCTGACTCGACAAGGCCATATTGAAGGGCAAGTTGCTGGTGGATGATCCTGGCTACTTGGTTGTGCCTGTGTAAATACTCGCCGTTAGCAAGATGCGAACAACCGGAAATGATATGCCTGAGTGACTCTCCGGGACGGCGGCATGCTCGACAAATGTCGACCGTACCGTCCTTCAGGATATATTTCCGATAGTTGTTCGTCATCATTACTTCGTCTGCAATTGCACAGGCAAAACCCTCGGTTTCTCCAAAGAGGTCTCCGAAGCGTAGCCAGTTCACCGAAGCGAGTAAGTCCACATCAGGCCCAGTAAGGGCCCGAAAGAACCTCCCGTGCAGCTCCTTGCCTTTCCATACTGCCTTGCGGTCATCAGTGCTCAGCACCGTTGGTTTGCGCCAGTTATCGTTCGCCAAGGAGAGCGGTGTGAAGCCTTTGTCAACTGTCATGACATCACGATGCATCCCGCACTCGTGGTTACGGAAATAATCCCTGAGACTGCACACTTCACGGTTGTGAAGGCTCTTGGCATTTAAAAAGCCACGACCTCCCCATTTCCGTGGAATGTACAGTCTCATAACTGACGAGCGCGGGTGTAGCATGCGATGCAAAGTGAGCAGTTGACGGACTTTTCTATCCAGGGCGTCCAGCGCAGTCTGCGTCCACTTCAGGATGCCAAAGGAGTATATCAGTAGAGGCATCACCCAACCGTTAAAGGCGCGCGTCTTGTTGCCACCAGACAAAAAGCTTTTAAGTACTTTTGTCAGGCGGTAAAAGAAGCGTTCCTTTACCGATTCCTTGATGTCATCTACCGAAATACCCAACGACTCTGACATACCGAGGTACTTGTAGGACTCGACTTCGGAGAGAGATCTGAAAGTTATTGTCTCAGAAAGCTGCAAATTCGGAGAATTTACAACTTTCCCCTGCTGTACATGCAAGACCGCACACTTATTTATTATTATCATTATATATTTATTTATTATTATAATATGTATATATATACCATTCTCGTAGTCCTGTCAATTTATACTACCTATTTTGATGTACTGTTTGTATAGGACTTGTGTTAATTCTAAAAAATTACACGTGCTTGTTTAGTGTTACGATGATATCATTTACATCATAATTGATAGGATGACTTAGCCCACAGAAATCAATAATAAAATTGATATTAGTTCATTCAGGAAATGAGTTATCTTAATTCGGATTAGCTAAGACTATTATGAGATAGTATTATCAGTGTTTTGTTTTTCTATTGTACTCTTAGGTATTTTGTATTTATTTATTATAAGTATGTACTAAACTAATATATATATATGTAGTATCGATAACTTACTTATATATTATAGGTACATAGAAAAACAAATTATATATAGCGAAAGGTGTGCATGTGCACGCGTTGATGTCTTTTAAAGGAAAAATATCATTCAATTGACTTATATTTGTTCCGTGGTTTTTTTTTATCGCTGACTGTCTATAACCATTGAGCACTCTCATCTCACCTGTTGGAAAGTTTTCTACTTGAATCTGGTCAATATTGAATCCAGACAACCTTTTGCAAAAGGCCCTTCCTCTATGCGGTAAAGGCAGCAGTTGGGTACGAACCATGGACCTGTGCCACGGCAGTCAAGTTATATTATCGCTCGGCCTCACTGCTTCAATTTTCGGCTATCACTATTTGAATGAGTTATTGTTGTAATACATATGATACATACGTTTTGGGAGTATCTTTTTGTTGTGATAGAAAAAAGGATAGGCTAGCTACTCGTAGCTTAGTTTTTTCTCTCTTTTTGCTGCTATGTAAGTCTGCTAAGGTCTGGTAAGGGATTATGTAATCGAAGAATATGATGAAGATAAACTAGAGTTACAGGCTATTTCCTTAACGACAGCTGCCGGCACTCACTGTTAGGAGTTTGGCGAGAAACTTTGTGTTTGAGGGTGGTAGCTAGCCCAAGCATTCGCATCATGCCCTATCACCATGCGTCGAAGCTAAAGCCCGCACTGAACTTCATAATATATAGACCGGTGTGTGGCGATTCTATTGACCATGGCCATCCTAGCCTTAAAACATCAAACTCATACGATATAATGTATTATAATATTATTACTTTTCAACATACTTCAAAAAAAGAAGGTTTTGAAGTCTTTACTGTGTTTTTTTTACTAAAAACATTGATATCGTAGGTACACTTTTAAACAACATAACATTACTTATAATTATAAAAATTCACTTCCTTATATACTTAGATTAGTTACCGTTCATATTTCTCATAAAACATATAAAAACAAAACAGTGTAATGTAAAAAACGCACGCATTATTTCTCACTTCATTTACTCAAGCAAGGAGATGAAGATACAGATACGCTTTGTGATTTGAATTTACGATGCAACGACTATCTAAGTGCACAAACGAATCGAACGTTTCAGTCAGAAAATACCTAATGATCGGCAGAAGAGAAGGGTATTTCATAATACCTTGTCTTGTCATCTTATATTCATAATACCTGTCGATGTAAAGTGGCCACCGTCAATAGCGAAATCCCTTTCTTAACTTTCGTTTCTAGTCAAGTGGCTACGCACAATCATTGCCACAGTGAAGGTAATCAGATATTATCGCGTTGGATAGAAAACGTAGATAGAATAGACAGAGATCAGTGGTTCAGAAGAAGCCTGGTAGAGTCCTTTTGTGTCAAACACGATCTGACTATATGTGGGAAAGCAAGCAGTAGGGTGCGGAAATGTCTGCGTGGTTATCTGCAATCTGATTTTGCTGCATGCAGTTGAAGAAAGAGTTTATGAATCTTTTTAAAGGTTTTTTTGTTAGAAGATTCATGAACTTCAAAAACAGCCTTTTTATCTTCAATATTAAGAATATTTTCTAAAGTAGTAATTTTGGCCATATTTTTATTGTTTTTTTGTTGCATTCCTTTTATATTAAATAAATAATATAATCCTCTTTCTAAAATATTTTTATAATGACCCACAGGTTTTTAAATATTAATTTAATCACTTTTTTGCCGATACCTAGCCAGCTGAGATTGTAAATCACATCAGATGGTAAATTATGATCGAAGATGTTAAAAAAGCCGTAGAACTGGCTCTCAAGGAAGGCTGCTGAAATACACAGTTAGGTGCTTGGCGACAGTTTTTTTACTAGAACGTGGTTCACCCAGGTGCACATTCGCAAAATGCCCGTAACCTTCTATTAACATCAAGTTTCATGTTAGAAATCAATTCAATTAAAATAATAAAACTGATTTTCTAACTTCCTAGCAAATACTTAATGTTTTCAGGCATATCTTTCCCACGCGTATAAAACTATTGTATCTCATCTGGTATCACAGAAATAATTTGGGGTAGAGTGGAGATGTCTTGTCGAGATAAGCACATGCGCGTTTCCTACTCGAAATATTACATTGTACTTATATTACTGGTAACGTGTGAACACAACTATTTAAATGTAACAGCTTTCTGTAGACGTGACATATCTTGTTACAAGTTTTAAATTATATTTTGCTTATTACATATTTTGAAACTATTATTTACATGCACAATACTTGGATAATTATATTTACCTACCGTAAATTAAATAAATGTGTAAATTGTAAGTATCTTTGTAAAGTAAGTTACTATAGGTTATCTACTATGAAGTATAATGTTTAATAATGATTCTTATTCAATTTACTTAATTTTAAGTAAGAATCCAAACATAAAAATGAACGAAACTAATTTAACTTTGTTGCTTCGTCATCGCTATAGTGAGTAGCTAGCCTAGTGTTGTAACTTATTGTCACACAAAATTCAAACAATTTTTTATCTTTTTTTTCTATAGAGCAACTGACATTTCTGCATGTTTAGGGGATAGTCGGCAACGCCGCGCCGTATAGATATATATAAAGATAAAAAAATAATTACAATCATAATCAAAGTGGTAGTTTTGGTGGCGGATATTTTGTAACATTTGTAAGTAAACTGCGAATCCGACACGTCAGTAGGTCAATGCTTCAGAGGATGCCTGTGAAGGCTAATTATCTATCATCTTATCACTGTTTTGATGAATTGGTCAAGGTGCAATGTTGATAACAAGGGCAAGGCATAATGTACCGGCGAATTGAAACGATCGTATAAATGACAGCAATATTCCTGAAGATCACATTTTATAGTAATTAAACAACTTTGTGTGGGTGACTGCACAGAGGCACCGCGTGACCACGATCACTGTAAAGTGTTCGAGACGTCGCGTCGGGGCAAAATAAAAATACGATGCGATTTAAACCGTTTACAGTTGTATAATTACCATGCATAATAACCGCGAAAATCTAAGACAACATTAGATCACATTTTATACTTATGATATATTGGTCTTTATTCTCTACTTTTGGAAATAATCGGAAAATGTATATAGCTACTTAGATATATCGCATATTTTACAAACTTCTAGATACGGTCTTCACAGTCAATATGGTACCTAATACCTATGCAGGTTTATTCGTTAAGCGTCCTATTCCTGCTAAGAGGTTGTAGGGGAGGTTATTACCGACGAATTAGAACATTATGTCCCTAAGCAAAAGTAGACCATTTCTGAGGAAAAAAATCTACCAGTTTTTTTTCAATTAATTGATGTCTTAATTTTATAAAAATTAAATTAAATTTAATTTTTATAAAATTAAAATATGTTTACCTATGTTAATGCTATAGTCGTTGACAGTGAGTGACAATCGATCCCGTAAGTAGCGTGGACACTAAAAAGAGTGAAAGAATTTTTACCAGAAAATGTAACCAAATAGTGTGAAATAACTTGTCGAAATCGGTACCATGCGCACAATATTGTGCAATAGGTACTTTTGAAGTATCATATTACCGACTTCGACAAGTTATTTCATGTCTTTAGAGTGTTGAAGTCGGTTCCATTTTTTGGTTAAACATTTTTTTGTAGTCTGTTAAAATAAACAACAGCGTGACTGTGGAAAACCTCCGCAGTCACTGCTGTACACGGAGGTTGTAGATTTTCCATTATCCTTGACTATAAAGTAAACAGTATGGGTATACAGTATAGTAGAACAAGGAAAGTGCAGCTAATGGGGTGAAGTTTGCCTACTTTCCGGAAGTCCATTACGATATAGACACTTGTATAGCTTTAGATGAGCTCTTGCTTTATGAATGCCTCTGTTCAATAAGTCAATGCAAAACACTTGACGGTCGCTGCAGTTACTTCTGTTTAGAATGTTGTAATTCTGTGTACTATATATAAATAGAATATATGGATCTACTTATTAATGTTTTTACTTCGTATGTAGCAGTGATTACATTGCGATAGGACACAAGTGCGGCGTAATATTTTGTTTTTTATAACCAAATTTTACTTTCATGTCCTGTGCTGTTCAAAAGACATGCTGTACCAATCTTAAATGAGGTGATTGGTTTAGTTTAGGTCCGAATAAAAAAAGTGTCAAAAGCGTTCAATGACTCAAAAAGTCTCAAAAAACCCTCGTAAAAATTACGATGTTTACCAAGTACTTTTATTAGATAAATTATGCAGAAAGCAAATTTATATATATAAGAAATATTTTTTTTGTGTCCATTACATAAATATTTATTTTGAAGAAGATTTGTGTATTACTTTTATAAACAAGACAGCACTGCGAAGCATTTTGGAAATGCCCGCCTGGCTATAGCTATCAACTAGAAAAACTATCGCCAAGAATGATGTGTTCCGGCGGCTGTTCTTTAGAGCTAGGTCCGTTTCCGTTCGATCACATTATCACACACCATCAGGGGAGATTGTGATTAAAGGCTAGCCTAAACTTTAATTGAATCTTTATAGCTTCAGCAGCGTTGCCAAAATGATGTAGGTCAGTCTGTGGCGGGAAGAATGATCGGTGTCTTGGGTAAGGGTAATCAATTTTGCGTGTGGCAATATAAATTTCCCAGAATGCTAGTCCTAAACCACTTGACAGATAGTACAGAATATTGTGATTACTAAGAAATACAACAATAATGTATTATAGGCTAACTATAAGTATGGTATTTTACTAATAAGTATTAAGCACACGTTAGTATATGTATTTGATTTAATAAGAATTTAACACCCGAAATGTGTAGAAACAAGTTTAGAAATCCATCAGTAACTTCTCTTTCATTTAATTAATGATTGCTTTCAACCTTCTATGTGTAAAAGTAGTTTGTTTACATGCTGCAAAGTAGTTCAACATCATTTGTTCTGAGGTGATGAAGTAATTCATCATTTATCAGCACGTCTGACCCAGTGAGTTCACTGCAGAATTCTTGCACATAATGGGCTCACGCACTCGAAGCAAATTATCTGTCTAATGTCAACATGTTTATAGGGGCTAACATTTTTAAATACCATGCTACTAAATTACCTAAAGTAATAACTAAAATGGACTTTTAAATATGGATTTTAGGTGGATATATGTAAACAGTAGATACCTACGAATAAATAATGAAAAGAAAATGTAATTCAAGCTCAAAAACAGCAGAACGCAGACTTTACCGCAGCGGGCGTGATTTACCTTTTTAGTAACGCGGTAAGTTTTGACTGAATTTATCAATGTTCTTCTGGGTTGTTTAATTCTGCAAATCGTAGACTTACACATTTAATATTTTCATACAATATCTCTCTTCCTTCTAAGTGTTAATTTATATCGTATACAATTAACTCGTTAAAACTTAACATAAACATATTATGTGCATGTGAAAGTTGTATATTACTCTGTAAGAAAATTTATCAATCGTTCTTATGCACTCCATAAGAACTTTACTGTAAAGGAAGAAAAAAAAGCTTAATAGTTTTGATTTGCGCCTTACAAACTATACAGATTCGTATATGTAACTCAATAAGTTCTCGTATATAGATATCTATAAGGTCGATAGGCAGGTAAGTACTCTGTTTATACTTTCTAAAAACGAATTTCATAAAATTCAAGAATTAAATAAGTATACAATATTTTCTATTACAAAACACACATCACTTATTTTATAATATATAGTTCCGAGAAAAATCTGTACTGTCTAATCTGTATAATCTACCTATTTGACGAGATAACCCGTTCATGGAATTCAGGAATTCTCAATTCAACACTAAAACCTACTTCTAATTCTCACGTAAACATGCCAGTATCATTGGCACATAATTACCACTAATTAACCACTGACGTACTCGGCTTATCAGATCTCATTCCATATTTATTTGATGTGGCAACACTCAAGGTGATAGGAATTGTTCAAAAACTTTAAAATGAGTTTTTAATGCTAATGTATTAGTTCTTTCCGTAGTCATTGTTTGAGTCTAGGCTTGTAGACTATTAAATTAAATTTAGTTTGTTGTGGTGGTTGTTGCGAAGTTTTGTATACTTAATTGAATTGCTAAATTAGGTTTTTGTTGAAATTATTTTAGAATTAAATTAAAGTTGTAACCTGTTCAATTGAAACGTTGAACAAATATATCATTGTTGAGTTGAACCACCCAAATTTATTATTCCACTGGGCTTGTGAACCAGGATGTCCATTTTCAAATTCAGTTTGTCTTTTACTTGTAAGTTTTTTTCACGTTCATGATATTTTACAATTTTTAGTCATAACATTTACCCCGGAGCAGGACAAAACTCCCCGTGGGGTGCCGGGGTAGTACCAGTCAGTTAGGTACCAGTACATAAGTAACATTGAATAGTAGGTATAGCATTGAGACAAGATTGTTATTTACAGGGATAAAAATGTAACAAGTGAAAAGCCTTATTTAACGTCCATAAGATGAGAGTTTACTAAAAAATATTTCATAATTTTGATCTCGTATCCAGGCAATGGGCACCCGTGAGTAGGAAAACATTCCGTGATTATGAAAGCAAATAGATCTCTGTTGTTTTTGCAGCCTCGCCAAAATTGCTTTATCACAAAAATTGGGGTACACATGTACTATGATATATGGGAATATTATCATACATGTGTTCACCAAAGTAGGGTAAGGATTTTATTTAAATTCTTACTTAATCTGTGGTTTTACTCTGTATACTATATAGTAGGTACCTTTCCTACTTCAGTCCGGTTAGTATGTACCTATATACAATGTGAAAGTTCTTCTGTATCGAAAGGGAAACTTAGAGATAGATGAGAACACAAATATAAAAGAAAATATTTGAAGGTCGACAATTTCGAGAGTACAGAGCCGTATTTAAAAGTTTCATGAATTAGGAGAGCATATATTAGAGTATTTAAAAATTTCTTGAATTAGGTACTACTTTACTTATTTACGATTTCTAGAACTGTTTTCTGTATTATCCTTGGAGAATGAAACAAATTTGAATTAAGTGTCAATAGGTCCACATCGGATTTAGTAGGAAGTTACTTCTCAATTTTTGAGTTGATCCACTGTGACGGATCGAGGTCAGGAAACAAACTTGAGAACATAAATAATAATATATTAGCCACAATAGTTGCGTATACGCTAGCCTCGATAATTTTCTAGAACAAATCGATAGAAATCTCTGAAAAACCATTGACGCTCAAGAGCTATCACGGCGACAATGTGACAATGATCAGGCAGAACCTTGAGCTACGTTTGCGCAAGCGCGGCGGTTAAGTAACGTGTTATTATCCAACGCGAGCGCCGTGGGAACCGAACCCGCACTCACCACTGTTCCTCGAGTTAACCTCGTAAGTTATTGTGTCGTGACACCGAAACTATTATATTGAGGCTTTGTTTTGGAAGCTTGAGGTATTGTGGAAAATAAAGAGCTTCCTCGAACTTCCTTCTTCCTTAATACATTAGTAAAAAGTAGTATATGTTTGAAAAAAAAACAGGTAAATGTTAAAGCTATTTTCACCACAGGGTCAAATCAAACGATAGCCTATCAACAATACAAGATAATAATATAATAAGGGGGGCTGGACCATGGCTTATCAGAGGGCTTGGTCGATGATCAATATGCTGGCACCTATTCAGCTCAACGAATAAGAATTGCAATCCACCTGTTAATGCAGCTACACAAATATAAAATATAATTATTTGTGTGCAGTGAGCACACAAATAACGATATCATAAGTGGGCTGCAGTATTTGGACTACCTAAAGAACGAAGACTACCTGAAGGCCTGCTTTTAGGTTGCCTAAATCTATGTGATTTAGATATCTTTAATTTATCTTTTAGTAGTCTAAGGAATAAGTGTATTTCCATATTTAAGTAGCTTTTGTATTTATTATGTAAGGAGTGGGTTTATAGTTAAATTATCTGTATTTCTTTTCTAGAACGTTTTGGGTATAACTTTACTTTTTTGCAAATCATGGAACTTGAAGTCTAGCTTTAGTTCAATTTTATGTATATTTTATAACATTGCATGACTGTTTGTTTCCTAAATAAAATAAAATAAAAAATAAATACTTTCAGTAAATAATATGTAAGAGTTCCCATTTAATTTAATACAGAGCCTTACACGTCAATACTATTTTAGAAGACTATTCATTTTATTTAAATATAATTAATTTTATTTTATTCGAATAAGCATTGCGATTCAGTGGGGCAATGCTGCCAGCATGCTGGGCACGCTGCCAACTGTAATGGGCTGTAGCATTATGCTGCATGTGAGTCTGCAATGTTTTATGGGTTGTCTAAACGCTTTTACTGTAGTAGCTGTATAGTGTTGTATATAGTTCGTAGTATTTTGTTACTTAAGGCATACCGGAGAATGTACATATTCTATTTAAACCGTTAAATAGAATATGTACATAATTCACCATCCTCAATAAAGATCTTCTTGTAAGACTATTTCGTCGTTCGTTTCACATAAATCTTGGTGCTAGAAAAAACTCAATGTGATTTTATAAATTATTCGTATATGTTTTAAATTTTGACTGACATGCATTATTTTATTTTTATTTGATATGCATATATCGAGTATTTGTAAATATTTTTTATATTATTGTATGTTTAGTTTTTTTATTGTTAAAATTTCTGTAAAAAATAGAGAACTACTTTATTTTGTGATATTTTGTGACATAAAATCATTTCATTGCATTCATGTAACTATTCAGCGAGATGATAAAATATTTAATGTGGATGAAAATTTCAATAAATCGTCGATGAATATGAAACCCTTACAAAATGCAGCAACCTCTCATGCTAGATGTCGCCAATCAAAATGACATGCAATGGATGTAAAAAATTACTACCGCTTCTATAGCATAAATGAAAATGCTCGAAGACGGTTTCCTGGGATTCCAGGTTCAAGTCCCGCTGGAATTTACCTTTTTCCAACCAAAATAATTTATATGTTCACGCTTAGCATGCGTCAATTCTCTGTACAAAATAATACTTCCATGACAAAACATTCGTGTCATACTTACTTGTATTTTAAATATGAAGTTTATCGCGGCTTACATACGAGAATGTTAACGTCGCCAATTATAACAAACAAGCCTACTTCCCCACAAACCTCGATATTTAATTGTTCTCATGTCAATTAGCATGGTAACTCGCGCATCTGATGAAATAGCTTATGGCACCAGCGGCGGTATCAGATGTTATCCATAACGAGAACAAAACGGAGGATAAAAGGCATAAACGTGCGCACGCAACATCCTGCACAACTGCGCGTACGCACGCGTCATGGATACCATGCATGGGTTGGTATGCACGGTATGCAGAACCTTACATCTGGCATCGAGGCAGTAATTAAGTGAGGAATCACATATGATTAAGATAATAATTATATGATTTAGAAAATGCATATAATACTTATGATGTTCTCCTTAGGAAATACAGGGAATATCGCCTCATATATTTAAGGACCTGGGTACAGCTGGTTATTTGGTATATTAAATTATAATCATCAAAATGCATTCAGAAGTTTCATAAGTCAATGAAAAGACAACAAGCTGCATAATATAAACACAAACTTTCACGCGTTTAGTACCCTTTATAAAACTATTGACTTATGTTTATATTGCTTACCATCACCGCAGCATTATTTGACCCTGGGGCGACAAGTGGTGATTACTTCACTTGAACGAATTTTTTGAAAATTGTAATTAAATTGCTGCACTATAAAAAGTATATGTAAATTTTGATCATATTCTCTAGGGCCAAGGTACTTCGAAAACACGTTTCCTTTAAAATTCTCTATAGATTAAATTTGCAAAGTTGACTCTCAATTACACGTTAATATCTCAATTATTAATTTATATATTCTTTTGTTTTTCAGTCAAACTGATCGCGATTTCACCACCGCTGCCTCTGTTTCAATCTTATGCAGTCCGATAGTTATGATAGTGACAGTTTCAGTATTTGTCAGCGTGTTATTGTTGCGACTTAAGATCCGTAACTACCGAACAAAACTTTGAGAACCGGCTTTAGTTCCCCAAAGAACGCGATAAAAAAACAAATCCCGCGCTGAGTACACATCGCCGATGTCCACACATGCGCAGACGAATGCGTGTGACAATTAGGGCACGACGAGACGCCTCGCGCGCACCTCCAATAATTAAACACACATTGTTCATAATTTAATGAGAATTTCTTCTGGCGAATTCTGATTTAAAACTTTTTTGTTAAGTGAAAACATGGGTTATTAATTTGCTTGAAGACAGGCACAACCACAAAAGAATACTAATCCAAGTTGTATTATTCTCTTGGCCTTTGAGAGGAACAGTAATTATCAAGATATAGCTATAAAGCTGTATGCTCGTGCTGTTCTTGAGCAAACAAAGTATCACATGTATGTAGCTACCTCGTGTTCATCTATCCGGATGAAACAGATTCAGATGAAGAATGTCAACCTACCTTGAGCACCCTGATCTCTTTTATGTTTACTAAGTTAATAGATACTTGCTTGAATTTTAGAAACATACCCTCTTATTCTTTAGGTAATAGTAAAGTTTCCGCCATATCGTCCACTGCTGAACACAGCCTCCCTTCATTATTGTTTTGCCATAACAGACTCTACCTGAATATGAGGTAGTGGCAAAGACTTTCAGTATGTAACGAGCATGAAGCGTAGGTTAAAGAGTTAAGACGATACATAAAATTTCTAGTGGACATCTTCGCTTAGCTAGTCACGGAATAAGAAGTAGGTAGTACGCGGTGAGCCTGCGACAAAGTGATATCGCTAAGATTGAAGTCATGAATGCAAAAAGAGATAGACATATTTTTGACGTGGTGAGTGTTATTTGAAACGTAAACAAAGTAAGGGACAAACAAGAAAACAATTATTATCTTTGAAACTATCAAATCAAATCTAATAAAATTAAAAAATATTTTGTTTTACATTTTTTTTTTTTATGCCTGATAGGTTAGCCTTTGACCACTAGGTATCTCACCTGATGGTAAGTGATGATGTGGTCGAGGATGTTGTTCAGACTAACCTTACTGGCTCTCAAGGACAGCTGCCGGAACACACCGTTCGATGCTTGGCGACAGATTTTCAACTTGAGGGTGGTAGCTAGCCAGGCGGGCATTTGCAAAGTGCCCTACCACCATGCAAATTACATTTTACTAATTATTATGATTCTCTAACAAATTGTATAAAAAAGTTGATAATGTCAATTTTAGTTAGTTTAAAAGAGCCAACTTTGGGAAATTAATCCATCTATAAAAGTTTCATCGATCGTGTTTCTGCCTGTTATTTGACTAGATCAGTTGTATTAGTCATAAAAATCAAAACTATAAGTTGTGTGGCGTTTAAGAGAAAAGGGATAAAATGTGGATGATATTTAAAAAAATTAAGTATCACATTAGGGTTTATTTTCTTCGACTCCTTCTCTACACACTTGCTTTAGAAACTGGAGCCTGAAATTGTCATGAAAAATATTTCAATATTAAACATAAACATAACATACCACACCAATCACTATCGTGCTTTTAAGCTTCCTGTGATATCCTCATTCCTTATCTTGTCCATTCTCTTTTGTTTCCCAACATTCAGATCCATATCTTCATCACGACAGATCTTAAATCTTACATATTTCTGTAAGTTGGTTATATGGGTGTAAGCAACGATATAAAAATGGTATTAGACAACAATTAAAAAAATTGGCTTCGGTAGCTCTGCAAAAAACGTAATGATTAGTAGGGGTCAAAAGATTCAGTAATTATCATGCTGTAACCTCAGACCGAATATTCAGTCTGAGGCTGTAACTCACTTGATAGATACGGTATGTTTTGGGTCGAGCTCTCTTGTGCGACAAATAGGTATGTATGTATGTAGAATAGCAAGACACTACATTTTGTAGTGGTAAACTGCTCTTCGGCGCATTTTCCCCTTAGTCAGTTCTAGTCAGACATCCTAAAGACGACCCTATATTACCATTCAGGTGTCGTAGGGATCAGTCCGAAAAGGAAAATGATGTTGGGATCAGACCGGAATTTTATTTTAATAATAAATAGTCAGTAAATAAATTTTATTTCAATAATAATAGCAATATCAGTCTTTGGTATCAGACCGGAATACACCTTATTATCAAATTTAAATAGGCATGTGCTCCCAACTCTATAAAACCATTCCATCGTTTTACCGTGCCACGAAGGCAGCTCTACATAGCTGGCAGCTTTATTAGGATTTCTTTATATAATTAATACAACAACAATGAGCCCCCATCGTCACAATCATAACAGTAACAACACAGGTCATTTCCAAGTGACAATCAACGAAAGAATCGTATATATTAGTTTCGTCAACACAGTCACGCTTGCGTCATAAAATTGCTATTATTCCCAAAGAAAACATATATCAAACAGTCTGGAGAAACAAGATATTCTTTTGTAAATGTATATCACTTGTACAAACACACGGATGGAATACAATATGGCCGGTAAAAACCCGCAAGGCCGTAAAACTTTCATGCACACTGCACCGTTTTTTTTATTTTATTGCTATGATTTTCTCCTCTGACTATACTTGCACGCATTTTGGAAAGAAAAAGACATCTTCGCTTGTCTACTTTATTTAAGTTCTTTACAGAATGTTTTCTATATAAAAACCGAAGATGCAACACAAGAACATAAAACTTTTTATTTTCTAGCAATGTAAAAAACAAGAACACGTATCTCGTTAGTTTTACATATTATTTATTATAAAGAAAGTAAGCTAGTGTAATACCTACGCACTAATAAATCATCACCCCAAGATTCAAAGTTGCGTCTCCTGCCAGTGTGATGACGATGATGATGACTGAGCAAGTAATACTACGTGAACCAATGAAATGTAGCTACAGTATTTGTTTCTAAAACAAAGCTTTCTGTATAAGCCCGTCTTCGTTTAACAATCTTTGTGAACAAGTTTCTGCTCAATGTTAATAAAAAGATTGGGAGGCGTGTGCCTTACTTACATAAATTCACTTACAAACTTATGTGTAGATATGTTGATTATCATTTTTAGAGTGGTATTAAATCATGTTTTATCATCCAATCATGGCGATGTAGGTTAACAAGAGGATCTTGTAATTTTATTGTAGGTGCCTTTCTTATTCTTATTCTATTTGGGGACGATACGTCCTGCACTGACGTCTCATTGCAGGTGCCTTTTTTTCGTAGTTTGCCATTACGTTTTTTGCAGAGCAAACGCAGCCAAATTTTGAAATTGTAGTGTAATATCATTTTTATATCATTGCGTACACCCATATAACCAAATTATAGAACTATGTAAGATTTAAGATCTTTCCTGATGAAGATATGGTTGGGAAACAAAAGAGAATGGACAAGATAAGGAATGAGGATATCACAGGAAGCTTAAAAGCCCGATAAGGATTGGCGTGGTACTCGTATGTTAAGGGTATATAAGAGGAGATAACTAAAACATATCAACTTAAAGAATGTTAAAATAAATGTTGGCGGACGTAGAAGAAGAATAAAAACCTTTGTTTTATAGCAGTAAAACTCTTTGCGTGAATTCGTCCGGGGAAGTACTGCTACCATATCTATTTCTACCGCCAAGCAGTAATGTTCGCATTACTGTGTTTGGAGGGTAATGGTACCGGGTGCATGACGAATAAGAGAAAGTATTTTGAACTGAACTTTATATAACTTACCAGTCACCAATAATTATTAATTGTGTACGGGTACGAGATCCTCAATCGGCAAGCCCATCTCGCACATGTTCGGTATTTTTATTGTATTAATATTTCAATGGTTGCTATAATTTTCTTTTTTAATATATATTATTATGACGGAACAAACTCGAGGCCCACCTGATGTTAAGCGAACTAACTTCTGCCTATAACAGATGCATTTCGTCACAAGTCACGATTTGCACTGCGCCTGTCACCTTCAGACTTAGTTGTTAAGTCTCATGTGCCTGTAATTTCTGTGTAGCTTAGAACTAACCGGGTAGGACATGTTCTTACTAGGTAAAGATAGTGAAAAGATATTTTACAATTAATAATTATTAGGTACAATTAATTGGCTTTTTACCACTATCTCACCTGTAGGTAGGTGATGATGTAGTCAAGGATGATAAACCGCAACGGGATTCAAAATATGGATTCGTGCGGGGCTGTCCATAGCTCTTGCCACTGGGTCGTCACATCACTGCTTCGAAACTTGTGGAAAACTTGTGTATTCAGAAATACAACAAGCCAGCCAACAAAAAACAAGACTTTCTTTTTTCATTCTAGTAATCGTTAGTAAATTTCTTACAGTTACTAATGTTAGTTTAACGCTACTTATTGTGATAAAACAAAAGTACATTGTTGGAGCCGGACCACGACGTCAAAACCTGAAACTTAATAAAATAAATATCTAGACTGAAATTTGTAACACAAATAAGAAATAAGTATGTTTTCAGGACAACTCCATTTCTTTTATATTGCGACACAATAATTGTTCTTATTCGTCAAAGCAGTTGACAGTGTGTGGGTTCGACACTCCGAAACAATAAAGGCATGCCTAATTGTGACATCTATTTGTATGAGCTATTGAAAGTAGTAGGAAGATAAAGCGCTGCCTATTTATCATTAAAATAATAATTGTCTATAGATACCTGGCATCTACTTCTTTAATTAAGAAAGTAGCATAGTTTTGGTTAGGTTAATCCATATATTCCATATTTGTACCTGTTTGATTTTCTTTATTGGATTTCAGACTACTTGCAGTATTCTCTTGCTTCAATAAAGATTTTATTTGTATCTCTTGATTTATGTTTCTTAAAATGTTATTACAAACATAAAAGTATGTTTATGTGATCGAATAATCAAATCAAGAAAGCTTCAGCTGCATAGTACCCGGCTAAATAATCTTTTTTTTTTATGCCTGATAGGTTAGCCTTTGACCACTATCTCACCTGATGGTAAGTGATAATGTGGTCGAAGATGTTGTTCAGACTAACCTAGAATTACTGGCTCTCAAGGACAGCTGTCGGAACACACCGTTAGGTGCTTGGCGACAGATTTTCTACTTGAGGGTGGTAGCTAGCCAGGCGGGCATTCGCAAAATGCCCTACCACCATGCTATAAGGACTGCCATCCTAAGACAACAACCGGGACCGACGGCTTAACGTGCCCTCCGAAGCACGGAAACACTCAGTAGTAATGTCACCAGTGGTCACCCATCCAACTCCTGACCGCGGCGGACGTTGCTTAACTTTGCTGATCGTTTCAGAATGGCTAAGCAAACTTCGCTACGAGCGCTTCAAAAATCTGAGACAAGTGTCTTATTAGATCAGTCTTGAGACCACAACAATGATGGGCTCGTATTAATAAATGCATCTTGAGGTATATAGATGCAGTTATGACGTTTAATGTATGGAACATCTTAACTCATCAGGAACCGGCTACGACCGCGTTATATTTACCGGAAACATTCGAACATCTGTAAGAAACTGCATCTTAAGGTCGGACTCAATTATTAATAAAGCCTTAGTCTTTTGACTTCTAATAAATTCTTCTAAAAAAATCTTTCCGGATCAAGATAAAATGTTCTTATAGAGTTTTGATATACGAGTACTTACTCATGCCATGAATAGCAGTAAAGTTAACCGATATAGTAAAAACGTGTTGCAGTGCGGTTATCCGTTATGTCCGTATGAATTGAAGCGACGGATATGCTTGTTAGCTTTATTGGCAACCTCTTTCGTTTCCAACAAATCGTCACTTCACTTGTTAAAACAAAAAGCATCAATTTCGTCAGGTCTACGGACCGCATCAGTTCCCAATGAACAAAACTCAGTGGCCCAGTTCCTCTGTGGCGGCATAACGCGCCGGAACAACTGTGTCACTGGTTCTGAACCAACTTAGCTTATGTACTAGTTTGTTTACTATGTTGTTATATGGCATGGTATATCACAGCACTATTAACAGATTGAAGGAACCTGATATTCATCATTATTCTTCTACTTACCCTTATCTCAGTCAATGGGAGACGGCATAATATGTATTCTCGGACAACACCACGGACAGTAGAGTAATATACTTCGTTTTTGTTCTAATTTTATCACTGGCTGCCTCTATGACGCCAACAATTCTTAGGAATGCTCTTGTTTTTAAAACATAATAAAAATGCACTTTTTATTTTCCTGTAAATGAATATCCCTGTAAAATGTACGTGTAATACATATTTATACTTTTTTATTAATATGACATTTGACTCCCAAAATTAACTCTCAAAATCAGAATTAATTTATTGACGCTGTAGTACGTCCGTAAGGGAGTTTTTACGTAAGTTATGTTATAAAACTCCGTCCCTTTTCATCTGGCATATAAAAAAATATATTGTGGTGGCGTTATGGCAGATAGAAACATAGACAAGCGAGTAATCCTGTAAGGGTTATGTTTTTATAAAATGTACATTGTTCAGTACCCTAAAAACTAATGATTTGTATCAATACCAATAAAGTAAGGGGCCTCCAGCTAAAACGCTTGACTTCACACCCTAATCACCATAGTAATCAAATTACCACAGCCATTACTACTCCGCCACGATTTGTATCAAACCAGCTGTGCGCACTTGTGGGACGCTGATCGAAGAGTTCACACCGAAAATTTACTGATCAAATTATAGGTTAAGTATGAATATAATTGGTTAAAGCATGGTATGTATTGTATTAAATGCTATGAATCTCTCATAAATGTCTGCTCTCCTGGTACTTTGAGAATGTTTCCATTAGTGTCTGATGTTATTTTGTGCTGTGGTGTTATAATATATTTATTTATATAACTTCCTTTTTTGCTAACGTACAGACACTATTACTAAATTAAGGCCATAAAACAATGAGTGCGATCAGATAAAAATGAAAAATAATGTTGGGATCACACCGAAATTTTACTTTATAAAATAGTGTGAAATCGGTCCTTGGCATCAGACCAGAATTTACCTAAATAAATACATAATAAAATATCTCTATGGAGGTCATTTTGGTCTGGTCATAATTTTTATTATTAATTGTCTAGCATAGCCTGTTTTATTAATTCTCCGATAATATCTGATCATATTACTATCCTGATCCCAGTCATGTCCTCGCCCCTCCCAATATATATACTTATCTTCTCTGAATACACAACTTACGAGCACACAGCACCAAAATTACACTTGAATATATAAATTGTAATCAAAAAACATTCAGCAAATATTCCATAGAACCTATGAGAAAGAATTGTACTAACATATAGACCAGGCAAGTTTCTTCTAAAATTAAAAACGATGTCAAAGTTTAAAAAATAATAAAAAGCCTGGTTGTACGTCATCTGCTTGTACATGCCAAAGAAACAAAAGATAGACAGTGACGTCATTGTGGTAGCAGGGCTTCAATCGTGTGCAAGAGTTGTATAGGGTGTAATGACCCCGCCGACGCCATGTCACAGAACATATAATGAGGCGTATCGACAAACTCGACACGTCGTAAAAATGTCGAGACTGTCGTTTCACTGTCGCATTAGATGGTAGGATTCTTAGTCAGGCGAAGAAATCTGGATGTGTATCACCACCTTCTCCAATTAAAATCAGCCTTCAGGTAGATTGCTTTGTTTTAGAGTGCCTTAAGAGCATTTTGCGAGCCTGGCTAGCGACCATCCTCAAGCAGGAAATCTGTCGCCAAGTACCTTACGGTGTGTTCCGGCAGCTGTCCTGCAGAGCCAGTAATTCTAGGTTAAGTCTGTTAACACCTTCGACCAGATCATCACTTACCATCAGGTGAGATTCTGGTCAAAGGCTTACCTATCAGCAATGAATAAAAACCTGTTTACCCACGAACTTACATTAAAATATTTTTCAAATCAAATCAAAATAAGCTCGTGTTATCTATTGAGAATGTTATTGTCAAAAAGTGTTATCTATCGTTCGATTTGAAGAAAATTGTCAATGCGCAAAAATAACCAAAAAATACTGAGCAATAAGTACCCTCGAAAGATTGAGCTTGCGAATTGGATGCGGAAGTAGATTAACGCAACAGGTAGGTATGTGAGTTCGCACGTTTGACCTTTAGAAGGTACCTATATAATACTTTGATATAATTTCCAATTTTGAAACTGCCACAAACGCTATCGTCTCAAATCGAACGCACTATTAAATGTAGTGAAACTGTGAACCTTATAACCCACGTTAAAAGGCGTCAAATTGAAAATTCATTTAATTTAATCATGAACCCCCTCTTTTCGTATCGTTTAACTTAATCAGACCATAAAAACACTCTGCGCTCGCATCGTTACGATACGCCTCTACGGGTTTATGTGAAGCCCGCACTATCCATAGAATAAAATGTTCTAACGTCCCGCACTACCGTTTTAAGAGCTACTTTAAAAATATATATATTGATCTAAGGATATGGGTGTACGAACATTTTATGTATCATGGAAAATGGAGTAAAAAGACTACACCTTGAAAGTATTTAACGGGATTTAATCGCGATAAAACATGTATAAATTTATTTACCTCGACGTTTCGGCCAAGTTGCATTGGTCGTCGTCACGACGAGTTAGCTGCATCCTGGAATCCAGTGCTAAGGAAATTCACCTAACGTGTTTTACCTTCCTTAAGACCTGTGGATGTTGTCAGTGTTGAGTGTCGAGATGATACATTTCTAAATCAAATGCGGGTAGTTGTAGAGAATACCCGCCCTTCAAGACGTCGACACCCGCCTCTTCAGTCCGCTAGTGACCACGACCAATGCAACTTGGTCGAATCGAAACGTCGAGGTAAATAAATTTATACATCTTTTATCGCGATTAAGTCCCGCCAAATACTTATAACTAAGTTTTCAAGTCGCGAAATTCTTAAAGTAACTACGCCTTGAAAGTAATTAAATTTAAATAATTTGAATTATTTTTCATCACTGACTCTCGGAAAGTAGTAGATAATTCATGGCACATGAGCCCTACTGAAAAGAGCTATCACTTAAATTGAGTGCTGGGAGAATTTGAAAAGTTCGTTACTTGTCGTGGGTAAAGTTATTGTAATACTCCAATCAAACAAAAGCCATAATAAATTTACAATAGATTTAAATGAAGACTAACTAAAAATTACTCCTAATGCTCGAATCAATTGTTGAGACCAAAAAATGGAACCACTATTTATTGTTATTTTCAAAGCATCGTTAGGCGTGTTTGTACGAGTTTGTATAAATAGGTGGATGTTGAAGATTTACGATTCCAGACATAAGCTCCTTATGTCGGATGTAGTTTATACTACTGTAAGTGTTCAGTGGGAAGAGAGTAGTATGCATATGTATATAATGGTCTTGTTACGGTGTACTCAACTCTTAGTATAGGACATTACACTTCTACTTCTACGCACAGTTTAGATAACATAACACAACATAAGGTACCTTACTACATGCAATAGGGGTATTATTTAGTATATTTTCTTTAATCTTCAACATGACGCGAAGCGACGCGACGATGGTCCAGTGGTGGTGAACGTTGACTGCCGCGCATGTGATCCATCGTTCGCCGTGTTTCACCGCATAGTGAATGCACATGTGAGAATGCTTCGCTAGTTACAATTTTCTACTTGAGGGTCTACCATACTGAAAACTCTCAACGGTTTTATCCAGCAGCTGTCTTACTAGCAGTTTGCATTATAGGCTTACCCAGTTTAACAGTCTTAGCCTCATCAGCACCAAGCTTCCTCTAATCCAAATTATCTTATGACTTGTCCATTCTGTTACACCACAATGCATATACAGTACATTCATGACGTTAAGTGATAAAGATACCTGATAGAAAAATCTACTATACATGAATAACATTTCGAGTTTCTTCGCAGCGAAGTTTTTACGTGTGCCTACTTAAGTGTATGGCATCGCCTTGCCTTGAACTTGGTGCCTCTAAGTTAATGACTTTACTGCTGTCGGCTTGCCTTGATGCAACATACGAAACTTGAATGCTTAATAACTTACAAAACTAACTTGACAACATTACTGTTTCGTAAGCTGTGATGGTAAGCAGCGTTGTTTGTGATCTATGTCGATGTTTTAGCGGACAGTGGAGTCTAAGTAATAGGGTCCTGTTTTTACCCTTTGGGTGCGCCAAATGTACAGCATTCACTCAATATAGTGACGTGTTGTTGCGCTACTCCTAGGTCTAAATAGTGCTGGAAAGACGGCTAGCAAAGATACAACTTTTTAACTACATCTACGTTGTTGTGGAGATAACATAATAAATAATCCTTTAGTATTGTGATTTAAAAAGGTTTTATAAATGTCTATTGTTACTATAAATAACATATCTTTGCACATACTTTTTCGAAATTTTTATGTTGACTGTACGCATAGATAAACAACATAGATCGATGACTGTATAGTGATCTAAATTAAGTAAGAAGTTGATTTCTTCCTGCCTTACCCTCACTTACTTGTGACACAAATATAATGTTGCCATTTGCAAAAATATTTCTACTATTAGAGAACAATGAAAATTACGTATACAACTATTACAACTCTAGGAAAACTTGTTACGGTGATTATAACAAATCAAGCCTTTGCAGCACAGACTCATATCCAGTCCATCACAAACGGGCCGTAAACGCATCACATTGTTCGTCGGCAGAAGTGCAACTCATAACTCGACATTGTATGGAGTATTCATACACTCTTTGACAATGCATTACGCAGACTACCTAGCTTTGCTATATTTAGAATACCATCTGACTTTGAACAGAGCTTTTAGACCGCTTGAGGCACAGATTAAATTATTGTTAGTGCCTGAAGAAGTCATGAGTTCTTTGTTCCAGAGGGCTTTTTGTTTTCTGTTTGCGCTTGTGTTGTCTACATTGCTAGCTCTTCCAATTTATGATATTGAGGAAATATTGTCTGTGGCTTAACCATAAACCAATAAAGGGGATTTCAGTTACTATTTTGTGGAAAACAGGGGTAAATTTTTTCTGTACAAACTCTTTTTGTTTTTTTTATCCTTAGACGTTAGTCATTATACTAAGTTGATAATATATGGCAAAACACCATCATCACTTCAGAGTTGCTTTATAGGGCGGCAGTTTTGCTAACACCAGGCTTGCCATCTCCATCTTTGCGGCCTTTTCCAATAATAAAATGGATAGTAGATGTACCTTTACAGTTTAGGAAATAATCTTTATTAGCTGTCTTCATATTTTTCAGTTACGAGCAGGTACAAATGAACATGCTTAGGTTTACATTCGATGCCTGAGAATTGGCATAATCGCGTTGTCTACCAATAATGGAAAAAATAACATAGTTCTCATTTCTCCCAAAAAACAGTAAACGGTGAAATAGCTCTTACAAAGAAAGTGAAAACTCTTTCGTATTCGATACTGAAAGATTGTCCCAACAAAACAATAATAAACCTCTTACCTATAGATATATACACTTAATGATGATAGTTGAATTTGGTTACCATTGAAATATTTCCTTACAAATAGCTCGATAATTGTCGACACATTTGTACACACATCAACCAGAGCAATAAATCGTTTGCTTGTTCTCAGACGAAATATCTACTCTCTAACTAAAAACTTTCTTCACTTTCATCGCTAAACGAGCTGGGCGACGAATCGAAACCGAATCTAGATTGGTTTTTTGTGCATGGGACACAGAATAGATACCAGTTAGTTCTTGGGTTACGTACTTAGTACTTAGTATACCTATTTATCTTAGCCTAAGTGCCGAACTACTTTCATGGTGTCATTTAGGTAGTTAGACATCAGACAGAAAATGTCGAAGAAAGTTTCTTACTAAGTAGGTACACAATTTGTAATTTGTCTTTTCATTTCACAGTTCAGTCAATAAATCTCTTTACTGAATCTTGATACTATAAAAAGTTTTTTGTTTATCTTAAAAATCTATTACTTACTTCCGCTACTAATATTTTTGAAGGTTAACCGAGTTGCGGTGCATTTGTATAATAAAATAGGCAGCCGTATATATAAGAGTTAGTTATTAAGAGCTATCTAAGATATTTAATAATACACTAGGGTGTTGCTTCGACCGTTACAAACTACGCTTCATGTTACTTTTTTATTCAGTATTCTGTCATCTGTGGCTGCAGTTTATAGCCGTAAAGTGGGGAAGTTGTTACAGCAGTCACTGACAGCGTGGTACAGTTACGGAGTACGGCCGCCGCATCGACATTCTCTCGCAGGAGTATATTTCACTAGACGTGCACAGACGATATCGATGATTTATCACTTTCGAAGTCACACTAGAAAGGAACAGGTGGCATTGTTCTTAAACACGAAAGTCACACGAGTTTCCAATATGCAGGTAAACGATGACGGCCGGCCCAAAACAATTGACACGCGTAACGTGTCATTAGAGAAATAATATAATAGGCCCCAATTTACACCGCGCCAATTTCTTGCTTATAGTAAAAAGTCACTCAATTTCTCCGTTTTCGATTTCAGATCTCACGATGAGGTGTCTGTGATCGCACCGAACGAGCAGCGCTCGGCACTGCTACGATGGCTTCAGAGCGCGCCATCCCCCACCTCCGGGATATCTTCGGCCTCAATCAACAGTACGATGCAAAGGCTATTGACGAGAACGATGCTAAGACAAACAAGAACAAAAAGAAGAAGGATGACTTCCGCTCGTACGGCAACGGCGACGTGAAGACTTTGGAGCGGCACCTCAGTATGAAGAAGACTATTAGGAAAAAGATAATGCGCGACCTTCAGCAGGCGTTCGTGGAAGACCCTAACGAGTTTAAGGTGGAGAACACGAGCCCCGAGAAGCTGAAGGCGGAGTTAAGCGCTGAAGCTGTGAAAATCGAGAAGAATGTGAAGAAAAACGATCCTACGTTCCTAGATATGCTGCGTGGAGAAACGCGTGGTGAGGAAGTCCGAGAAGAACAGCCTCCAGCGGAGAAGACGAGCTTCTGGCGGCGTCTTACCATGAAGAACAAGAACAAGAGATAAGATTGCAGCAAAGCCGTCGGCATCTCGCTCCGCTCTCACCAGATTGGAGGGAATTTTATGTCAATTATAGATGTTCATAAACAAATCACTTTAATTGCCAATTTCGCCATGTTTTTAACGTCAATATATATTCCTTTATAGTTTCTAGTAGATGTCAACCTCACCTTATTAACATGAGAAATACAGAACTGTGTTTGACAATCTGTTAGGAGGTTGATTTTACTTTTTCACACTTTACGAGGCAATTTTTTTATTAATATTTTATTACTTCTAACCAGAGGTCTGAAAAATTGGATAGGGTACTTTCTATGCCATATTCCCAGTATTGTTATGACTTATGACCTCAGTAAGTAAAATCTGCGGGCAGCGTCTAAAAGCCATAACAAGAGACCAAGCGATTAATCTCGATCGATAATCAATATTAATTTATATTTTGAAGTGAAAAGTCATAATTAATGCATCATAATTGTCCACTGCTGAACAAATTCCTCATCTGTATAACGCCACAATGAACGGTTACACGCGAAGTCTCACGATGTCGTCAGTCCACCTAGTTGGGGCCTACCAACTCTACGTCCGAGGTTTCTCGATCCATTTCCAACAGAAATAACTTGCTTATGGGTATATTTTGGTACCTAGTATATATTCTTATTTTTTACCTATTTACTTAAATCTAAGTAAAAGTAAATTAGCGCAAGTATTAATTATAGAGTAGAGGAATACTGAATTTAGGTACAAGTGGTTTGTTTATAATTGTCTTATTAACCTATTTATCATCTAGAGCACTATTTGCCAGCTGTATACTGACTTTTTGATACTTACAACTTTTTAACTATCAGAGTTTACAAGGTAGTTGTAATGTTATATAATTATATCACGCTACAGTTTTTTATCTTTATTGTATTTTATAAATTGCATAATATAGTCTGCAATATAGGAACATACTTTACCATAATGAAAATATAATTATACCAATCATAATAAATATTGAATAATAGGTAAGGAACTATACATTTATAACATATTATATATTATAGATGTATATATTTGAACTTCCTCTAATTGTATAATTTGTTGTAAATAAGAATGTTTTTTTTTAGAAAGGGCTGTATTTATAGTGCGTCTTTAAGTTCGATATCGAGTATTAAGCTATTAAGTGAATACCTTGTGATAAGGTGGATTAAATTCATGGATGATATTTATTCTTGGCCGACGAATACGCCAAAATAAAGCAAGTTAATTTCCAATTTTAATTTAATATGGACTTATATTAGATGATATATTGAATAACGAAAATATAGCTCATCTAAATATTATGAGTCTATCATTATACTGTCGAGTTTTGATACAGATAGAAAACGGTTTACTTTGTGAAAAAAAAATGCAGGTGAAGTATAATATGGAATTTTCTTAAAAGGTTTTCATTTCCGCTGTAGGAGCAAATTCAATTCTGACAGATTAGCCTTGGTAACTATCTCACTTATTTTAACTTGAAATTGGTAGTGTAAGTGATGAAGTTGTCGAAAACGTGAACTTGATTGAATATTTTTGACTTTTGTCTTTATTAGGTAACTGATTGTCTAAAGTCATTAATAACTCGGTCTATAATGTTGTAATAATATAATTTTTCAAGTTAAAATATATACGATAAGTTGGCAACTAAATCATTTCGTTCCGTACCTATTCGAATTTAATAGGTAACTTAATTGTAACTTAACATTTCTAAAAAGTCTGTTCTAGTACTTAACATTTCTAAAAACTAGCTAAGCACACAAATAAATTCTACAACTCAATATAAAACATTGCTTTTAGTTTTGAAAATTCAATTATTTGAATTTGATAATGATCTCAAAATTTAAGTCCGACTTAAGACGGCACTATAAATACGAAGAGTGGAAGGTGAGAACGGAGTCCGGTGAAAAATATATTACGGCCATTGTTACTTGTGTCTAATAAAAATATCTCGTTCTACATGTGATGTAACGTTAAGTAGGTAACTTAAGTTATGAATAAGTAAATAGATACTTAGGCTGTATTTCGTAAGCGGTTTAATTGTGTAAGTTAGACTCGTGGCAATTCCTTGTTGTGACAATTTGATTAGAATTAAATAATTTTACACATTTCAATGTTATTCGTGTTTTTATTTATTCTGCTGTCTTAATGTAAACCATAAACTTAGGCAATTACAACATAAACATACATATCGTCACGTCTGTATTAATACAAGTTACTCTTAATTATAATTAGTATTATAAATAGATCTAAGCTTTCTTGAATTGAAATTACTTTTTGGGAAAGTTCTTCTCAGTGGCAATACCCGTAGCTAAACCCTGTACTGTATCAGCTGGCTTGACCACTGCTTATCAAGGACTTGACAGGCGTCTTGGAAATCGCAGGGTATAATAGGAGTCCGTCAGAATGCGCTGCTGCCCACCTTTCGGTATTTTACCCCTGGTCGCCTCCTACGACACCCAGGGTAAGCGGAAAAAGATAATGGGGGATGGGGTGGCATTCTATCCCGGCATCCCACTGGAATTATATCCGCTACTTTAAAATTACTATAATCTACAGGGGCATTAAAATATGGCATAAAGCCATATTGAGCACCCACTGGAATTATATCCGCTACTTTAAAATTACTATAATCTACAGGGGCATTAAAATATGGCATAAAGCCATATTGAGCACCCACTGGAATTATATCCGCTACTTTAAAATTACTATAATCTACAGGGGCATTAAAATATGGCATAAAGCCATATTGAGCACCCAATGCGGATCATGTCGGCGTGAGCAACGATACACGTTGCAACTTCATCGCATTTATTCACCTTTTATAAAATTATCCAAGGCAGGATATAAAAGTCCTTAGACTCTATCTCAATCGAAACACAGTATACCTTACCGTTCCCTATGACGGGTAAAGTATTATACAATTGTAGCACAAAGTTTCGGCTCGTAAAGGTAAGGTGTTATCTATGATTTCTGAATGGTTCGCCGCTAATAATCTTCTGTTAAATTCAAAAAAGACCAAATGTTTAAAGTTTTCTTTACCAAATGTTCCTTATGTTGAACCAAACATTAAGCTTGGCCTAGATAAACTCTCTATTGACAAAGCGACAGTCTTTCTGGGAATCAAAATGGATTCAACTTTACAGTGGGATCCACATATACATGATCTAGCCGGAAGACTTAGTTCTGCTGCATATGCAGTTTGTAAGATAAGACAGTTAACAGATGTAGCTACTGCACGGCTAGTTTATTTCGCATACTTCCACAGTATTATGTCGTATGGTGTATTGCTGTGGGGAGCTGCTGCTGAGATAGAGACAATCTTTATCTTACAAAAGCGTGCAATTCGAGCCATATATGAAATGGATCCTAGGGAATCTCTAAGGGATCTTTTTAAAGAAATTGATATATTAACTTTACCGAGTCTGTATATATTTGAAAATATTATGTATGTTCGGAAAAATTTGAGTAAATTTAAATTAAACAGTGACAACCATCATTACAACACTAGGAACAAATATAAATTAACGGTACCATGTTTTAGATTAGCAAAGACAAATAAAAGGTCCTTTTTAGGTAATAGTGTGCGGTTTTATAATAAAATTCCCGAACATATTACAATGCTCACAGAAGGAAAATTCAAATTGCACGTGAAAAATATTTTGATTAAGAAATCCTACTACACAGTTTGTGATTACTTAAACGACAAAAATGCTTGGAAACTTCCACCTCTGCCAAGCCATCACATGTCTCCTACGTAATTTAAACAAATATTGTAATAATTGTATTATATTGTTTATAACACATTGTAAAAAGACGTTTAAAAGAACGGCCCCGAGTTTCTTGCCCGTTCTTCTCGCAGTGGCTCTATAAACTTTTTTTGCTGAACGTGGCAGTACAATGTAGAATATTTCAATAGGTATTAAAATTTGTAATTGACCTTCATAAGAGCGTCGTAGACGCCTAAATTGAATAAATGATTTTGAATTGAATTGAATTGAAGGTTCTGGTGACCGAGTGGAATATGCATCCAGCTCGAAATCGGAGGACACGGGTTTGATACCCGTCCGGAACAAAAATAGACTTCTCCAATAATTTGTAAATGTAAATAACGATGATTAAATGCATAGGTATATTTAAGTATAAATAGGATCTTGATGCTTGATAATGATTATAGTTAGGTGCCTTAACCCAAACTGATAAATAGTTAACAGAGAATCCTACTATCTCGTGAGACACAAACTGTATAAATAATAGTAATAAATATCGAATTAATCGGGAACGGCATAATAATATATGAATGACAAAAGTGATTATTTTTATTACAAACGCCATCTATCGGGTTAAGTTTCTCTAACCCGATAGATTTGTATTTGTTTATTTAGTGAAAAATATGCAACATTACAGCTTAAAAAAAACCAAAGCATACATAGATGGCGTTTGTAATAAAAATGTAGAAGTTTAGGTTTAGTTTGACATTCATAGCTGCTATCTGTGAGTATGGCACGACTAAGGAGGTCTGTAGACCAAGTAAAAAGTTTCTGAAATATCAGTATATACAAAGTTACTCTATAGTGGTATATGCTGTCAACAGAGAGTTGAAATACACAATAAATTTTATTATTCTGATCCTTGTAGGTACATTGTAAACATTATTAGATCATATTCCTACTTCCAAATAGAACGAATCTTTTCATCCACCTTCTCCCCAACACTATCACCACACAGTTTCATCGGTGGTTACAATGTATCTCTACCATAATCATGTTGACACTTAGGTACTTTGCTACTCGTGGCTCGTGGGTATGAATCAGACCATGACGCACTCAGCAATTTTGTAAGGCCTAGGTTTGTGAGCACAAAATCATAGTTAGGTATCTACTTCGTGTAGGTATGTATTCTTGTGGATTTTGCTCTTACATAGTATACCTACCTAACACGAGTAGTGATTCCTTTAAATGGCGACAATGAAGAATCTAGTAAGTAGTTTTCTTGTATGCAGTCATTGTTAAGTATTGCTCTTCATACAAATAAAACCAAAACATCACAGTAATAAGCCAGACATTAATACTACATCCTAATTATGTTTTTATTTTTTGCCTGATAGGTTAGCCTTTGACCACTATCTCACCTGATGGTAAGTGATGATGTGGCCGAAGATGTTGTTCAGGCTAACCTAGAATTACTGGCTCTCAAGGACAGCTGCCGGAACAAACCGTTAGGTGCTTGGTGACAGATTTGCTACTTGTGCACTACATTGACCTTTACGTATATCTCGATGGTGCACTACAGACTTTCTTACACTGTGAATCAGGGGTTACTGTAGTGTTAAATAATTTTATAGTATTTTATTTTGCCGCCATCTGTTGCGTTAGAATGAAAGATGTAATATAAAAGTAGTAAATTTGAATTTTTTTTACAACAATTTTGATTAGCTCTCAGTGAATATATAAACACACTATAATATAAAGGTGTGCTATGTTTCAGGCTACGTTAACGTCTCCATACGAAATTAGTAAATAATAATCATCAACATAATAATCTACTTATAATTATTTGACACAATATCAACAATGCAGCGCCATCTCTAAACAGGGCTATATTCATTAGAAGCATAACTAGATGGCGCTTCAGTACGGTGTCCACCTGTTGCATTTATTGCACTAGAGGTCAATATAGAAGTATATAGAAGAAGAGCAATGTAGAGTAGCCATATTTATGCCCAATACTATAGCCATTAGGCCAAAGTGAATTTAATACTACGCACATTAGGGCAAAATTTAACTATTGCTATTATGTTAAAAACAATTCACCTTATTACCTCAGATTTACTCGGAAAAACGATACCTAAACCAGAGACGATAATAGATACCTAAATCATTCTGTACTAGAGATACAACACCTTGCGTTATGTAGGTATTGATTTCAGGAAGTTAATTGATAAGTTTTGTTAAGCTACTTACCACTTGTGTTTCTAAATTACTGACGGGTCTATCCACGCACGAATTAGCATCAAAATAATATTTTGACGAACCTCGACGTTTCGATCAAGTTGCATTGACCGCGGTCACGAGTAGACTCTACTCATGAGTTTAGTTCACGAAAGTTTAAAGAAAAGTACTTACCACTTGTGGTATTACTTACACGATTAGCTTGGCAGTCAAAACCATCGCTGCTAAGTGTGGGCGCTAAGACCGCTGGTTGTTCTTAACATGGTTTTCGTATTATTTAATGCCATACCTCCAGCTCAGGTGCACTTATTCTTGCTTTCTTCTGAATGCCATTTGTATCTACGCCAAGATTTTGTCCGTCTAGATTCTAGCTAAACACCTAGGGTGTATTCAGCATCTCCAAAACAGTAGCGTTTACGCACCATTTGCAGTCGGGATAGTTAAATTAGCCAACTCGTAATTAACTGAGTGGCGGTGATCACTTACCACCAGGTGAGCCGCCAGCTAGTTTGCCCTCCTGTCCCATAAAAAAAAACTCTGCATTTGGCAGGTTACTGCACTACATTCAGAAATCAAGAGCTGCCACTTGTGCAAGAGCTGTATTAAATACACTTTAGTAACTGTAATTAATTTTACTGGACAAAATTAAATGAGACATAACATCTAATGTCTCACTAAGCATTAAATTTTTTCAATGACTACAGGGCATTTTACGCGAATGCTTACCTTGCTCGCTACTACGCCTTAAGTCAAAAATCTGTCGCCAAGCGCCTATTGGTGTGTAACCGCCGTTACCAGCAGGTGTCTTGAGGGCCAGTTCCCATTATAAGTTATGGCGGTTTACCTTATTCAACCACATTTCTTGCCATCAGGTGAGATTATAATCAAAAGGCTAGCCTACTAGTAGTAAAAAAAACGTCACCAGAGCCTGTAGGTAATGTCGTATCTGTCATCAACGAGCGAATGACATTTTTGTCTTGTCACTTAATATTTATTTATTTATTTTATCTTCCATGGAAAACAAACAGCTTATTAAATACAAAATAATGAGAACAGTAGTATAATACTCTAAGCTTAATTCGCTTTTTATGATAATAAAAATATGTTATAAAAGCCCACTGCAATTAATACTGATGAGCATAGTTCAAATTACTTCATATTGAACCTCTCTCTTGTAGTAAGTGCATGTCTTTGCAAGCACGCTTTTTCTTTGCGGACAAGCTTTTGAGAGCCAGTAATTGGTTAGCCCTAGCAAGTAGCAACTTCTTCGACCGCATCACCGCTTACCATCATGTGAGATAGCTGTCAAAGTCTATCAACTATATTTAAAAGAATAGGCTAAGCCTTGGGTATTTTTAGAGATGCTAAAGTGGTGCTTTAGAATCTGTAGGTCCTGGGTTCCGAACCCGGTTCGGAAAAGTTATACAACAGAGAATCTTAGTAGCAGTCGAAGTCTAGATCTATGTGCCAGGTAGACAGCAATGGGCTCGCCTATAATAAGATCAAATGCATACTTAGGTGTATGTTGATGTTATCATGCGACACTCGGTGGTATCGTTTAGCTTTAAAAGACCCACCGTACCACCGATGGTATGGTCAGGGGTACGGTGGGTCTGTCATGCTCGTATACACCTCTGCCCAACCCATAGCCCCACCCTTTCTGTCCAAGACATATTGTCGCCTATTCATTATCATAGTAAAAAAGCACAATTTAGTATGAACGAAAACAACTATTAAATTATAGTTGATAGTGGTTTGCATGGTGGTAGGGCATTTTGCGAATGCTCGCCTGGCTAGCTACCACCCTCAAGTAGAAAATATATCGTCGGTGTGTTCCGGCAGCTGTCCATGGGAGCCAGTAATTCTAGGTTAGCCTGAACAACATCTTCGACCACATCATCACTTACCATGTGGTGAGATAGTGGTCAAAGGATAGCCTATAATATATACAAAAAAAAGTTGAAAATTGATATATCTGTGAGCGGTACGTCATAAGTAGCAATGGTGCTTTACAAGGCAGTGCTTGTACCCATCCATCAGCCATCTTCCTCAGATGGAATCCTACCACTTAAATCGTTTATCAACTTGTCGAGTTCACGACAGCGACAGTTCAACGGCATAGTCGTATAAGGTACTTCCTTATATATAATCGAAGTCTTATATATAAAGTAGTTTTGTTTTACGTGCACGTTGGAGTTTATAGACATATTATGTTCCATATTGATAAAAAAATATAGTCTTTTTGACTTTGCCAATAATTTAAATAAAAAACTCAAACGTGCACAAAATAGGGATAGGAAAGTATTGAAACGACGAAATACGGTTAAATTTGTTTATTTTCGATGGACATTTTTGGACATTAGGTATAATTTTTTATTAAATATACCAATTATTTATTATAGTTTATTGTAATAAAAATATACTTTGAGTGTTGTTCTAAATCACATTATTTAGTCATATATATATATATATATATATTACATTGGTAGACAGTGGGGTATTTTTATTATGAAGTATATTGTAGTATTTTTTCGTAATTAAATCTGGAAAATATATTTTGATTAATTATTTAAGTACTTCTGAAAATATTTAATTTAATATATTTTTATGTATGAATACAAAATTATACAATAATTAAAAATTATACAATTAAATACGAAAAGTTAATTAAAGTACCTGTAAAGTAATAAATCTATTCATGGTAAAGTGAGTCTCAAAAAAGAAAATTTTGAATATGTTTTTTAGAATGTATGTAAGTTTTACGAATATAAATATATAATAAATAAAATATATAATATTCTATAACAGGTTCCATATATTTTTCTCAATAGAAAAAAACATCTCTGTAATTTTACATAATCATTTTTTGTGTATTGTATTAAACATCACATCAATACAAATTGTATTTCTAATTATAATATCATATAAATCAATCATGTGAATAAAATCCTAAAAGTTTTTTCCGTATTTAAAACTCATATATATAAAATTTAAAAAAAAATATTGCTCACGGAATTTTAATATTGCGTAGTAGTAGTAAGTCGTCAATTTCAAAGACCACTTCGTGTTAAGCAGAGTATGCTACGATAAATAAATAATGTGCGTAATCTATATCTAATTAATTCTAGATCTAACTAGACTTAGGTGGCCGAGTGAAATAGACATCCTGCGCGAAATCGGAGGACGCGGGTTCGAAAAATTGTGTGCTCCAATCCATTTGTAAATGTGATTTTCGCTTAGCACGCAAAAGAGCTTGTAATCATATTTAGAAAAAAAATGGTAAGTTTTATAATAAGCATAAAGTTTATATGAATAGTGAATCGAGCCCAATGATATTTAAATACAATGTTATTGATTAAAATGTCTAACATAATTTAAGAAACGAAAACAAAATGTAACAAAGTACGTCTATACATATTTTGATTGCAATGAAAGAATAAGAAGTATTTCCGTTTTTTTATTGGAGTAATTTATAATATTACTTATTTTTGATTTTTATTTTTATATCGTATTAATTTTACCTTCAATTACCGCCGGTTCACAACCTACAAACTACTGAGAAGAACCGGCAAGAAACTCAGTAGGTGTATCTAGTAGTATTCCATTCTTACCAGCACCAGACTATGTTAATAAATTATTAATAATATTTTCACATATAGTACAACCGCGATAGTACAACCTTTAGGTGGTTATTAGGTGTTTTATATTAATTTATTTTGTTATTTGTTATTCATATATACTAATTATTTTGCCCAATCTGTCTACATATTTGTGCCCTAATAAAATAACTTTCTGATAAATATTGCTTTTTATTTAATTTCTTATGACATTATAATTTTATGTCATACAGCAATTTGCAATTTTAATAAGGAACATATCAATTTTATTTTTCTGGTGCTGGTGCAGCCGCTGACGGGTGGTGAAACATTTTGGATCAGTGCAAGCGTCTCGAATTTTATAAACAAATATTTACTTCCATGATGAGTGCCAGAGTAAAGACATAGACGACAAGGTTAGTATTTGAGACAGAACATTACTGGTCCAGGATTATGGTTTCTACTACCGAGATTCTTCTTCAGCTATATCAGCTTCAGCAGTATTCCTACTTTCGTTATCGGACTTACAAAGTGATATGGTTACTAACTTTCTACTACCAAGATTCTTCTTCAGCTATATCTGACATCATGCAGTAGCAGTACCTATTCCTACTTTCGTTATCAGACTCAAAGTGACGTTTAGGATCGAGATTCGCGGGATAATGATATCATACTCGTACGTGTTAACGGAATTAAATGAGTGAGGCCTTTCACCTATGTACAACGGTAGGTTTCTTCGTGCTGAAGATGATCTTGGTGAATATACCTAGAGCTTATATTATTTTATTACCTATATTCTATGCCCCGTGAATAATACGCCATTCAATAGCTAAGCATGTATGTATATGTCACTACTAAAACTTGACATGCAGTGCAATCTTGCATTACCAAAGAGCATGGATTGTTAAAGAGTGATTAGTTTACTCAGATGTGATACTGCTAACTTAATACAAAAAAGTATGTGTTAGACTTTATATAAATAGAGATTTTAGTTCATTCAAATATATATTCGAGTGATAAGATTATATAGGTACCATGAATTAAAAAAGAGGACATGAACTGTCACTCCTAACATAACGTGTGGTGTAAATCATGTACCTACTTACGAGTACTTAACTATATTAGATAAAACTCGGTACTTTAAGTAAGTAAGTAATTTAAAAATTAAGCAGTTTTAATAATTACTGAAGCGAAATACAGAAAGGGAGAAAAATTGTGGTAGTAAATAAGATAAACGTGAATTCATTAATAATGTTTCGTTATATTTAGAAAAATAAGATCAACACAAAGATAAATTAAATTGTTCGTTAATATTCAAAGAGATTTGCTTGCTGAATTAAAAATAATCCTAATGGGACTTAGTCTACGTTTTGTACAGTCTTAAAATTATAAATAATTTAACCTATCTTCGTACAAATTTTAACACATAATTAACAAAACTAGTCATAGTTCAAAAGTGGGAGTAAAATTTTGGTATTAAATGAGATAAACGTGAATTACTTCATAATGTTTCGTTATATTTAGAAAAATATTTTACACAAGATTTTTTAATTTGATAATTGTTCGTGAATATTCAATAAGGTATCTTGCTCTATTCAAATAAATAATCCTTAACGGTCAGTTTGTATACAGTTTTTAAATTATAAATAATTTAACCCGTCTTCGTACAAATTTCAGAAAATAACACTAACTATTCCTTTGTAGTTCCTATATATAGATATTGACCCTGTTAATAAAAAAAACAACAGGACTTTGCAAGACATGTGTAGTACAATATATATACAAGTTACCTATTAGTAATGCCTAATACGAGTAATTTTACTAACAATTATAAATTAATATATCTACGGCAAATCTAATAGCAGCTTTTTAAATATTTAATTAAAATTATATAAATGCAATTTAATAATAGTAATTATATAATGAATATTTAAAGAATCAAGATCATTTTTTAGACGCCAACTACATAAGGTAAGATATGACATGAGTTTTGAATAAAGAAACTATAAGCCACGCCTAATTTCCCCTTCCCTCCGGACCTCGACATAGAGTAGACGTGTACCAGAACTGTGTCAATTTTTATTCAATAATTTATTTTAACAGTAAAAGTTAATTTAATTCGTTTACGAAAATAGGAGTGCATAAACCTTCACGTGTGTCGACAACACTGCGGTCATCGTAACTAGCAGCCATATTGGAAGGATCGAAGCTCCGATTGGCTCCGCCTGCGCCTACACCGCCATCTTGAGCAGCACGAAGCCCCGCCTACTTTCTACCTACGCACACAAGCGTAGCGACCAGTCACACGAGAGTTCATTCACTACAGCGCATACGTATCCGGTCAGTACTACAAACATTTTATGATCGCCTGGTAATCTGAACGGACAAGTGATTCCTTTCGTCACGCCTGTATATCCCTGAAAGGGTTGGCTGATACACATATATTATGTTATGAACATAATAGTCACTGACCGACATTATTATCATTAAACGCCATTAAAATACAAATAGCTAAAATTTACTTTTTGGCACTTCTATTCTCCTAGTAACTTATTCTACTCAAAATATGTATCACTCACCACCTAAGTCTCAAATACAAGACTCCGCAGTTGCAACTCCGACGGTTCGCACCAAACGTCAGCGACCTAATAGCTCTCCTAACTCTCCGGTGGCAGTCCCGAATCCGGATAAACAAGAGGAAATGATGGTATTGTTAACAAAAGTTCTATCCGAAATAAAGGAAGTTCGTAAAAGTAATGCCGATATTCAAAAAGCACATTCAGAGTTGCAAAAATCTCTTGATTTCTACATGCAAAAATATGACGAAATGAACGCGAGAGTAGTTGCTCTTGAGGGTGAGAAAGTGACGCAAAATAGCCATATTATTAAGTTAGAAAATCGAATCGAGGAACTAGAAAGATTTTCCCGAAGTACTAGCATTGAAATACGAGGAATTCCATCTAAACCGAATGAGTCAAAACAAGACTTAGCTTCTATTGTGGAAAAATTGCACTCTAAAATTGGGGCTGAAGTCCATCAAAATGCAGTTACAGATATTTATCGCATTAAGGGGAAACCGAATAGTGAGCGTCCACTAGTGGTAATTTTTGCGACCAACTTGCAAAAATCAAAAACTCTTCTAGCCGTTAAGAAATACAATGCTTCTAACACCACGAACAGATTGAACACAAATACACTAGGTATAGAAGGTGTAAAATGCCCCGTATTCGTGTCGGAGTTTTTAACACCCAAAGCGAAAAGACTCTACTTTCTGGCACGTGATGTTTCAAAGACATGTAGTTACGACTTTTGTTGGTCTGCTAATGGAAAAGTATTTCTGCGGAAAACAGAAGGCGCGCCGCCAATCGTTATCACGAGTGAACAGCAGCTTGAGGAACTCAAACAAAAAAACTAGTTAGTAAACAAAGTGCCTTTTCTATTGTCATATTGTATTCAAAAAAAAATATTATTATTATTAATTTAGGAGTACCATATAATAACATAGTAACATATCACTATTTACGACACATTATCGTACACATTTACATAATTATGAACAACTCATACACAATTTACATTTTTATTTTAACCACTTACATACACTATCACACTAACACATCACCTTCAAACATATTAAAGGATATTAGAGAAGAAAATAGCTGTGATATAATTTGCTTAATGATTTTGAGCAAATCTTTTAGGACCATCAAAAGTGCACATTTATTCCATCACAACAATTATGGATAAATCTCCACAATATGAATTATGCCACCTTATAGATAATTTGTCTATTGCTCAAGCAAAATCATGTACCCCAGAATCGTGTAAAACCCTTATCTCAATAAATAATAAATGTATAAATATTCTTGCGTTGAACATAAGGAGCATTAACAAGAACTTCCATAAATTGGAACTTCTCCTAGTCAGGCTTGGTTTTAATTGTGATCTTATAATCTTAACAGAATGTTGGATACAAAATGACAAACCCTTTCCGGCTCTTGAAAACTACAATTCTGCTTATACAAGAAATTGTTATAACAAAAATGGTGGCATTGTAGCCTATTTTAAGCCTAGCTTAGATATATTTATTGAGGAACCAGATTTCGAAGAAGCCAATTGTCTGCTAATTAAAATAGGACGCAGTACTGCCATAATTGCATTGTACCGGTCCCCATCGTTCACCACGACTGAACGTTTCATGAATTCATTAGACAATATCCTTCTGAAATGCAAAAGATATCAGACGACAACCGTAATAGGAGACATAAACATTGACATTAACCCAGATAATATGGACAAACACTCTGCAGGGTATTTAGAGTTGTTGAGTAGCCACGGATTTCTGCCAAGCCATAACATACCTACTAGAGGTAGTTCTTGTTTGGATCATATAATGCTAAAGAGTAAGAGCCAGTGTACAGCAGTAGTGATTAGTACCGCTGTAACAGATCACTATCCTACCATACTCAACATTAAAAATACCTCACCATCACATTCTCCGAATAAATTCGTAACAAAGGTGGATACTCTTAAAATAGACCAGCAAATAAAAGCGCATAGCTTCTCAGAGGTGCTACAGTGTTTAGATGCTAACATTGCAGCTGAATTATTGATAAATAAATTAATTGAAATTGTAAAGCTTAACACTAGTACTTTCAAAATTCCTCTAAACCAGCGTATTATTAAGCCTTGGATCACACCAGGAATTCTTCGTTGTATTCGCACACGAGACAAGATGCATATACGTTTAAAAGAAACTCCAAATAACAATATTTTAAAAATAACATACATTAGATATAGAAATTATTGTACCAAATTATTAAAAAAACTTAAGATTGATTATCAAAAAAGAGAGCTCGAAAAGAATAAAAATAATATAAAAAAGACTTGGCAAACCTTAAAAAAAATTACATGTTCAGAAAAATCAAGAAATTCTAATGAGATATTGTTGAAAATTAAACCTACTCCTAGTGATTCCATTAACTTCATCAATAACTATTTTGCGAATATAGGAAAAAATCTTGCTAGTGAAATTAACAGCAGAGGTAATTATTATACGACAGTAAATGCATCGCAATCAAATTCAATGGTCTTGTTACAAACTGATGAAACTGAGATCCTCAGTCTTATAAAAACTTTGAAAAATGACTGTGCATGTGGATTTGATGGTATTTCAACTAAAATGATAAAACAAGCAGCTCCGATACTGGTACCTATAATTAATCATGTTTGCAACTTAAGTTTAAATTCTGGAACATTTCCAACTATTTTTAAAACATCCATTGTGACTCCCATTCACAAGGCAGGAAACAGAGACGACGTCGAAAACTACAGGCCTATTTCAATATTACCTACTATTTCTAAAATACTGGAAAAAATTATAAAGACACGACTTATTTCGTATATCGATAAATATAATATCCTTTCCCCAAATCAGTTTGGATTTAGAGCTGGTAGATCGGCTGCGGATGCTGTGCTGGGAGTTACTGACTTTATTATTAATCAACTTGACAACCATAATAAAGTCATAGGGATATTCTTAGACCTCGCCAAAGCCTTTGACACCGTCTCTGTTCCTATACTAGTGAAGAAGCTTAGACACATTGGCATACGAGATAGGGCTTTATGTCTTTTGGAAGATTACCTCAAGAAAAGAACACAGAGGACCAAAATAGGTGATCAAATTAGTGATGCAGCAACAACCAATTATGGCGTTCCCCAAGGAAGCGTTTTGGGTCCGAGCCTTTTCTTAGTGTACGTAAACGATCTGTGCAATTTAAATTTGGATCATGGACACATTTTTTCATACGCAGATGATACTGCCATACTTTTTGTTGGTAAAAGCTGGGAAGAAGCACAACTGAGGGCTGAAAAGGGTATGAAAATTGTTAATGAATGGCTACAAGATAATCTTCTTTCTCTTAACGTACATAAAACAAAATTTATAACATTTAATAACCCTCGTTTTCCACTACCTAATATAGAATATATAAAGGTACATTCAAGGGATTGTGTGCCTTACATTTGTCAATGTCCAAAATTAAAAAATGCCTCTTGTATAAGGTACTTGGGGGTAATCATGGATTGTAGAATGACATGGAATGTACATATTAAGACGCTTAGTAGCAGAGTTCGTAAGCTAATTTATGTATTTAAAAACTTAAGAGAGGTCGCAGATAGAAAATTAATTATTGATGTTTACAGCGCACTTTGCAAGTCGATCCTTACATACTGCAATACATCTTGGGGAGGAGCATACAGCTGTTACATGATAACGCTAGAGCGCGCGCAGCGAGCTATATTAAAAGTAGCTACTTATAGGCCAATTTTGTACCCAACATTTGAACTTTACAAGGATTGTAAAGTACTGACTGTTCGTCAATTATATATATATGAAAGTATTCTTAATCAACACAAACAACCAAATCAGTCAAACAACAAAAGAAGGAAAGACCTTGTTTATACTAAGCCGAAACTTAACACAAAATTTGCTAAACGCTATCTGCGTTTCATGGGCCCTCATTTATATAATCAAGCTAGCAGAGTAATTAAAGATCTCGTATTATTAAACAAGAGAAACGGAAAACGTTTAGTACACGATTGGCTGATTAAACTCAGCTATGATGAAACTGAGCAATTGTTAAAAACAGTTGGATAATCCTGTACTGACTGATACCCTTTTTCTTCTTCTGTGTCTTGCATACTTCCTAAGTTATGATATCCTTTAAATTTAATATATTTTTCCTATTATGTACGCACTCACATCTACACAAATTCATACACACATACACACACACACACACACACCCTCTCACACGCACATACAAACACTCTCAATCACACTCATTCTTTTTTCTTACTTATTCCTTCAATACCCATCGTAAACACACAGTTATATTATTATCTAAATACTCGTACTTACCTAGATAAATTGTAATATTAAAATTTTTAAATTTAAGTAACTTTCAAATACATTCCTTTATTTTCATTTTATTTATTTACTTTTAAGAGGTAATACACAACTTGACGTAGTTATGTACCACAATGTAATACGTAATTTGTTGTAATTGTTTAATTTTTTCTTGTCATGTTTAATATTATTGTACACTTGAAGGGTATGCAGAGCCTACAACACAAGAAATTATTTTCTTAGTGTAGGTTCTGTGCGAATAACAGACTAGGCAAACATACAAGCCATAGCTTTTTGTCACAATTTATAATATTAAGAACCTTATTTAGTTTGTAACCAAATTGTACATTATTTGTGAAATAAAACTATTTGTGAAATAAAAAACTAGATAAAATGCAAAATGCAATTAAATTGCGAGCTACCTTAAAAAACTATTGTTGAGTTACGTCTAGTTTCATACGATAGCCTAAATAAAACATCCTTAAAAGTAAAAAAAATAATTTAACGTCTTGTGTCGCTCTTTTAACAAGGGCTATTTAATACGTCTACATGCTAAACCATTACTAAGCACAAACTTACAATTTACTTATCTCACGTAATATGATGCCCTTTATTTAATGTTACTACGATGAAGTCATTTTAGATGTATTGAAATATAGCCTTAAGGGTATTTCTATCTCAGTATCTCTACCTATTATAATAACTAATACTGAGCCGCAGTCATCGCCATGATATTTATATCCTTATGTTAAATGGCGTCTGTTTAAATTTTATTTAGAATTTTTTTATACAAATTGTATGCCTACATTTTGACATAAGACAACTTTATAAGATTGAAATTAAAATGTTCTACGACTTTTTTTTTACCGGCGGTATGCCTTTATATATTTTTTTTTTCTACGACTTAGTTATAACAACATAACGCAATAAAAAAAATTGGTTACAAAATAAAGAATCCCAACTTATATAATGTATGTTTTTGTCGTATAGAATAATATTAAAATATCTTTTCCCTTTACAAACTTTAAAAGTGATTATAAATAGATACCGAGACCTAAAATAATCCATTTTATAACTATACATACTATATAAATTATAAACATAATAACAATAAACCATTTTAAAACTATACATAATAATATATAACTATGTGTGTGTGTGTGTATTTCTATCTCTTTATACATATAGGTAGTAAAACGTGATATTAAGGTATTTAATTTAACTGAGAAAATGTGTAAAACAAAATAATACCTATTCTACGCTGGATTTCGTCTGTATTTAGCCTCTGAACGTGTCGGGTTTAATTCCTGCCTCGGGTTCTGATATTCGAGAACTAACAGCATAAATCCCCGATGGAAAAACCCTGCCTGACTGACTCTCTGCCTGCCTCACGAGACGCCAACTAAACGTACAATTTAACATCTGAAAATTAATTAATTATTGCAGTTATTTCCTCCCTGCATCGAGAGGTAGGTATAGGGTCACTAGTGGGTAGACAAAACAATATAAAATAAATAGGTATTATGGAAAACTATAAATTTGAAAATATTAGATCAAAATTGAAATTAATCATAGCCATAAAATTTGAAAATAAATTATTAATTATGTTAGGTACTTGTCAATTATTTATATTAGTAACATATTGTATATAACTTTATATAAGTTTTCAGAAATAAAAGATTTTAAAATAAAGTCTTAAAAATGACATCGTCTCATCGAAGTTTTTCAATCGAGAAGCTTTTTTGTAATACAAATTCGTTAGTTATTGTAGTTTGAAATGCAGATCCTACTACGAATTGTAATAAATTTTAGCTTCATTTTTTGATATGATGAGAATCCTTTCTATCCTTGAATACCTATATGAGTAATATAAAATGAAAGTTTTATTTGTAATAATACCTTGCACGATGAATAATGTTTTGTGAATTTACGGACACGTTGCAGATTCTGGAGATTTGCGGGATCAAGTTTTATTTTTTCCGTGTTCTTAGGGCAACCGTAAAACTGAGTTTATTGGTTTGTATTCGAAGTTGAAACCGGCCATGGTGGATAACGACGGTACCTTACAGTCTGCAGAACAAGCGATGGCATTATTAAATCACATAGCGTCAAGTTCCTGAAATATGGTGGAGAGAAGATAAAATATTAGCAACACAATTAATTTTAGTTTTTAAAAAGTGGACCAAAATATTTGTAAACTTGTTGTACAATGTAATAATTTTTTTTTTTTAAATTGAATTTTAAGTTTTCATACGAGTAATAAAGGATATAAGCACATTAATTTATTTTAATGTGTAACTGTTACTAAGTACTTAATTTAACAAGTGTATAATTAAAGGGTAAATGTTTTATATGCAGAACATGCAATAAAATGTCAGCATTTGTAATAATATTTTGAATATAATAAAATTATATTAAATATTAATGTTATTAATGTTCAATAGCCTTGTATTAAATGCAGATTTATAGATGCTGTTTAATTAAATAATTACTAAGATTAAGATATGTAAATAACTTTTAATACACTAAACTACTAAGTACTAAGTAGTAACTTAAACTTTTTAATAAATTTAGTAGACATATATAGGTACTTTTCTTCTTATATTTGGTCTATATTTATACCCATTTAGTAAGGAATAGCGTAAGTATTTTTTTTATAATATATATTATAATTTGAAATGTAGACAACCTTCATCGTGTATTTTTTATATTTATTATTTACATATAACATTTATAAAACCCTGCCATCCGTACAGATATTTACGAGTAAATATCAGAGACGGGAGGAGCCTATGTATTATTGTATCTAATCGTTTCGCCAGTCAGGATTGGGCCAATGAATCTTTAAATGTAGGTATATATGTTTTCAACTTACAAATAACTCATACATGTAACTGATCTCAATTAATATAAAAAATCCATACGATTTAAATAAAACGCTATGTTTATAAATTTTTTTAAATGCTTCTGTTTTTGCTTCACTGTGATTCATATTATTTTTCTTCTGTAATGGACAGGGAAACGCCTATTTATGTAAAATTTAGCATCACAGAAAAGCTAAACAGCATAGTAAACTCGCATTAAATACGAATGTATTGCAAGATGTTATATACAAGGTAGTATATCTTGCAATGCTTTTATTGTATTGCCTCATGATCATGATGCCCGAATATTGTAGTAAAAAAATCAAAGCCGTGAAATTTATTAAAATGTTCAAACTTGATTACAAACATATCATTTATTAAGAGATATGGTCAACATGTTTTGAATAATCATCAATAAATAAAAAAAAAATATATTTGCGCTCCACATTACACTGACACAACACATTCACTGAAATAGTATGTACCCCTACATATAATTCAAATCTCTAGTAATTTTTGTATATATGTTCATATAGGTATATACTTATTTTATCATTTTACACAGCACATTGAAATTATTTAATGTTTTGTATCTCATTTGTGATCGTCCATAGTTGATTTTAACGCATCATTTATTAAGAGATATGGCCAACATATTTCGGTTAATTATAGATTTTTTATTTTTATTTATTATGATGTGAGCTCCTCATTACACTGACACAACACATTCACTTCAATAGTATGTACCTACTAATACTCTAAATCTCTAGTTTTTTTAGATATCTATGTAATATTTGTACTTATTTTTCATTTTACACAACACGCTGAAGTTACTAATTGTTTTGTATCTCTTTTGTTAAATACCATGTTTGAGTTTAACACATCATTTAGGCCAACATGTTTTGATTAAATATGAAAAAAATAATTAAATGAGCTCCACATTACACTTTCACAACACTTTCATTTCAACTGTATGTACGTATATACCAAACTTTAAATTTCTTGTATTATTTTTTGTAGATATGTTAATATATATATACTTATTTTATCATTTTACACAACACACTAAAGTTATTTATTGTTTTGAATCTCTGTTGTTTAATAACATGTTTGTGTTTAACACATCATTTAGGCCAACATGTTTTGATTAAATATGAAAAAAATAATTAAATGAGCTCCACATTACACTTTCACAACACTTTCATTTCAACTGTATGTGCGTATATACCAAACTTTAAATTTCTTGTATTATTTTTTTGTAGATATGTTAAAATCTATACGTATATTATCATTTGACACAACACATTGAAGTGATTTATTGTTTTGTATCGCTTTTGTTAAATCCCATGTTTAAGTTTAACACATAATTTACTAAGAGTTATGGCCAACATGTGTTGATTAATTATCAAGAAATTTTAAAAATTAATTAAATGAGCACATTTAACTTACACAAACATTCACTTCAATTATATATGTGCGTATTAACTTTAAATTGCTTGTATTTTTAAGTAGATATCTTAATATACACTTTTGGTTTATTTTTTCACAACACACTGAAGTTATTTATAGTTTTGTATCTCTTTTATGAAATACCGTAAGTATTTGATTTCAACACATCATTTAAGAGATATGGCCAACATGTTTTGATTATTTTCAGTAAAATTTCAAAACTATAATATGAGTTCTGCATTACACTTACACTACACATTCACTTCAATTGTGTCTACATTTATTATAGACTTTAAATTTCTCGTATTTTTATGTACTTGAGTAGATATCTAAATTCAACCCTGTATATGATTTTAGTTTCTTTCACTCAACACATTGAAGTTAATTATTGTTTTTTATAACTTATATTATCAAGATCGATTATCCGTTTAAATTTTAAACCAAAATCTCATTTTTTTTAATTAAAAAGAATACTACATTCACATTTTGTTCTTCGATATACAAAACTACCCACTTAGGTACCTTATATAAATGTTAGGACTCGTGATTTCGAATAAATCCATTTAAATATCTTGAGTAACACTGTTTTTGATAAGTATTATTTTACATTCACTGACTTAATTTTACTTTATTTAACTTTTATGTAGTTTTCTGTAATATTTTGTCATAATCACATATCAATTATTGATGACAAAATAATCATCACACTACACACACTTACATTTTATTTGTAAGTTACTATCTCCATTAGATACGTATACTTGTTTTATAGATGTTAACACTTCAAATATTATGGTCAATTTTATAATTTCTACGCAGATAAGTATACCTTAAGTCTATACTTCTTAAACTTACCTATTCACATACACTAATATTAGATTCTCCCCGGGTGCTTTTTAGGCACCTCTACCTACAATATGGGTCCTATTAATATTTACTAGCCCCTTATTCTAGAACACCTACCTACACATAAATTTGGTCGTTGTATACTACCTACCTACTGGTTTCATAAACTTGCCTGTACAAAACTTTTTATTTCTTCAGGCACTTGCTGGTACCTAAACTTCTATTCATGTTATATTGCTATTCTTACCCACCTTCTTATTTAAGTCATTTATCTACAATGGTACATGTTTTAAGAGGGCCCTACTATACTTCTATATTGTATTCCTCTCATTCTATTCCTCGTGTTTTACTTTATCATCATATCTTTCATCTTAATGTTATCATATACTTCACACAGTTATTACATCCTTTTTCTCGTTATATTCATGAACATTCCAACCATTTTTGATTATACATTTTAGATCCCTTATAATGATGTGCCCACTAATCAGCTAATCTATTACTTTTATTTTTTTATGTCACGGTGCCGATTTACATATTCAATTCTAATTTGTCCCTCTGATCCCTCTCAAGATTCTGATCTTTGACACATGCACTCTTTGTTGTCTATCTTTTTATTGACTGTCATTCAGAACCAAACATCATCAAGTCTTATTCTTATGGTAGGTATACATAATGATCTTATAAAAATTTCCTATTTACTTCATGAACCTTCACGGGTCATATAATACTACTGTAAAATTTGTTATTCTTAATAATTCTTATCAAATTTTATTATCACCGGAAACGGATCTAAACTTCACCTCACACAATTTTGAAGCACCTTTAATTTTACTATTAATAATATTCCTATACTTACGAATGTGTATAGTCGCCTATTTGTTTAAAATTTTATTTTGATAACTATCATCTTTACCTTAGGTATCTTTCCGTTATTATTGACTGACCTATAATATACTATAATACTTATAATCTAGTATTTTAAAATATTATAATTTCTAATAATTCTCGTACTACATGTATTGGTATGTTAACTTCATATCAAAATTGCGTTAATACATTAACGTCCGTATATATTCACTGCGTATATATTCTGTATTATTATAATTTATATCTAAGATAAAGGAGTATATAATAATTTTATCCCTGTATCCCTGTACGTATTCAACAAGTACCTATTACTTTGGTACGTCCCTAAATTTGTGCTGCTTTGTTATGTTCTAGTGACCTTAAAGTAAATTGTATTCTCTTAATAAATAGTAACCTGCGGTAATTATTATCCTGTGATTACTTAATTAAGCAACTAGTTAGTTAATAGGATCTTAAGTTGCATTAGACTAATTACACACATTATTAAACAGTGCTCGTATATCAAACGCAATCGCATGCTGTAAAATATTATAATGCAATGTATCATTTTCATTTTCGCACGAGTTACTAGTTTGGGTCAGAATAAGCCAGCCGAATAATGCGTATAAATAATAATGCGTACTATTTATACATTTTTAGCCTTTTTTTATACGTAACGTGACTAAGATTTATATATTATATTAATTATCTTAAAGTATATCTAATATATTTGGTAAGTTAATTCATATTAAGATAAATATATCATTTCAACTTCTAGTCTAGAAAAATTGCGTATATTTTATTATAATTCACAAAAGGTAAAAATTAAACTTACATATAATATATATATTTAAGCTCAATCTCATTTGGCTGTATTTATAAGATCATAAATATCACACTTCAATATTTTTTATAAATATGACTGTCTGTTTTTTTTATATTATTATTTTGAGTATTTCTTGGTATATTGCTATTTAGCTACTGCTGTGATATCTTTTTAGTTTATTGCTCCTCCTGATAAACCCAATAATTATTTTGTAATGTTGGTTATTGAATGTTGCCCTAATAAATCATGAGCTACTATACTTTTTTTTATATATTCTATACTTTTATATATTCTTATAATCATGACTATTTATGGTTTAGTTTTATTTTTATTAACCTATTCATGTTAATGTTCTTTACTCTTTCTAGATTGTAATTACTCGTGAATCAGGTATTGTAATTTTATGTTATCCTTATTGGCATCCTTATGTACCTTATGTTTACAGGGGTCTGATTGTATACGTGGGTAGGTATTTAAATTCGTGGGTTTCCTAATTCTTGGTTATCTTATCCTATATTTGCCGGTCCTTGCATATCCATTACATTAAATATGGGTAAAATTATTATCTTCGTTATTAATTCAAATCTATGTCTATTTGTGTAACAAACTTTCTTGACATTCTTTATAAACCGATATTCTTAATAATTAATTCACTGGTTGTATACAATAATTAGGAAACTCAGGTTTAGGTCCATATCTATAATATTCTTTATAAGTTTCTGAAAATGTTTTCCTTTAAAAGTAGATATATTTCAATATTATTATCCTAATCATTGATAATCTTATTCTTTCAATAATTGTATGTCGGTTTCGAGTATGTAAAATATCACCAAACAAATTATTCTTAGGCTTCATTTTGATCGTAAAATCCTAACATTTTTTGTGCGCTTGGTCACCTGTTCACCCCTTAGCAGTAATAATAAGTTAGATGTACCTATTTTTCTTAGATTGTTTTGTTGGGTTACATTTTGTATATGATACCTAGTTTTCTTAGATTGCTTTGTTCCTGCAAAATTAATTTTCAAATACATATACTAATATTGAGTGCAGATCATTCATACTTTAGTTATATATTCTTGCTATGATCCTAAATAATAATTAACTCTTTTATTATACTACAATCTTTGTAAGTATTCCACTTATCTCAATTTTAATGGTTTTTATGTTGAGTTTCTGTATTCTGCTATTACTTAAAATTATTCTATAACCATATCGTGGGTTTTTTTCTATAGTTTTCATATGGAACTTTATATATACATATATTCCCATCCATTATTTTCTTAAGTTATAATTTGCGTGTGATCCTAATAAATCGAGGGTTTAATAAATTTGACATATTCGTAAATTTAGATAATAATTATTAGGCCCCCTACATACTCTTCCTATGATTTTAATAACTTGTGGTCCTTTTTATAATTACATATCTATTTCTTTTTATAATCCTGATGATTCTTGGTGCTAGCAATTAAAATGTTATTAACCTAAACATCCATAAGTACCTTATTCTTACGAAATATTAACTGGACGTAACTATCTTAATTCATAGGTTTCTAAATTCTTGTCTGTTCTGTCCTGTCTTTGCCACTTCTTTAATATCTTCTATGATGTTGATTATACATAAGCTTATTTTACTTCCTATAATCACGATAATTGCAAAACTAAGAAGTTGGATGTAACAACCTTATGATTTCTGACCTTCTTATTATACCGATAATTATAATAATTCACTGGTTACTTTCGGTCCTAATTAAACAAAAGTATTTTTTTTTCATTGATATAGTATTTGTGTGCGTTTTCTTTTAAAGAGAACTTACAATATTATTATTCTTAACATTCCTAAGTCGATTCTTTCAGTTATTCTTATTGTATGAGGGTTTCTTAGTTTGCATAGTTTTTATTTGGTTTATTTGATAATATATATCTTATTCGTTAACGTTTAGTATGATTTTAATACCGCTATTATTTGCACTAGCAAATAATAGCGGTATTAAAATGATACTTCTAAATTATGCATGAATCTTGTTTTTCTAGGCCTTAATTTTTTTTATAAAATCCTATCAATGTTCATGTACGTTACACTACTTCTACTATAACTATTATTCTTAAATTATTGGCTATGTCTCATTAAAATAAAAAAAAAATTTAATGCATGTGAAATGATCGTCTATTTCATTGACTGACATTCCTACAAAGCCAATACTAATTAATTCAATGCTAACTCATACCTAAAGCGTGTTTAAAGACGAATAAAGCATATTTTATTAAAACTCTCTATTATTTTAACATCTGCCATTTTTATAAGTGAAGCAAAAAATTTATCTACTAATGCCATTTCTACTGCTGTCATAATAATGTGTCCAGTATTTAATTTTTTCTTGTTGCATTCCTTATATAATATAATATAGTCCTTAATTTATACGTCAAGTCCATCCGTTATATACTTAATTTCGTATATAAATGTGCGATCTTAATAGATACCGTGCGTTTCATACATTTCGTATGATCCTTCAATATTTTTTTCTTAATATTTTTTTTATAAATTTGACTTTTCTACTTTGTATAAAAAAAAAACATTATTATTTTTTGGATCTTTACTCTTCCTAAGGTTTTAATTAGTTGTGAATTAGATACTAACATTTTCTGTTATTCTTATTGTAATTAGATATTAATTTCTTCTTATAATCCTTACGCTCCTTGTGTTTCATTACATTATTCTATCCGTGATCCTAATTGTACGTGGGTAACTTAACTCATGTATTTCTTTTCTTTATGTTGGTTTTTCTTATCCTGTATTTGACGCTTCTTAAATGTCAATGATGTCGATTATCCGCTCGACTATTTTTCTGTCATAATAATATGCTGGTTGTTTTTGTCATAGATATATTAAAATTTATTTATAAGTTTCAGACTTTCATATTAGTTTTCGTATGTCAGGGTCTTCCAATATTAATATCCTAATGATCATTCATAAGTTCATTCTTGCAGTAATCTTAATTTAACGCTAGTTTCTTATTTTCTTAGGTCCTAAGTCGTCTTTGGTTTTCTTTATTAAAGTATCTTGCGATTTTCGTATTATTTTTGGTGTACAATTATTTCCTAGTTTCTTAAATACCCATAAATCTTATTTTCTTATGGATGTTTTAGGTTTCTTTCATTTTTCGTTAAATTGTATCGAATTTGTGTTTGGTACTTATCTACTTAATTATAATTTTAGATCATTGACTATGTGTGTTAAAATAATAGATTAGATGTGTACATGTGACATGTAAAATTACAGAATATTCTACCTTCTGCCTGAAGTGATAAAGCATTTATAATTAAGGCTTACTATTGTTTTAAATTCAATCATCATTGTAACTTTTTCGCCAAATATTTGAATCAAACATATAAATAGTGTATAATAGCTTTTTTGTAATCTTTAAACCTTTGAGCTGTTCTTTGAATTAATAGGATTGTTGGTTTTTTTATGACCTATGAATTCTTTGTCATAATTTCGTTATTAATGTATAATTTTTTTTTATTATTAGTCTTATTTATTTATTATACAAGGTTCCAATTTTGCAGCGCTGTGCATTTATTCTTCTGCTTAAATGTCCACTTAGTCTTATAATGTCGAATTGCACAACTATTAGTCATTTATATCGTTTCTACCACGTCATTTAATTAAATTTTCACATAAACTTAGTAGGTACTTATTATATATTATTCTCTTTCTGTGTATGGCTGATTTTGCTTTTATGCCGTTAGGCTTCTGATTTTGTTTAAAATTCCTAATTTTACTTAAGATCAGTCAGTATTAATTCAATCAGTACTTTTAATGTTTCTTGGTTTTCTTATTATTCCTGTAATGCTAATTACTCGCCGTTTTTTCAATTGTTCGAAATTTCATTACTATTAAAAGTAAATAAACTTAAAAGAATAAAAACCCCTTAAATTATTTTATTCAATATCGTCTTAATATTAGGTTTTAAAATTTTCCTTATTTTATTGGGTTATTTGATCCTACATCTTTAAATAATCATAATTACAACTTATAAATTTCATTTTCTCCCTATAATGCATTCTTAATTATGCTTAGGTTTCATGTATTTATTATTATGCATATCGTTCTAGGGCATCAAATTCTTCGTACAGTAGTCATTTTTATTATAATATTTTGTCTTTCTATAAATTTAGTAATCATTAATATCCACATTTTTGCATGTATACTTATCATACTTTAAATTTATTTTCTACTTATCATATATTCTTAAAATTTCAGTTTTTTTTCTTCTTATAACTAGACTAGACTATTTACTAGATCCGTTTTGTACAATTTGCCTAATAGTTTTTACGGTCCTTACACTTCCTATGATTATCGTGAATTATGTACTACTTAAGTTTTCTATAATCTTATAATTCATGTTTCAATGATATTATCTTAATCATTCTATTCTGGCTTAAATTTCTTCGTTAATCCGTTCAGTTTCCTTTGTGTCAGGCCACTTTTACTATAAACATTCTTCTTTGCTTATTGGCTATGTATCTTTAAATCAATAAATGCGATTGACGGCATTCTATAAGATCTTATTTTTCTACTTCGTTTACTGGCGTTCCTACAAAATAATTACCTACTATGGAATTATTTTGCGACGTTAGTGATTAATTCAATTCTGCCTCCTGTCTAAAGCGTGTTAAAAAGCCAACAGAGCATTTCTAAATAAAGCTCACCATTTTTTTAGCATCATCCATTATTGAAATCAAATGTTTTTTCTTATTTCCATCCAACTCCTGCATTATTCTTTCGATATTTAATACTATATCTATTTAAATAACCGATAAGTCGTTTGATTTAAGTGGGCCCAAATTATAGGCATTTATTTCAAACGAAAAAAATACTGTTTCATGTAATCCTTCCACATCTTTTTTGAATACAGCGGTATAATTGTATAGAATATTAATCGGCGCTTAATTTTAGTACTGGGCATTAAGTGTATTTGTACTACGATTATAACCATTTTTCTTTACATACAGGCAAAATTATTTTGCTTCTTAAAAGTAGAAGGCTATAAAGTAAGTACTTAATAACAATATTCATAATTGGTAATTGTATTTAATAATGACGTATTTTTAAATTACCTATGAATTCTTTGTCCTATTCACATTCCTATAAACCCAATACTAAGTTTTTACTTTTCAGCGCAAACAATGAATTATATTTAAGGTGTGTACATACAATAAATTATTAATATCTTTCTGGGTAAACGCGCTTTAAGACGAATAGGTAGATTGTAAGTTTCGTCTTGATTTTGTTATTATTCCTTTAATCCTTATGTTAATATTTTTACTCTGAATTTTTACAGTTTTAATATCATCATAATCGTGTATAAGTTTTAATATCCATTATAACTCGTTATTTTACTTACGGTGCTAACTCATCTCAGTTTTCTTTTTTTTTATCTGTAATTCTTAGGTTCTAAGTCTCCGTTTAAAAAAAAATGCTTTCATATATTTTTTTAGATTACTTGGTCTTACATCCCTCCATGATCCTCATTAAATATCCAACGTTTCATTTCGTCTCTATAATAATATTCTTAGGTATCGTTATTACCATACTACTCGTTATTAAATTTTTCCGTTACTTTACTAAAGATACATATATTAGATATATATACTAAAGATAGTTACTTTACTAAAGATAAGATAAGAGAATACCTCATCATATTTTAACCTTATGTTTAGTTTCGATCTCTAATTAAATGATAATAATGTTTAGATAGTGATACTGATACTGAACTTATATTATTATTTAACCTTTTTGATGAAGTTTTCTGTACATTCAATATGGCCCTTTTATTAATTCCATTCTATCTATTTTCTTCTAAATTCCATCGTGTTTCAGCATATCCTCCCACATTTTGGGTTTCATAAACTCCATATGATTCATAGTTTTTAAGTTTAATATATTATATATAATACTAGCTTTCCGGGCGCGGCTCCGCCCGCGCGTATGTCGCTTATCGCGCGAAAACATGAACCTCTTTTTGCGCAGTCGGATAAAAACTATCCTATGTTTTTTTCCGGATCTCAAACTATCTCCATACCAAATTTCATTCAAATCGGTCCAGTAGTTTTGGCGTGAAAGCGTAACAGACAGACAGACAGAGTTACTTTCGCATTTATAATATTAGTACTGAAGTACTGATTTTCTTCATCATGACTATAAATCTATTTATTTAATATACCTAATTATTTTTACGATATTTACTCTTTTTATGATTGTAATTACTCGTGAATTATATAATACTCAAGATTTCTAGGATCTGTATAATAATTATAATATATTTTTTATACTTATACCTAATGATTTTTGTGTTTCATATTTCAATGTGTATAACCAAATAAGTATAAGGTACGTTATTTTAACAAGAATCTTAATCATACGTAGGTGTCTTAATTCATGGGGTTATTTATTCTTAGTTAACTATCATGTAATTGCCGCTTCTTAAATATCTACTATGTTTATTATCCTGATTATTTATATCCTATAATCCTGATTATTTATAATTATTTTAGTTTTATATAAATTACTTATCATGCTTGACCTATTAAACGTGAGTCTATGGTCTTAATAATTTTGATTGTTCCTAATTATATTTAGATTTTTTTTCTTTGCTAAAATATTATTTCCTTATTTGTTTCTGAGTTACTGTTTTCTTTTAAAGGTAACTTTCAATACTTTCTTATTTAAATTAATAAATCAGATTAACTGCAAATGAAATGATCGACTGACGTTCCTACAAATCCAATACTATTGAATTACTTTGCTACCGTAATGATTAATTCAATGCAGTATCCTGCCTAATGTGTGTTTTAAAACCAATAAAGCATTTTTCTTCAAAGCTCACTATTATGTTAGCATTAGTCAGTATTATTATTTTACCACTAGTTTTTCATTATTATCATTTCTACTGCTATCATAAGCTTATTTATTACTATTCCTTATAAGATGACCAATAAGTCGTGTGATTATTTGGACTGCTCCAAACCTTAATTATGGTCATTTATTTCAATCTAAAAAATATACTGTTTCATAAAATCTTGCCACACCTCCTTTGTATACTTATAATATATATAACATGCTCTTAACTGTCTTCATAGGTATTTGGAATATATGTACAACAAGTATAACCTAAGTATACTTCTTGATTATATTATTATACATCTTTGATTATTTACAAGTTTTATTTTAATATTATCCTAATAATTAAAATTATGTGGGTTTGTTTATTTTCCTATGATACTAACTTATCCCCAGATTTCTTTTATTCATTTAAGTTTTTTAATTTTATATTACACTAGCTGTACCCGCGACTTCGTTCGCGATTGCCTTACCTGCAGACTAATTATTCACATTAAATTTGTGCACTGTTTATCTCATATTAAGCAACACTGTGGTCTGCGATGAAGCACTCTTATAGTAAACCATAGCTCAGAATGGAGCTTTTTACTTTGGATTTAAAAACTCCCGGGTTGTATTTTCCAGAAGACAGTAGTTAAGTAACTCAGAGAGTTCTTTCCCGGTTCGCACAATAAATGTTGAAGCAAAGTACTTACCTTGTGCGTTTCTTTAGAATTTCGATTTTAAAACGGCGGTTAGTTTGACGGTAGATCGAAAATATTTTTTTTATTTCTCACTCTCGGAAAGTAGTGTTTGTTTGATCTGAGTAGCAGGTGGGAGACGCTCCTTCCCACCTAAGGCCGGGAAAAACTCATAGTAAATGCTTCCTTCTCTTGGGACGGAATAACTTGTAACCATGGTAACCATTGGTGTAAACAAAGTTATATGTGTAAGATTTTTCGTAATAAAATACTCTGTTGTTATAAAACAATTAATAACAACTATGTTTGGCAGGGTAGTAACTAAATATAAGGTATAAAGTGTAGGTTAAAAAAAACTAACTAAAAATTTCCCTAAATTTCATTGTTCTAACTCCTAGTGTATCTTTGTATCTTCTACTCATGTTTATTATTTTTAGTAAATAGGTAATAATATAAAGGTTTTGTTTGTAGAATAAAAACTGTCCTCCTTTAAATTTACTTAAATTTAGTAATAGTTAATTTCCACGTTTACTAAAAGTATAACACTCATAGATACTAATGTTACTGTAGTTATAGTTTTTTCTTGTGCTCTTAAATATTTATGGATTTGTTGATTATACTATAATGTTCATTATAAATGATAATCGTCAATTTTCGCTAGGCCAACACTTAACAATAACTATTTTACTTCTTATATTTGACCATGTAAAATGTCATAATTATAAGTACTATGCTGTTGTCTCAAATTTATTCATAGTCAATATTATACTTAGTGTAACACATAAATATATTTGTTATAAAAAGTACGTTATAATATTTATGACAAAATTATATATAATTTCACTTAAATCTATTCCAAAAGGATTGTACTAAGCGCGCTGATTTTTGTAGTAAATCATAAAATTCCGTTTGCTAGACCAAGTACTATGAAATTTTATTTATTTTACTTAGCCAACTGTCATAATTACAAATACTCTGCTACTGCTTTATCAGTTTTTAAATATTTTTAATTTATGATATATATGTTAGGTATATTAATTTAAAATAATATTGCTACGTTTAAAATAACTAAAGCGGAGAAATATATGAAAATTATTGAATTATAAATCATACAATTAAGTTTGCATATTAAAACTACTTGATACAAAAAATGATTATTATATTGAACTTTTTTACAATCCATACACAATTTTATAAAATCAAATATATCGTATGAATACTAAGAACTTTTGTTTCTTCCTAGGCATGACGACTTTTTCTTTTCATATTCTTCTTTAAAGTGCTAAATTAGATTCGTTATATATATGTGATACATTCGTAAATACCTTAATATTCAACTAAAGAGTTCTTGGCCTAATTCACGTCCCTACAAAGTAAATAGTGTTATATTTTATTTTAAAAATTTTGTGCTCCAATAATTTGTAAAATATGATTTTCGCTTAGCACGCGATAGTGCTTGTAATCATTTATAGAAATCCTGTTATATTATTTTACAGCGCAAACAATTGGCTTAGTACTGCCTCCTACCTAATGCAAGTTTTACGGCCAATGGAGTATTTTTCATAAACGCTTACTGTAATTATCGCTTGTTTTTCTTATTATTTATTACTTCAACTGATGTTTCGCATTTCCGTCTTTTACAAGTGTAAAGATATCGGAAATCTAATGCAAATCGAAATTTCAGATTGCAGTTTTTTTTTAAAAAAGAACGTATCAACAAAGCTCTTAAAGGATTTCCAGAAAATATGTGTTAAGTATGCGATATTTTTTTCCTTCACTTTTTATGACCTTATCTATCGTTATTTCAGTAAAATACATTTTGTTAAGTTTATGGAATTTTTAATCTTCTGTTTTCAATAAATTAATAATATATATTACCTTAATTACATTGCTACGACCTACTTATATTGATACTTACTACTTTTTTGCTGAGACATGACAGCAGAAACATGATTTTTGATTATGTCTAGCAATAATAAAATGTATTACATTATTGTCCTGTTATAGCTGGTAATTAACATCGGCTATACATTAAAATGGTAGTTAACATCGGCTACTCCTGAGCTGAGATTATGGCCATTTAATGCTAATTAAAAAATTACTTCTGACAATTTTTCATATTTCAACGTTCTTATTGAATATGATACATATCTCGCAATATAATTTCCGCTAGTTTATATTCTCAGGAATTTGTTCTATTGGTATCTACCCTAACCATGCTTCGTTTTACTTTAGATTTCGGTTTACTTTAGATTTGTAGCAGGTAATATGTTCAGCCATATTTTTAAATTGCCTATGTATTCTTTAACTAATACACGTTCATACAAAGCTTCTGCTAGGCTTTTATTTTGCAACGCAAATCATTTATTTATGTTTGTTGGTGGCATGGTCTAGGACCACAGGATCATCGCACTGTAATCTTACTGCTAGTTTACCTTGCTATTACTTTTCCTACTACTATCACAGCTATGTACCTCTGTTATTTAAAATTGTTCAGATATGGAAATCTAATATAGTTATAACTCTTAGTCTTATTTTTGTTTCTCTTATAAAAAATAAGATTTTCACGTACCATTTTTTAGTGACAGATATTATGTTAGGTAATTAATTTCGGCTTCCTGAGCTCAAATTATAGTAATGTATCACGAAATAAAAATGTAAAACAGACTTTTTGATTTACGACCACTGTTATAGATATTATAATAATTCCACTTGTCTTTATTTGTAGTAATTCGACCTTCTATTATTATTACCATGCTTATAGGCTTATTTATTTTTCTTCTTTAGAATACTCAATAAGATGTGCTCTTATGAATTATTGATTTAATACAGTTTCATACAAAGCTTCTACGCTTCTACTATACTTTTACTATGCATTTCCAAAAAATTTGTTATTCGTGTATAGTAAGCATTTTCTAGCTTGAAGCTTACTATATAATTTTACTGTTAGTTTTTCTCACTATTACTACTGCTGCTATAAATCTGTACTTCCTTTCTGCCATTATCTTCTACGTTTCAATTTATTTTGTAGTTGTAGCTTTTATACGTACTGTCATTTCTATATACTCGTATATATAGAGATTACGTTTTCGTAAAGTATATGATGCATTATTTTATTGAATCTTATTTCGGGCTTTATCTATTCTCACTTCCTTCACAATTATGAACGATTGGTTAAATTTTTCTTTTAAGCACTGCATCATTTACTTTTGTTTGGTTACACTTATTTCGAGGGTTTTAAAAGCTTAGTTTTGGTTAATGAATTACCATTCTGAAATATGTTTCTACTTCCAGTATTATTATTGATATATATTATCCAAACAACGTCATTTTATTTGTTAATTTTCTTTTTACATTTTTTTTTTGTATTTGTAATATAAATACTTTCTTGTCCATTTTAAGATTAACCTGTTTTTTATACACGACAATTCAATATAATTGATCTAACAAATTAAGTTGACTTAACCGTATTTATGTAAATCGGTCATTGATTAAGACTACTACAAATAGGTTGTAACTAATAACTAAACTAAAATAACTAACAACTTCAGACAGTTATTATGACAATTACAAAGAGATCATTAAGAATACGTACTACCAATTAAATTAAATAATATGTAACTGAAGGCAACCATAAAATTTTGAAAAAAAATTTTTCAAAATTTTATTTCCTTCCCATACATGTGATGTGGCGATGACATTTTATTTCGTCGTGTATCTCCACGTATGTAGTATGGTTGAATAGGTCTTTTGAAATGACTTCAGGGTTGTTAATACTGTTTTTCAATTTAATGCTCCATATACGAAATATTAAACTTTAAAGTGCAAATTTTTGTTCCAGCAGGGCGTCCCTTTAAAAGCTAAACTGCTAGGAACCCTACATTGTGCGTGGCTCGACACGCATTTGACCGTTTTATTTTAAAATAAAGTCGTCATTATAAACAATTGTCTCAGGAAAATTACTTTCTTTTTTGAAGTAGTAAATTATAATTGTTGCATGTGATACGCTATAGATAGATAGATTTTTTTTATAAGTATACCTAAAAATTAATAAACAATACATAAAGAAACAAGAAATAAACGTATACAAATGGCGGTCTTATTTCTCAAAGCAATTCTTCCAGACCTCCAATCTATAGCCCATTTCTTTTAATTGCCTATATTAGTGTTTCTAAATTCACTTTCCTAGAAATTCTTTTTTACAGTAAGGAATGTTCTAAGACCATTGGACAATTTTATTTTCAGATTAAAGTTAGGTAAGGATATAGGTAAGTTTAACTTTTTGGCTGCTCCTAGGCCTATATTATGGCACAAACAAATACAAAATGAATACCAAAAATAATAAAGTTACTATGTTTATAAAAATATATACGTACTTGTATGTATACTAACTAATGGCGCTAATTTAGTTTATTTCATGCGGTTGTGCAACTAAATGTAAATCATGTGATACTATAAGTACTTCATTGCACTTAAACCTACTGTGATGTATCATTTTATTGAAATAGCGGGTTATAATTGGTAATAGGTACCTAAGAATTGTATATTTCATTAGACTTAAACTAATATACACTGTTGCGCCATAAAAAATATTATATATAATCTGGTTACCAAATTAAAAAATCGCTTCATATCAAATACATGTTTACGATTGTTATTCGTAGGTTAACGATTATTTATTTAGTTAATTTGTTTAGTTCATACAGTTATTCCAGACCTAAAGGTGAGATGACAATCATATGACGATTTTGTTTGAAATTTCTGTAATCGCTTTTGAAATATCGGTATAAATTATGATCTAAGTCCCTTAACGTTTCGTTTAATAATTAAATTACATATTAGTCAAAGGAGCTACTGGATATGCTTATGCCAGCAGATGCCATATTAGCCAGAAGATCTACTGGATATGTTTATGCCAGCAGATGCTTAATTGACAACACAAGGTCATACCTTTATCTACCTATTAATTGACGTCTATTTCGTGGGATTGTGCAATTAAGCAATTAAATATTAGTCAGAAGCTACTGGATATGTTTATGCTAGTAGATACTTAATCGACTACTCAAGTTCATACCTATATCTACCTATTAATTGACGTCTATTTCGTGGGGTTGTGCAATTAAATATTCATCAGAGAAGCTACTGGATATGTTTATGCTAGCAGATGCTTAATTGACTACTCAAGTTCATACCTATATCTACTTATTAATTGACGACTATTTACATGAGGTTGTGCAATTCCATATTGGTCAAAGGAGCTACTGGATATGTTTATACGAGCAGATGCTTAACAACACAAGGTAACAACTGCAACTATAATAGATCATGATTAAAATTAATATTATAGAAGTCAGGTTTTTACTGGAAAAATACTAAAAAAATAATCATATAATATATCGCATAGTACATATTATGATACTGCGTAGATAAATATTGTTACCAACTACTAAAGCTTGAAATGTTGATGTTTAACAGAAAAATCGTCATTGCTTTTGAATCAGTACAAAAACTACGCTCATTAGGTAAAGTGTAGTTGACAATTTTAATTTCATAACTAGTTATCAATATTATAAATTCATATTGCTTATATTATCATTAATCATTATACAGCCATACCTATATATTTTCTAAAATGTCCGTACATATTGGCCAAAAAAAACTGGACTTCTACGGTCTACCATAAAGCTAAAAAAGTCATTACCTATAGTATAATCCGACAAGTCATATAATATAGTTAGCTGGTCCCTGGAATATTTTCAGCTAGGTATATTAATTATTTAATTTTATTTTAAATTAAGTTAACTAAGGTGTCAACTACACAATCAATGTTATTTGTAAATTAACTAACAGGTCTATAGGGCTCATTATTTTAAGATAATTTCCTTTTATTACTATTTATCAGATTTACCTTATTTATTTGTAAAAATAACCTGGTTATAAAAGTTTTTTTTTTGTTGCTAGTTATTTCTATGATACAAATGATTCATCGGTTTTTAAATTATATAATTCTAATTTCAAAATTATATTACGTAAGTACCTAAGTATTAATTTGTTATATATCTAAAGTTTTTAAGACACGTTGAGCCCTTTTAAATAAATTATTCTTCAATTTCCTAGTTTTATTAACCTTCTTAAATCATCATGTTGTCTTAGGAATCACCCTGTCACCCCGTGACCACGATTACTGCAAAATTTGCACCGTGTTTGACACGTCGGGACAAAAGTAATTATAAATATACGCGACTTAAAGTGTTTAAAGTTGTGTTATTACTATTTTAATCATTTTAAGTTTTCGTATTATTCTTATATGAGCTTAATCATTAGCACCTGAATATCATAATACTAAGATATCATTTTCCTTAAAGCCTAATAATAACCATATATTTTCATCATCGTGCTGTAATATTAGTATTTCAAATATCACTGGGATCCCTTTTCTAAAATTGAACGTGAGTGTCTTAAATATTCTCCCATACAAATTAGCATTTTAAGGTTTATTTTATCTTTCTATTATTGTAAGGTTTCTAGGACATAACTATCTTGGTAATACTGTATTATTAACTAGTTCAGTTTTTTAAGTACGGATATATATTTTTTTTAATTTAGAAAATGTACATTTTCTAAATTAAAAAAAATATATTTTCAAGTTTTAATTTATTCTGTGATATTGGTGATTTGTAAATCCTTTCTTCTGTATCATCAAGATAATTATTTGGTTGCTTATTTTTCATAGTAAGATTTTATTCAACTTTGGTTACATGGTTTTCCTATGCTGCCAATTATGAATAATACTTTATTTTTATTTCTGAATTGAGTTCTTGACTATTCTTATATTAAGCTTATATGTATTTTGCAGTAAGAGGCAAAAAACATTATTAGACTAACTTTATTTAATATTTTCCACGTATCAAATTAAATTATCTAGCTCGTAATATAATGGACACTTAGTTTTCTTCCTAAGATTTTGACCTACTAGAATATAATAACCATTCTTCTTAGCTTGATTACTTGGTTATTTTATGTCATTCCTGTTTTCATAATTATAAGGCTATAATAATTAATGCATAATTATATTTAAACACATATTTGCTACTACTTATTCTTGCGTAGATATTTACTTACAAAAAATAAATACTAGTTCTGCCTTTATATGTATAGGTATTATTGTTGTTTTGTTCTATTGTTGTTATACTTATTATTGTTTTGGGTACAATTATATTGACAATATTTATTTTCTGAGTTCGATTACTTAGCTTTTTGTATCCCTAGTAAGTATTATTAAGAAAACATATATATAAGTATAGCTGATACCTACTTTTACTAATACTTACTACTTAGTTTCTAGTAGACACTTTGGTCTGGTTATCTTATTTACTTTTATAACTAGCAGTATTGTAGTCAGAAGTACTAGTATCCTATTTATACCTAATATTGTATTTGACATTTCTCTGGCGTTTAAATTAAATATGTTTTGTATAATATAACATATTGCTAAGATTCTTCTTAGCATTTGGCGCACCTGTACCTAGACCCTAATCATTCTTGGTTTCATTTTCACGCTAAGGTAATTATTAATAGCTTCTTTATTGATAATATAATATTCATTATTTTTATGACCTCTGCGTCTTATGATTCTGATTATTAAACTTCCATCCCAACCCGTGCTTATTTTCTTAGTGTCCTTGTTAACTTTAATAGTAACATATCGTTTCGTCATATACTTCATTGTGTATATTTGAGATTTCATCCTCCTATAATATATCTATCCCAATTATTACTAGGCCTTTGTTCTTATAATGACCCTAATTGTACGTGGGTGTCTCAACTTGGCTGTGATTCTAATCTTGGTTTCTTTTTCTTATTAATATTTCTCTTTTCCTATAATTATCTGGATTATATTCCAGTTCGTTTGTATTTTTAATATTTCCTGCTAATATTATATTTATCTTAGAATTCCTAATTTTACGCCGGTACTACGTAAACTCAATCCTTATTTATTCTACAGTTAACTACAAATTATTTTCAGGTTTATTTTTATTGGTATCTATATAATATTAAGTTTATTAATATATTGTTATCTTTATTCTTCTTTAATGTCTTATTCTTCATATGGTTATTTTTCTCTTGCTTGTTTTTTCTATGATAATTTTATTATAATTCTTACGTTTCCTATTGAGCCTAAATTATAGCCACGCAAACAACATTAGAATTAACATATTTTACATGCCTACTATCTACGTCATTTTTAATAAAATATATACCTCGTAAGTGTTTAATTTTCTTCCTTGGTATTTGACCTACTTGTATCATAAACTGTTGTAGGATAATTACTTTTCTTCTTTAAAGTAGTAAATTATAATTATTACATGTGATACGGTATAGCCCATTTATTTTATATGCCAATACTATTTTTTCGAAATTCAAGTTCCTACAAAGACTTTTTTACGCTAAGGAATTATGTTCTATGGAAAGGCTTATGTTCTAAGACCGTGTTCGTGTAGCATTTTCAGATAAAATTTGGGTAAAGATATAGGTAAGTATTACTTTCTCGGCTTCTCCTAGGCCTAAATTGTGGCTAGTTAAATACTTAATTGATACCAAAATAGAAAAATTTGATATAATTATACAAATGGCCGACTTGTAAAGGTATACTAATGGCACTGATTTAGTTTATTTCGTGTGGTTATGCAATTCTATGTAACTCATGTGATGATTTATTTTATTGAAACAGCTGGTTATAATTGATAATACCTAATCATTTTTTCATCTTCAACCTTAAATTGCTACACGCATACGGTTGCTACAAAAAAAAAACTATAAATATTCCTATTTTCATTTTGAAAAAACGCACTTCATATCAAATACAACTTTATGATTATTTATCTAGGCAATTTGTTTGGTTAATATATAATAGATCTAAAGGTGAGATGACAATCATCACATAAATTGAAACGATATAAGTATGACGATTTTGTTTGGAATTCCTATACTCGCTTTTGAAATATCGGTATAAATTATGAAGTCCCTTAACTTTGCGATTAATTTTCACTATATTTTATAGTCACAGAAATAAACCTTCATAGGTAATTTAAATATAACTATATTAGAAAATATGCCAATATACTTAGCTTTAATTATAATCTACCTATTATTTTACGTCTATTTCGTTAGGTTGTGCAATTACATATTAGTCAGAGAAGCTACTGGAAATGCTTATGTCAGCAGATGCTTAATTGACAACACAAGGTCATACCTATATCTACCTATTAATTGACGTCTATTTCGTGGGGTTGTGCAATTACATATTAGTCTGAAATCTACTGGATATGTTTATGCTAGTAGATACTTAATTGTCAACACAAGTTCATACCTATATATACCAATTAATTGACGACTATTTCATGAGGTTGTGTAGTTACATATTGGTCAGAGGAGCTACTGGATATGCTTATGCCAACATAGGCTTAATTGACATCACAAAATCATACCTATGTCTTCCTATTAATTGACTACTATTTCAAAAGGTTGTGCAGTACCATATTGGTCAGAGTAGCTACTGGATATGTTTATGCCAGCAGATGCTTAATTGACAACACAAGGTCATACCTATATCTACCTATTAATTGACGACTATTTCATGAACTTGTGCAATTAAATATTAGTCATAGGAGCTACTTAATATCCTTATGCCCGCAGATGCTTAATTGACAACACAAGGTCATACCTATATATACCTTTTAATTGACATCTATTTCGTGAGGTTGTGCAATTACATATTAGTCAGAGGAGCTACTGTAAGTACCTATATGCTTATGCCAGCAGATTCTTAATTGACAACACAAGGTCATACCTATATCTACCTATTAATTGACGACTATTTCATGAAGTTATGCAATATATAGCTACTGGATATATGTTTATGCCAGCAGATGCTTAATTGACAACACAAGGTCTTACCTATATCTACCTATTAATTGACGACTATTTCATGAAGTTATGCAATTAAATATTAGTCATAGGAGCTACTAAATATCCTTATGCCCGCAGATGCTTAATTGACAACACAAGGTCATACCTATATCTACCTATTAATAGACGTCTATTTTGTGAGGTTGTGCAATTACATATTAGTCAGAGGAGCTACTGTAAGTACTGTAAGGTATCGCCGATGTAATGAAGGTAGATTATTGTTTGGTCCATTAAATCAGTTAGCCACCCACCGCTGTGTTTCATTGACGTTGCACTGGCGACGAGGCGGAAATATCGCAAAAATAGAATATTTTTCGATAAGTTGGAACCTAATACGTGCAGTGAATAATACTAATCCGTGAAATCATGCCTTTTGGTAAAATAGAATGGTTCGAATTGCATTCTAAGCAGTGGTCGGCATATGTACGTCGTATCAAGCAGTTTATGCTCCTCAACGAAATAAAACCTAACCTCCAAGTTGCGACATTAATTACGTTAGTTGGTGAACCAACTTATAATTTGATGTGTGATCTTTGTGCTCCAATGAATCCCGAAGATAAGACATTCGACGAGTTGGTTAAAATTGTGGCTGAGCATCTGGAGCCACAACGATCAGTGATAGCTGAAAGACACGTGTTTAGACTTCGTCGTCAGAAATCAGGAGAACCACTGACCGAATATTTACAAAATCTGAAGCATCTCGCTGCAACTTGTGAATTCGGCCGAACGTTAGAAGAAAATCTTCGCGATCAATTTGTTTCGGGCTTGGCTAGTGATGATATGAGGTCTCGTCTATTTGCCGAAAAGGATATACAGTATAAGAAGGCGGTGGAGCTAGCTTTGGCTTTGGAGGCGGCTGAAAAGCATGCCGAGCGAAGTGCCATGAGCGGCGGCGGTGATGCGAGCACGCGTCCCGGCTGCGCGGGCGCCAGCTCGGGCGCGTTGGCGCCGCGCTCCGGGAGCAGCGAGGCGGGCGAAGGCCTGCATGCGGTCCGCAATGCGCGCCAAGGGGCGCAGCATGCGGGACCCTCTACGTGTTGGCGGTGCGGCAAGGCGCACCGAGCAGATAAGTGTCGCTTCAAACAATATAACTGTAATGTGTGTAATCGTAAAGGTCACTTAAAAGCTATGTGCAGGATGTCGGAAAGTAAGCCTCCCGCGGATCGAAAACATAATTTTATTGACGATGATGATGACTCAGATAATGAAATGTTTAATATTAAAGTAGTCGCGGAAGGAGATAAACCGTATTTTGTTAATGTGAGCATTGGCAACTGTAAGCTGCAGTGTGAAATAGATACCGGTAGCAAAATTTCAGCGATTAACGAGGAATATTATCAGCGTTTGTTTTCTGAGTATCTGCTTCATAATGATCGGCTTAGTCTATCATCCTACATAAAATCATAAGCTGCTAACTTAACTGCCCAGCGCTGCAACCTACTAGCTGCTGTTTGCGGAATACCACCTTTTGGACCAAAAATGTATGTGAGAGGCTTATGGTCGGTTTTTAATAAAAAATATTTACTAAACAAGTACTGGTGGTGTTTTTGTACTCCGTATAAGATGGCTAGTGCCTCTTTGTCTAACTGGCTATATTTTTTTTCAGTATCCGAAAGTGTTCGCGACGCACAGCTTATGGGCCTTTCCGAACCATCATCCTACACTAGCGCTCCCATTGAATCACTCGGCTATATCAAAGTTGATGCTCGCATTGAGAACAATTTACAAAAAGGTTTAAAACTTTACGTAATTAGAAACGGCAGTAGACCCATTTTAGGTAGAAACTGGATGCGTCATTTTAATATTAATCAGTTATCAATCAATAATATTCAGGCGGCGGAAGAGAAAACTCGTGAGATTATTGTCGAGGAACTAAAAAAAGACTATCCTAATGTATTTACTAATGAATTGGGTAAATGTAAAAAGGAGATTCGATTACAGCTCACAGATAAGGAACCGGTTTTTGTGCGCGCGCGGCCCGTGCCTTTAGCGCTAAGGGAGGCGGTTGAACGTGAACTTGAACGTATGCAGAACAATGGATCTATATATCCGTTAGATAATTCGGAGTATGGAACTCCTATCGTCCCTGTGATAAAACCATCCGGTGAAATTAGAATTTGTGGAGATTATAAAACCACAATAAACCCTAAGCTTAAAAGGGATTATTACCCCCTCCCGCGTATAGAGGAACTGTTTGCAGCTCTTAGTGGAGGTGAAGAGTACTCAAAAATCGACCTTACTACTGCATACTTACAGGTCCCTTTACATAGCGAATCCCAGGCAGTCACTGCAATCTCTACTCACGTGGGAAATTTTGCCTTCAGACGTACACCATATGGTTTGAGTTGTATACCGGAAAAATTTCAAAAAATGATGGAGGAAACACTACGTGGCATCCCTAATACGGTGTGTTTCCTCGATGACATATGCATTACAGCGGAAAATAGAATTACACACTTATGTAATCTGCGAGCTGTACTCGATCGACTTGCTCGAATGGGTCTGACCGTTAAAATAAGTAAATGTAAATTTTTACAAAAAAGTGTATCATACGTAGGGTTTGTAATTGATAAATATGGGTTGCATCCCGATGAGTCGAAGATAGAGGCGATTGTAAAAGCTCCTAGACCTTGTAATGTTACCCAACTGAAGGCGTTCTTAGGAATGTTAAATTATTATGGTAAATTTATAGAAAACCTTAGCACTCGACTGCATCCCTTATATGCTCTTTTAAAGAAAAACGCTTCCTGGCAGTGGAATGAGCAGTGCGAAAGAGCTTTTAACGAAGCGAAGTACAGCTTATCTAGTGATAAAGTGTTAACACACTATGACCCTTCACGCCCTTTAGTGTTGTCGGTGGACTCGAGTTCTTATGGAATAGGGGCGGTGTTATCGCATAGGTATGAAGATGGTTCGGAAAGGCCCATAAGCTGTGCGTCGCGAACACTTTCGGATACTGAAAAAAAATATAGCCAGTTAGACAAAGAGGCACTAGCCATCTTATACGGAGTACAAAAACACCACCAGTACTTGTTTAGTAAATATTTTTTATTAAAAACCGACCATAAGCCTCTCACATACATTTTTGGTCCAAAAGGTGGTATTCCGCAAACAGCAGCTAGTAGGTTGCAGCGCTGGGCAGTTAAGTTAGCAGCTTATGATTTTAATGTTGAATACGTACCATCAAAAAAAAATTGCAATGCAGATGCTCTGAGTCGTTTACCTTTAGTAAGTTCATTACCTTGTAAAAGTTCGAGTGATAATAATAATTATTTATTTTTGTTAAACGACACTTTACCGGTTAACTCCAAAGATATATCTATAGAGACAAAAAAAGATCCGTTGCTCAGTAGAATAGTGGGATACATAATGTTTGGTTGGCCAAATACGTGTGAGAAAGAAGATGAGAAACCATTTTATTATAGAAAAACCGAGCTCTACTTGGATCACGGTTGCATTTTATATAAGTACAGGGTTGTAATCCCATTTAAATTACAAAATCGGGTATTAAGTGAGATACACACGGGCCATCTCGGTATAGTTAAAATGAAATCGATTGCCAGAAATTACGTTTACTGGCCGTCTATAGATAAAGATATAGAAAGGGTAGGTGTAGATTGCCAAGCTTGTGTTAATGTACGCGACGCACCACCCAAGTCTTCATTACACCCCTGGGAATTTCCTGCAGCCCCGTGGCAACGCTTGCATGCAGATTTTGCTCAATATAACGGTAAATACTTTATTGTAGTCATAGACGCCCACTCTAAGTGGCTGGAAGCGGAGGAAATACGTAGTACTTCGGCTTACGATACAATAAAATTTTTCCGAAATATTTTTGCCAAGTTTGGCCTACCACTCCAGCTAGTAACGGACAATGGACCGCCATTTCAAAGTGCCGACTTTAGAGGTTTTTGTCAAAAAAACAACATAAGACATACGACGGTCTCACCATATCGGCCGCAAGGAAATGGTGCGGCTGAAAATTCGGTAAAAGTTATAAAAAAATGTTTAAAAAGGGCTCATTACGAAGGGCACGATTTGTCTATAAGCCTAAGTAGATTTTTGTTCCAATATAGAAATTGCGAACATGCGACTACGGGCGTGGCACCTGCTATTGCTTTGTTAGGTCGCAGGCTTAGAAGCAGACTAGACGCAATTCGACCAAGCACGGCCCTCTGTGTTTCTAACGCACAGGAGAAACAACGAGTAGCTGCTGGTGGTTCGGACCGGCATTACGACGTAGGTGATAAAATATTTACTCGTGACTATTCCAATCGCGCAGACAAATGGACCGCGGGTAAAATTACTGATAAAACTGGTCCGCTATCATACAGAATTAATTTATACAATGGAACTAACTGTCGGAGGCATGCTGATCAAATATTACCAAGTAAACAAGGTAGGTTTTCGTTATCTCGGCGTCATTCGTCGCACTTAACTACTGAAGATGACTGTGTGGAAACAGAGTTACCTAGTAATATGCCTGTTGATAGGGAGCCGATAACAACGGATACAGCAGTAGGTAGATCGCCATCTGGGGACGCACGATCCGTAACGCAACTAGAGTCATCGTCACCACCAGTGCCGCCGCCCGTGCCGGCGTCACCGAAGGCCGCACCTGTCAATGCCACGGAGCGCTCCCTACGAGCTTATAATCGAGAACTGCGTAAATGCGAATCTGGATCGCACCAAAATAGACCGCAGGATGCTAAGTAGGTACTTACATACCTATATATATAAAAAAAAAAAAGTTAAAACAAAACTTCAATTGGGTAGCAATGTAGCTATTTTATGTAATTATATCATGTAGGTAGGTACTTCAATCTACACGAATACATAGTTATTACTATTTTAATTTAGATTTAATACAAGCTATAACGGTAACTGATGTATCATTAAAGACAGATAAGCGTACTCCTATACTAACAATTTTTAAGAGGGAGATAGTGTAAGGTATCGCCGATGTAATGAAGGTAGATTATTGTTTGGTCCATTAAATCAGTTAGCCACCCACCGCTGTGTTTCATTGACGTTGCACGTACCTATATGTTTATGCCAGCAGATTCTTAACAACACAAGGTCATAACTGAAACTAAATCATGTTTAAAATTAATATTCTAGAAGTCAGTTTACGACCGGAAAATACTTAAAAAATAATCATTGTTATATCCCATAGTACATATGATACTGCGTAGATAAATATTGTTACCAACTACTAAAAACATAAAGCTTGAAATGTTGATGTTTAATAGAAAAATCGTCATTATAACCTGCTCTGATAAGGTTATCATATTTTTTTTTAAATTTAAGATACTGCAGATTTGATATTATTTGATATCGTTATAATAAATATTAATTAGAGGTAGCATATTCAAAATGGACTATGGTCAATAGGCACTTGCAAATAAACGAAATATATTAAACTTGTTCAACTTAAGCCTTTATATTATGATAAAAATACTTAGCGTGTGTAGTTTTCAACCCCCGAAAAAACAGAGGGGTCTGTCTATGTCAATGTAGCTTCCAGAAGGTTGAACCGATTTTTATTTATTAGTTTTATTATTATGGCAACCTTGACCTGATACTGTTATTTGTAAAATATCTAAATCCTTGCCAATCTAGACCAGATACATCGTGTTTAGATGGTATTTGGTTGATGTCAGGTTTTTTTTACTATAGTTATGCGTATGAAATATACAATTTTTGTTAAAATATTTTCGAATAGAATAAGCACACACCCAGAGTCTTACAAAAATTGATATCCACCAAGTTCTTTTCCACCAGATATTGTTATTTCTTTTAATTAGTTTAGTACCTAGGTAAAAGTTAAGCCCCAATGTATGAAATAAAAATTAACTTCTATTCATATTAGCCTTTTCTTTAAATTGCTTTTTTTTAGATATCAATTTAATTTTCTACATTTATTACCCATTATACAGCAATATTTACAGATATGAGATTCGTATCAATAACCTAACAAGCCCAAAAACATTCCATTATGGAAGAAATATACTGCTTGAAAGTTGACTGCGTCGTAATAATATTTAATCTATGCATATTCACACAAAGCCTCAAAAATAAACTTCAAGGTTAAACTAAACGATGATGTTCAAATTTACATTTCCGCATAACAAAGTCTTAGTCTACTTATATTACAACAAGTACTATGTAAGACATACTCTAATTTTATATGTATTATTATTTATCATATCTATAATTAGTTGTAGGGTATAATTATCTTCACTAGGTACTTCAATACTTATATAGGTTATTTATTACTTACGTAACAAGTACGAGAACAGCCTATTTTTTTTCTTTTACCTAATTTTTTATCTCACGACATACTAATATTTAATTAGTTAAGATGAATTAATTTATTTGCATAAATGTCTATTTATGTATAGAATAAGTTTTCAGAAGCTTGAATTTGTAACGTTTAAATAATTTCTTATTATTATAATTCCTATTACAGACCCAAAAGTATGATTGTTTATTAAACACAGACGACCCTATGAAATACATTGTGAACAAAGGTATCAAAAAGGATGAAAATTTTTCATATATTAAATAATTGTACATATGCGGTACTGGTTATATTTATTTTTATCTAGTGCGGCATTTTTCGTATTTTAATCAAATTTAATTAGGAAAACTATTATTTGAAAATAATAGTTTTCCTAATTATAACATATAGACATCTAAACGGTATTTTCTATGAAATAACATAACTTGCCTTCCTACATTACTTCTGTTGCTGTATTACTATAAAATACTCTTTCATATTACTCTTAACTATGCCAGATACTAAACGTGTCCAACATATTAAAGGAAAAATATAATAGAGTGAGACCATTCATCATACTTTCTCGCATTTTAGTACCATCGTAATATATTTATAAAATAACTAAAATATAATAGTCATACCTAGCCTAGGTAATACCTAAGTAAATACGTGGCTCGAATAAAAATAGTTATATGTAGTATTGTCATGATTTTATTTCTGCAATTTTAATAATTCCCTAATTCAATGATTGTCTTAATCCTTATATTGTTTCTTACTGGTTGTAATATGATCCGTATTTAATCTTGTGTTAGAAGCTTTTTCAATTATGCTTATTAGATATATATGATTTATTTTTCTTCCTATAATGTGTTTATGATTATTCTTGGCTAAAAGCTCAAATTTTAAAATCATTCACTGTTACTTACGAGGAGTACATATCTCATAATTTCATTAGCACTTAGATTTCTTCCCAGGCATTGGGCCTACTTTATACAAGTTAAAGGATCTTTTCATCCTTGACGTTGTATTTGGCATTTCTCCGGTATAAAATGAGTTCACTATTATCATATAGAAGATATATCACAAACTTATATAGTTATTGTATAGTTTTATTCTTAGCTTTTTGTACGCAAATATAAACATTAATAAATTACTGAGAAAAAATATTAATTCATTAAACTTTTTAAAGTACTAAATTAGATTAATTGCAGGTAATGCAATCGTAATTTTTTTTTAAGTAACTGTGAGTCCTTTTTTCAATTCACGTTTCAGCGAATATTAAATAATTATTATATAACATATATAATAGCCATTCTTGGTTTTCTTCTACAAACAAATAATCGGTCACTTTTTAAAATGTTCATAATTCTTATTAGTTCACTCCTTTACTCCCCACGAGCGATTTTTTAGTTTTATATAATTATCCCAACCATTATCTGTTTTCCTATTTATGAGCTTAACGATTCATCCGTTTATTACTATCCTCATTTTATTTACTAAGATATCGTTTTCTTCGTGTAATCCTGATTACTTTGAGGTATCATGCTCTAACATTACCAGGTTCTTTATACTTTAAATGATGCAAATAATTGTAAATGGTTGCCTAAATCTTTCGAAGCTAATCCTTCTTAAAATACATTTTCTTATTTTCAAAAATATCTTCCCGTAAAATTATCTGTAACTTACTTAAGTTTGTTAGTAATATTTCCCAATAATTCTATTTTCCTATTGTTATTCCTTACCATTATTAATAGCCGATTTTCAAATATATTTAATCCTAATTATTTTAGTTACGTCTTAATTTTTTCGTAATTATTCTTTAGGTTCGTTGTTTTTCCTATGATACTAAATTATTCCCAAGTTTCACTTCTTTCCCGTTATTATAATAATTAATTTAATGTATGTACTTAATATTGTCTAAGATGTCTTGTTTGCCACATTTATGATTCCTTTTTTCTGGGGTTGCTTGGTTTTTCTATTCTGATATAAATGCAATTCATTACATTACTATTTATTCCTTTAATATTTTTTATACATGATTGTAAAAATAAAACCATCTTTTAATAAATTTTACTACGCCTTCTTCAAAGAAAATTACGATATTTTTTATTAATTCTACTACGTCTCCTTCATATAAATATATCTCGCAATATACCTAAATTGTGCTTAATTTTCTTCCTATGCATTTTTGTCTTCTTCAACTTTAAATAATTTATTGCATGTAAGTAATATTTTGTACGAATATATTTATTCGTAGAATATGACGGTATATTTTATTTATATGGATATTTAGGTACTATCAGAATTTCTTATCAACCCTGCCAAACGATGATGTTCAAATCCGTATTTGCGCGGGGTAAGTTTCTCAATTATTTCCGCGCAAATATGTTTTTACATTATATTTCAAGCGCTGATCATGTTTTTAATATATATTTAACCTATTAACTTCAAAACCTTCATAAGAGCGTAGTAGACCAGACACTTAAATTAAATAAATGGATTGACTTTTGACTTGACCTACTACAAATAGAAGGTACCAAACGCATAGAGTTTATATATTAATAAAACATTGCAAATTATGCATAAAAACAACTATTATTTTGAAAATTACGGAAAATAATAGGTTATTACGTTAGTACCGATAAGTTTTGCCGTAATTTTATTACATAACTACCATACTAGTCTATAAATATATTTAACCTATAAGTTAAAATTAATTACCTATTTTTATTCTACTACATTTAAGCAAAACATTGCAAAATACGTAACTGTAACTGATATTTTAATAGTTTTCGTAAATTTAAACTAACATTTATATGTAAGTACTTAGCTACTTTATCCATTTACAATAAAGCGTAATATCATTTTTACCTTTGGTTTCTTATTCTAAAACTACGTTTTCATATTATATATTATATCTTTCATAGTCTCGATTTAGTTAACTACCTACTTAGTTCCACTAGGACTTATTCTCATTTTGTATTGCCATATTTGACTTTATCCTATCATGGTAATAATATCAATTTAAATTAAATTTTCCAACGACTTCTCATCCCTATTAAATCTGTATTTTTGTAAATCTCTTTCAAACTCATTCATAGATCTTTTTTCATAGATTTATATTTAAGTTTATTTATATATAGTAACTTTAAAATTATCTGTACTAGTATTTATAAAGTAAGTAGGTAGGTAATCGTAAATGTGGGCATTACAGTAAGATTAATTTGCAATTCTCGTTTACCAAAAAGTTATTCTATTTTTATTCACATTAACCTTAGAACATTTTAAACCTTGTACCAACTTAGGTATTGAATAAAACATGGCTATCCAACTTTATTGTACGTAACCATAATACTAAGGTACTCTTCTAAAATAATTGACATTATGAAAACCTAATGCCAAATTTTTAATTACCTTACGTACTTTTGTTTCGCAATCAATATTAAAAACTTAGGTATGTATGTTTACTGGAACTATGTACCTATACTTAAAAAACAATTACGTATCCATTACTTTTTATTTTTATTTTATATAGTTTTTTGATTGGCCTACGTGCCTATTTTTTATTATGAATTTTATTTTTTCTTCCCAAAATGCATCTTTGAGGATGAGGCAAGAAATTATTGGTATATAATATATACAGGTAAAAAAATCTTAGCTATCTGTCAAGTAAAATGGAAATATTGCCAAGGTAGAATATTTTTTAAATTTCATAAATTAGGTAATCTGACTGAAATATACATAGAAATATGTATAGAAATCAGCCTATTCCTACTAATAGGTTTCTCTAATAAAAAAGTAAGTTTCTCTAATTCCATTTTTAACTGATTAACTAACTGGCCTATCATCTAGGTATACAACCTATATTTAATTATATATTTAGTCGTGATTGTTCAGTTGTCGATTATAGATAGGTATTGGTATTCCAAAAGGTTCACTTTTCTGTTTTAATCAATCAGCCTATTCCTACTAATAGGTTTCTCTAATAAAAAAGTAAGTTTCTCTAATTCCATTTTTTCTTAACTGTTTAACTAACTGGCCTACCATCTAGGTATACAACCTATATTTAATTATGTTATTTAGTCGTGGTTGTTCAGTTGTCAATTATAGATAGATATTGATATTCCAAAAGGTTCACTTTTCTGTTTTAATCTATCAGCCTATTCCTAATTTCCTACTAATAGGTTTCTCTAATAAAAAAGTAAGTTTCTCTAATTCCTTTTTTTCTTATCTGATTAACTAACTGGCCTACCATCTAGGTATACAACCTATATTTAATTATGTTATATAGTCGTGGTTGCTCAGTTGTCAATTATAGATAGATATTGGTATTCCAAAAGGTTCATTTTTCTGTTTTAATCTATCAGCCTTTGCCTAACCTATTAGAATATATATAAACGAAACGATATACATAGATAAAACGTATTATAAAAAATACAGTAGGTATAAAATTTACAGGTAAATATATGATAATAAATTACCGTTTCCGATCCGATCTTTCCTACATCCTAAGATTTTTTTATTTCAAACCTCTGCGTACACCTTACAAATCATAAGCATGACACATTGCACAATAATCATCATTAGAACAAACTGGGGATGTTAGTAAACAAGAAAACAAAACGTTCGATTATAGGTAGGTACATAATTATCAGACCAAATTGTTATTTTATCTACCTAAGCAAGTACCTACGTACTTGATTGGTAAGATTGAAATGGAAAATTCCAATGCAGGCACTGACCTACCTTAGTATGTACACGTCACTTAAGAATATGAAATCAATAAACAAGGGTGAATCGGTACAGCTAGAATTGGAACTGTATATCTCGCAAACTAAAACGTATAATTCCAAACCCACATAGAATATCATTCCTTAGAAGTGTTACTTTAACTTGTTGTTGACTTTAGTGCTCCAAACATAGTATTACTATTTTTGCGCAGCAACGGTGTTCACCTACAAACCCTAACCATGCAGGTGAACACCGCTGCTAAAATGGCTGGCTACCCTACCACTATATACATAACAAAGCAGCACAAAACCTAAAATTCGGAACAAATATACTAAGCAGCTGAAAAACTTTACGTACCTCGCTATGTTTATTTGAGTCGTCATTGCCCTTTTTAATTGTTTTGGGGTTGTTATTGTTTAACCGGGCGATGTATCCGCCATTTTATTTTATAACATAGCCAAACTCCTCTTTCCTGCGTCGAGGCTTGTGATACATGCTTAAAATTGTTTTTTACTCTCTCTGGTATCCTACATTCTGAAATTCTTTCCTAATATTATTTAATTTTACAGATATAATAGCGAACCTCACTACTAGACTTGTGAAACGATTCTAACTGAAACTATGACGTTCTCGTATTTATAACCACTCCTCAACATTTTGCGCATAGCCCGTTTAAGTAGTATCCGACAAAATTGAGAAGGTACGAACCTGCATTGCGATCAATATTAATGTCACAATCAAGAATACTGTCGCGTTATACATTCTAGAATGTTCTTTTACCGCATGAGCAGGATGGAGCTATATGGAAGATAAAGACACGAATACTACGTGAAGGACATAGTTCTAGAAAATTCTATGCAGCTATTGCTAAGAGAAAAAGAGAAGCATATAGAGAAAATGAAACAGCTTAACATTATGGAAAAATCTAGAAGCTATAAATTCGGATTAGGGATACCATATAGAGATCTAAATCCACTCAAGAGTAACATTTAATAAAAAATACATTGGTCCCTTTGTATAAAGCCTTTCAGAAGATTTATAACAGCAATTAACAATAAAAGTATGTTATCCTGATAATTATATGGTTAAATCATTCGATTTTATCCGCATCTAGCGGTCCGCCCCGACTTCGCTCGGCTATTTAACAAGAATTTCAAAAATTATAAATTTTAACATAATAAAGTAGTTATTGTCACATAACTGTAACAGTATTGGGACTTTTTTATAGATAAGTATTGATCTCATCTAAAAAATTTAGCTGTACATCATTTTGCTCTATTTTGAATAATCTTGCAGCGTACGCGATGTAACAATTTTTTCGGTATTGTTTTCGCACTTTGGGTTTGCTACATTATTGAAGTTTTCATACAGTTCCCTAACTTTTTTGAAAATCTTCTATAGCCTATTTTTCCAGGGATAATGTTGGATTCTCAAGGTGAAAGAAATTTTAAATCGTTCCAATAGTTTCAGAGCCTATTCAATGCAAACAAACAAACAATCAAACATTTCCTTTTTGTTTCCTCTTTAGTTTAGACAACATACGAGCAAATAACAAATCTTATATAATGTACAAAATATTTTAATGAATATAAACCAACTAACGTGCTGAGCCATATTATTATTTAAACCATATTATATTTTAGCTCCGTAACAAAATTGGGATATTATCGTATTTTCAAATACCAAACACTGTTATAGTAAAGACTGATGAACTAATCTAACGCTTGGATTAAAATTAAAATAACAACAATTTTAAGAAGACTGCACACAATCATATTTTGTAGTAGCGGGGACTTGTAGTACAAAAATTGCGTAAAAACTTTGTTACTCCTCACTTGGTAAATCATTACCACAAAATGCTATGAATCCCATAAAAATATGGAATTTTTTAGTTATGGCATGTTCTGTACTTTTCACTATGTATAAGCGAGAGAGAGCTATATAAAAGAAGGAGAAATCCTGAGGTTCAATCAATCGTATTCCAGAAACACCTAGTAGTCCTTAAAGAAAAGAGAGCAAGCATTGAAAGAATGAAACAGCAATATCATAACGGAATATTCTAGAAGCCAAGAACTAAGAGCAGTGTGACCAGATAACAGTGTAAAGGTTCCACCTAAACTAAAAAATAATAGCTTCTAGGTTAGCCTGAACAACATCTTCGATCACATCATCACTTACCATCAGGTGAGATAGTGGTCAAAGGCTAACCTATCAAGCATAAAAAAAAAAATAATAGTGACAATAGTTAAAGGTTCGTAAGTACGTATTTTGTTTTTCAAATACCTGAGAATAGAACCCATAAAATATCATAAAGTATTTACACGGAAAAAGCAAAAATATATTTTTGTAAATGTTTATAATTAACCTTACATTTTGAGAGTTTCTGGTCACTGTAACCTTATTTTGCATGAAGACCGCGTTATAATAAGAAATATCTGTAATAAATAAATATGAACCCTTGAATTGATTACGATTTTACACCATTTTAGGATAGCACAGATACTGATATATGAAGATACTTTAATACTGGTTTACAAAGTAGCTTCCTTGCCTTAACTAGCGATTAAATAATTCCTGTATATTATTACAAATCAATCCATTTTACACGCTTATAAAATATTAAGAGATACCTTATCTTAGATTATGGCAAATGAAATTAATTTTATTGCGTAGAAAACACAATGCAACAGAATATACTCTCCGTATCAGTTTTATATATTAATTCAAATGATTAAACGGCATAAATAAGCACTAAAGAGATGAAACATCACAACAACAACAAATCATGAATTTTATATGTAGGCATTAATCAGGAATTGTATAAAACCAAATAAATACATATAATTATACAATGTATCAATAAAAAAAAAATTACCATAAACCTGGGGTAAAGTTGTGCTATGGCATGTTGTTGTATTGTGTACTCTGTCTAACATGTATCATTCTATCCTTGTTTTTCACCGAGTCTTCGTTTCTATTGGCTGCTTAATATAATTTTTCTGGAGCATTCCACCCTCTCATTTCTGATTGGCTGCAACGAGACGTTTCTAGAAAGTTCTTTTCAGCTATTGGTCAGAAACTGAGGGGTATATAAAGGCACGTGGAGCGCGCGAAAGCATTCAGTATTTGAATACACACAAGAAGCGAAGTTACAACAGAAGTGATACGGTAAAAATACCAATCAAGCGATCTACGAAGAAGTATTGTGATAAATTAAAGTGAATTATTGGCGTAAATATACATTCATTAAAGAAAAAGCAAAGAAAATGCCAGCTGTAGGAATCGACCTTGGAACTACTTACTCCTGTGTCGGAGTATGGCAAAATGGGAATGTGGAGATCATCGCTAACGACCAAGGCAACAGAACAACACCCTCATACGTCGCATTCACGGACACAGAACGGCTGATTGGAGATGCTGCGAAGAACCAAGTCGCCCTCAATCCTACCAACACCGTCTTCGATGCGAAACGACTCATCGGCCGCAAGTTTGATGACACGAAAATTCAACAAGATATGCAGCATTGGCCCTTTAAGGTTGTATCTGACTGTGGCAAACCCAAGATACAAGTTGAGTTTAAAGGCGAAAATAAAAGGTTTGCACCAGAAGAAATCAGCAGCATGGTTTTAACAAAGATGAAGGAAACCGCCGAAGCCTATTTGGGAACCACAGTGAGGGATGCAGTCATCACAGTGCCCGCGTACTTCAACGACTCACAGCGTCAAGCCACTAAAGATGCCGGAGCTATTGCAGGACTCAACGTTCTGCGCATTATCAATGAACCGACAGCTGCAGCTCTCGCCTACGGGCTCGATAAGAACTTGAAAGGTGAGCGAAATGTTTTGATCTTCGATCTGGGAGGTGGCACCTTCGATGTCTCTATTCTAACAATCGACGAAGGGTCTTTGTTTGAAGTCAAGTCGACTGCAGGTGACACTCATCTAGGCGGTGAAGACTTCGACAACCGGCTTGTAAACCATCTTGCGGACGAATTCAAACGCAAATTTAAGAAAGATCTCAAAGGCAATCCACGTGCACTAAGAAGATTACGCACAGCCGCAGAGAGGGCTAAACGCACTCTATCATCAAGCACTGAAGCAAGTATTGAGATTGACGCCCTTCATGAAGGCATCGACTTTTATACCAGAGTGTCACGCGCTCGGTTTGAAGAGATGAACTCGGATCTCTTCCGAGGCACCCTCGAGCCCGTTGAGAAGGCGCTCAAAGACGCCAAACTAGACAAGAGCTCTATCCACGACGTGGTGCTAGTTGGAGGGTCAACCCGTATTCCGAAAATTCAGAGTATGCTGCAAAACTTCTTCTGCGGTAAAAAACTGAACCTATCCATCAATCCAGACGAAGCAGTGGCATACGGCGCCGCCGTTCAAGCAGCTATCCTCAGCGGTGAACAACATAGCAAGATCCAAGATGTCCTCTTAGTTGATGTAGCGCCTTTGTCACTGGGTATTGAAACAGCTGGAGGGGTCATGACTAAGATAATCGAAAGGAATGCGAAGATACCCTGTAAGCAATCTCAGACTTTCACTACCTACGCTGACAATCAACCCGCCGTCACTATTCAAGTATACGAAGGTGAGCGAGCGATGACCAAAGATAACAACTTGCTTGGTCGCTTCGACTTGACCGGAATACCACCAGCGCCACGTGGAGTGCCCAAGATCGACGTCACCTTTGATTTGGACGCCAATGGCATTCTAAACGTATCTGCTAAAGATAACAGCACTGGCCGCAGCAAGAATATCGTTATTAAGAATCATAAAGGTCGGCTATCTCAGGCTGAAATCGACAGAATGGTTGCTGAAGCAGAGAGATACAAAGAAGAAGACGAGCGCCAGCGTGATCGTGTTTCAGCGCGTAACCAGCTAGAAACGTACGTGTTCAGCGTAAAGCAGGCGTTGGACGAAGCCGGTGATAAATTAAACGACCAGGACAAGGAGATCGCACGCCGCGAGTGCGATAATGCATTGAAGTGGATCGACAACAACACTCTGGCTGAGAAAGACGAGTACGAACACAAACTAAAGGATCTGCAAAGGATATGCTCACCTGTGATGAGCAAAATGCATGGTGCGGGGGCTGGAGCAACACCGGACTTCCAGCAGCGTTCTCAACCATCACATCCCAACTATTCAGGACCAACAGTGGAGGAAGTGGATTAAGGTATCCATGTTAATAGTGCTGCGAAATTCTAGTCCCACCTAAAATAATCGAAATTAGTTCCTAACTTTTGTCTAGGAAGTTCAGTATTAATTAAGTTAATAATTTAGTTTTAAGTAATTATTTTTACTTTACTTTTTTCCGACAAAATGATCAAAGGCTAAATAAAATAACTTAAAATTTGAATTTTATTGGTTTCATTGACATGTACCACAAAATATCCTAAATCTGCAAAATAGTTGCACTAAAATATAACTACATATATAACTAGATAGGTAGAAATAACCTTATAGGTCATTGGTAAGGTAATCATTGGTATTTTAGCACCACAATGCGAGTAATTACCATTTATCAACTACACAGTACGGTTGATTACATTTGTATACGAATGGTCATGCTATATTATATAACAAGGTCTTTTTCCACCCTTCTACCCTCCCACAGAAGTTTGGATATTTAGTTCGATAATTGACCTAGCAAGAAATAATTTAGCGCTTCTATCGTTCAAGATAAACCAACACAAAGTTTTCCTAATTATGTTATAGGTAACTAAGAAACGTGTAAGGAACTTAACAAATATTCTCGTGAATATGCTGTCCTAATTCGCAATCTTACTCCTTTACAAAAAGCTGCATATAATGGACTCTACATACGAGTATTGTCCACAAATAAAACAATTTAATAATAAATACCGCTTCTAACACTTAAAACTATGAAATAACTATAATATAGCCGATTGCTGATTGATAATTTGCAATAACTTTCTTATTTGGTTTTCCACAAGAAAGTTAATTCGTAGATTTCAGCATTAAAACAGGAGCCTTTATTTTATTTTAACCCTTCATTTATAAATTCTGCTTACGGGTTGATAGTCTCTCTTGCCCACAATAATTATCGTAGTCACCTATGATTGCCGATGAAATTGTTCAAATTATTAGGTCATCGAGGTATTCTAGGATTTTTTTGCAGCTCATTAAAGGCCTGTTTCAGAATGTTCGAGTAAGTTCCGGTTTAACTACCCAGAACATACTTAATAAATAAAACACTATCTTTGCGTTTCATAGTCATCAATTTTGCCTATCCATCGGTTAAAGCTTGAAACGCGCTGCGCGTTAACTGTAATTTTTATCATTCAGTTATTTTATGTGTTAACAGCCCGTTGTTAGCAACCCGAAATTTTATTAGGACATTCTGAAACGGCCCCAAAGTGTAACTAAGATACAACTTAAGTGAACTTGATGATAATAACCAACTGATAACCAACTTGGTGTACCTGATAAGCCCAACAAAAATGAATTACTTAATAAATATATGTATTGTACTATTATATACTTATGTATTGTACTAGCTGCTACCCGCGGCTTCACTCGCGTGAGCAAAATGCCACCCATATCAACTTTCAAGTAACCTGACAAAATCTCTCTTTAATAATATTCTTCTAGCTGGCCCGTTGATTTGAACCAAGTATCTACCTACCTAATCTACTCAGATTTTTTATTTTCAGAATATATTTTATTAGATAGAAAGATAGATAGAAAACTCTTTATTGTTACACCACTTTTGAAATATAAAAGCTTACAAATTAAATAATTATAACATAGTGTTACAATGGGCGGCCTTATCACTAAAAGTATTAGCTTATTATTGAAGAAAAATTATTAAATGATTTTGTATTAATTCGAAAGCAATAAACAATAGGTTCTCTCATTAAACGTATAACTCAACCGGCTCAACATTTGCAAAATACATGGAGTAGGTACTTGACATTTTAAACCTAAACATTCAATTTTGAACCACCATTTATAATTATGTGCCCACGTATTGAGGGAAGCTCTACCTTGAAGACACGTACAAATGGGACTCGCTCACCGAGGAGGGTTCCATTCCGTACCTACTGAATCACCCGGCTCGTCCACTGCTGAACACAGCCTCCCACAATAAAGGGAGTTTTGCTATGAACCCAACATTTGACAATTGGCTTGGGGATCGCAGTGTCAGGTGGCAATTCTTCAGGAGGCGCTATTGCCCAATATAATAATAATATTAATAACTTCAGGTAAGTTACTCAGTAATATTTTCCATTCGTCGCCTCTTACGACTCCCACAGGAAAAATCGGGGGAGCAATTCTAGCCCGGCATCCCCCACGGGCTGCCGTTCTTTACCACCACACAATAAAATATTATACCACCGTCCCCATTCTGTCTCCGGACTACCAGACAGACGAGACGGCAAAACGGCACTGTTAGTAATATGGTAGATAATGTATATATTTTTTAATATTTTTATGTTTGCAATAATGCATGCTCTGCGATTAATATTTTTGTAACGTAAGTAGATATTCCACCAGCACTTATTCATCTACGAGCGGTTTGCTTCCATATATATCAAGCTTACGGCCAATAAGTGGAATGCATTGCCTGAGTCTGTGTTCCCTGACACACATAAGCTGGGTGTCTTTATAAGGCAAGAGTAAATATGCGTCTCTTATCTTTTCATCATCTTCTATGCGAGAGCGTACCATCGTCAACCGCATCGTCACTTAACCTCAACTAAGGTTGCAGTCAAACGCAATTCAGAATAAAATAAATTAACAATTGATTTAATTTTTTTCAGTTTGACATCTTTATCTGGCGTACGATTCCACTTGGCATATTATATTATATCAATTATTAGTGTTTAATTAATAACAGAACTATGTACGTGAAGTTTAAGGTTTGAATATTACTGTTTCTAAAAGGGTAAAAATAATAGCACGATTGTGTGATGTGTGTTTGTGCCCTTAATTTTGTTTTAATCTATATTTTTCTTACGAAATATGTTATTTGCAATATTTACCAATGTAGAATTAAAATTTTAACTGGCTTGTAATTTTTGCATCTCTCGTCTCTTCACATTATTTGTAGACCTCGTCATGGGTTTAGATTAAAAGATTTCCGTTTCTTGGTGCGGAACCCTAATAAAATGTAAGTGATGATGAATGGAAGTGATAAATGAAGTATTGAATTCCTCGGACTACATTCTATGTACCAATAAAAATTGGTACCTATACATTGTATACATAATCGGTTCGGTAGTTTTCACGTGATGCGAATGCATACAGAGAGATGAGTCATTATAATATTTTCAAACAGGTATATTTGTGCTCGGATGAATATTTTTATTTTTTTTAGCCATATTTATTAATTTATAATCCATGGTATTACTACTAAGATATAACCATAAAATACAAAAATAATATGAAAGATGATCTATTTATTTGTGTACTCCAACATAATAGTATATTAGCTAGCAAGTGAGCTAAGCTGCTCACTATACACGAGGCTGTGGGTTGCAGCCCGAGCCGTAGGCGAGGGCGTAAATCAGCCGAGTGCATAATGAGCAAGTTGCTCACGAGTTTCATACCCACATTTTCAACACACTTGCGAGGTAAAATATAGTATATATATTGCACAAACGTGATACAAAGAACATACGAAAATTATGGAACATAGCGCGCAAGTTTGTTTTGTTTGCGCGCGACATATGTATGGAGTTTGATTGATTACATATACTTAGCCTTACATTACAACCTACTACAAATTATAATTTTAGTGATAAAATGCAAATATTTTATTACAAATTATTGTGAATTATAAATAATTTGATAATAATAATAATGTATAATAATCATATTTTCGTTTTCATTAAGGACACATTTATGTAGGTACCTATATTCTAAAAAATATAAGTGGATCTTCAGCGGTTTAAAACCTCTTTGTTGTTAAACGAAATAGCTCTCTGTTTACTCGCATAACTTTGTAGGGATAATTTTATTACGCACTAGTGTACCTATAATATTTTTATGCACGAGGGTGTTATAGTTCGGTTTATGGCCCTAAGAACGATATAATAATCACAGGCTCACTTTACGAGCAAGGTTGTTTGAAAACTGTTTTAAGGGGACTATATCCTGTAGATATTTTTCTGCAGTACCTATATACAGTTTTGTACATAAATACATAGCATATCTCATGGACTAGAGAACGTTTCTCAATTTATTGAAAATCGGTTAAAAATTACATTAATATTATAAAACAACAATGTTCAAATGTTTACTTCAAAACGATAGCTATCAAGGTAACCTAACACAATGTGACTAAGTTGCCACATCTTTTTATTTGTGGTAGAGCATTTTCTGACTTTAACGTCTGGCTAACTACCATCCTCGTGTTCATAATCTATCGCCAAGCACAAGAACTAACAGCCTTTTTTAAAATGTAGGTAATTGTGACGGAACAAGAACCAGGCCCACCTGATGTTAAGCGGTTACCTCTACTTATAATAGATCCATTTCATCACAAGTGACGAAGTGCACTGCGCCCGTCACCCTGAGACATTCTGTTGTTGAGTCTCACTTATATACCTGTAATTTTATTGGCTCTCAAGGACTGCTGCCGAACCAATTGTTAGATGCTTGGCAACAGATTTTCTACTTGAGCGTGGTAGCTAGCCAGGCGAGCATTCGCAAATTGCCCTTCCACCATGCGGTGAAGCTCAAGCCAGTGGTGGCGGATCGAACCACGGTCTGTAGCATTGCCATTCAGCCATCACTATACTTCAAAACTTTCAGTTAATAAAAACGTTGAAAGATGGAAGAGCTAGCCCTGTTGTGCGTATAGGTTGCACCAACACTACTCAGGCCAAAGTGAGTAGAGGCATGCTGCTCACTCGGCGTATGTTAGGTATATTTAGTATCCTTTTACGACATCCAGCAGGACATACGAAACTAGGTTTTTAATAAATTTAAATACAAATAACATGATATATGATTTAATTCTTCCATTAATACAAAGTTCAATTGTAACCTCATAGTTGGCAAAAAACGATTACTATACTTATATTTATCTTCTAACAAGGGTCAAATAGCATTTCGAGGTGACATTTGTCGATGTCATGATGTGATTACGTCCCAAAACAAACGCCCAATGTGATCATTTTAGCAACCTTTTCCCACAGTCGAATTTGACCGCGAGTTGATGATATGTGGTGTCTACCACTATAGGCCTACCAAACTTTTACTATGAGCACATAAATTCTCACTGAGCGGAATTTCGGCAATTTCATGCCACGGCTGCAGTAAAATCCTGTGGTTTTTGTTAAGGAAGTTCGGAAAGGTGCAGATCATCGAGAAAATACTCTCGTTGGTGCAGATACAGGGGGATGTTTTCTGTTACGGAAGCAGATGTAAGAGGGTCGATTGTATCTACTCCAAAACAAGACTCGTGCCGCACTTTTAATGTGACCATCACTTTGATTCTGCTATTTTTTTTATTTTTTTATGTTAATGTGACGGAACAATCTCGAGGTCCACCTGACGTTAAGTGGACTAACCTCTGCCTATTCAAATTCAAAATCATTTATTCAATTTAGGCGTCCACGACGCTCTTATGAAGGTCAATTACAAACTTTAATATTGAAATATTCTACATTGTACTGCCACGTTCAGCAAAAAAATGTATAGAGCCACTGCGAGAAGAAAGGGCAAGAAACTCGGGGCCATTCTTTTAAACGTCTGTTTACAATTTGTTATAAACAATATAATACAATTATTACAATATTTGTTTAAATTACGTAGGAGACAGGTGATGGCTTGGCAGAGGTGGAATTTTCCAAGCATTTTTGTCGTTTAAGTAATCACAAACTGTGTAGTAGGATTTCTTAATCAAAATGTTTTTCACGTGTAATTTGAATTTTCCTTCTGTGAGCATTGTAATATGTTCGGGAATTTTATCATAAAACCGCACACAATTACCTAAAAAGGACCATTTATTTGTCTTTGCTAATCTAAAACACGGTACCGTTAATTTATATTTGTTCCTAGTGTTGTAATCGTGGTTGTCACTGTTTAAATTAAATTTACTCAATTTTTTCCGAACATACATAATATTTTCAAATATATACACAGATGCATTTCGTCACAAGTCCACCATGTGGTGTACAATGCCCTTCCACCATGCGATGAAGCTCAAGCCCGTGGCGGGATTTGAACCATGGACCATCGATTCGAGCCATCACTGCTTCAAAATAATAATAGGCGAATCGTTATTTTTGCTTTTGAGTTCCACCACATAGGCAGAATCATCAAATTGAGCCCAAACATTGATCTTCCCGTCCCATGTACTTCAAGCAGTCTTCTTTTACTCTAGTAGGTATTAAGAGATTTTTGTTTGGATGATCTAAATTTTCGTAATATACATAGGTACAAATGCTTGAGTGGCATCTATTGTAGCAGCCACAACATTTTTAATTGAACAAGATAAGATTGAGCAACAGGAATTTGCGTACCCCTAGGTACGCGTTTTAACACAGGAACAGTATTTTTCTACGAGCTCAAAACGCTCCTGAACTAGCTGAAAAAGGTGTAGGCTCGCAACGCAACTACGTGTGCTGAAAGGGGCATTTCGAATTTTACCTTTGTGATACCTTAATTGGTGAATTTTAAAGCTTTTATGACCATTAATGACGAGCGGGTGCACTGCGGACACAAAATCTGGCTCTGTTGCGATACAAAGGCACCCACAACTGCAAAAATCGAACGACTGATTACACTTCTTGACAATAACTGTCATTCCCAAAGAATACCTATCGGGTGCGCGTGATTTGATTTGATTTAGAAATTCATTATAATCTTACATACAAACAAAGTGGATATAAATGTTAAGCGACATACCTACTCAAATAGGTTTTCAATTTATTTAATAATATTAATTAGTTTATGTGATATAATTCTCCATTATTACAAAGTTCAACTGTCAAACTCGTGGTTGACAAAAAACGATCTTTAAAGTCCTATCTTTGGCAATGTTTCAAAAATATCCCAAAACGTATTCCCAATGTGATATTTTTTAGAATGTAATCTGGTTTTTATTTTGCTAACGTAGGCTATACGAACGCCATAACGCATCAGATGTAATATCTGTCAATGTCATGTTAACATGTTAAATTTAAACTCAAGTCGTAGTGGCTGTGACGTTTGTAAACTTTGTAAACTGGGCTAAGTGTTGCCAAAACGTTATTTTGCTGACATTTTTCGTTACTTTTGGACCCTCCTCGTTACTTTACCGTTACTAGTCAAAATTGTAACATATGCTTTACTTTCTTAGGCCTGGGGCCAAAAATGATAAATCCAAGAAAAATCTGTCAAATTTATGTTAGAATCACGCATCAAGGCTTTCGTGCCACGCACGACACAGTTGGTGATATGTTTCATATAATTATGGGCATTGCAACAAAACATTTGTTGATCGGTACTTAATACAGTGCAACCTTAATATAACGAACCTCAATATAATGACGTCCTCAATTTAACAAATTCTTCATAATCCCCTTGAATTGTCCATAAGAATCAACGTAAAATATACCTTTACATTGCGAAGATTTCTTGGGAACAACCTCGAATTAACGAATTTTCAACCCAAAACTTTTATTTAAGGTTCTCACCACTACAGCCCTCAATCCCATGGTATATGATTCAGTTTCGACAGGTTTTATTTGTAAAACAATCAGTGTTTTGTTTGATGGGACGTAATGTAAATAGTGATGCTCGTTCCTATTGTTATAGATTCTACAGAAGTTGCAATGGCTCAGAAATGGAAAAGGTGTTCCGTATCAGTCGCAGAAGAGTAAAACATCATTAATGAAATTGACGAAAATCTTACGACGCAGAAATTCCCGCAAGTACATTGGCTACAATTTTAAAATTTAAAGATAAGTCTTGTTGTGCATATCTTTGTAATTAACATTAAATGACCTACATAATGTCTTAATCTATCTTAATACCCACTTTTACAGAATTTATTGCATTTAATTTTGATTGTTAATCTACGGTAAAAAAAATGTTACCTACGTAATTGTTTTTAAATAGAAAATACATACATTACTTTGATAAAAATGTGTTTTCATTTATTAGTAGAAGTTGTTCCCTATAACAAGGTGAGTACGTAATGTTCAGGTGAATAAAACTATTTTTTTACCTCGTTATAACAAATGGTAGACCAAGTCAACCTTAATATAACAAAACTCAGTTTACCGAATTACTTGATATAACGAATATTTACTTGTTCCCTTTCGATTTGTTATATAGAGGTTGCACTGTATGTATATATATTAACAATTTTTCCATCTTATTTTCTCTTTGTTTTGCTTTAAGACGTTACTTTTTTACAAGTTAATTGATTTTTAGGTCAACTGAAAACACGCAATGAGTTTCTATAATAGAATTTCTCCGGAGTTCCACTCTACAAGTTCTGATAAGTGAGTATGTAAATATCAAATATATATAACAAATGGTTTTAGCTTTTGATTACAATATTACCTTGTTACATTCACTGTCGAAAGATATTATTGCTGTAAAGAACATAGGTCTGTTTCCCATAAAAATAAGTAGACAATTTTTAGCAGTTTCAGATATTTTGTCGAGGAATATTGCTGTTTTTAGGGGTTAATGGCACCGTAGCAAGTGATATTACAACAAGGCAAACTATACATAAACTTGAAGAATGGATAAAAATCTAACGTCTTGAAGTGACTAGCGCAGTGCAGTATCGCGGAGAACAAGATGGTTACACTGTAACTGTAACAGACAGGCGTGACGCTTACTATCGGACGGGTTATTTGTTCGCCTCTTCACCACATATCGGAAAATATAAAAAATAAGTAGCTTTAACAATAATCTATAATAAAGAAAAATTTTACACCTCCAAGAGCCTTGGTTTTTTTTCTAATATATATTTCAATCTAATAATTCTTACTGTTTAAAAAAAATGTTCTTTGATTAGACTGGCATATAGACAGGCGGTAAAATTATAAGTGTAGAAAAGATATGGATGGATAGCACGAAGAAGGATATTTGAGCGATAGTTGTCAAAAGTGAGATGAACCGAAAAAGAATAAAGTTGAAGAAAAATATAGGTTTGTTGGTCAGACCCTGCCTGACGTGGGATAAGCTCACTACAGAATATACAACACTTATATATTTTTACGGGTATAGTACCGGATTATACGGTTCACTGGCTGGTTTTACATAAAAACTTTTTATTTCTTGGATTACTTGGTTGGATAAAAAAAAAGAAACGTTGATTGTAAAATTTTAAATTTTGACTACTGCACTGGGGCACGTTCCAGTAAATGTTGGTCGAGCAATATTTGCTCTAAGGCACCTGGAACGACCTATAAAGCTCCTTTCAAAATATGGAATTGACAGCGATGTTTTTAGGTGATAAAATACAGTCTACATTTTTAATAAATGGGGCATAATACGTAATTAAGCAATGTTAACATAGTATGCCACTAATCCTTGGCTTAGCTTGTACAAAATCTATTATTTATTGTAGAATCTGTTACATTTGACAGCTGGCCAAGATTTGGCCGATTCAAAAGGTAGTAAAAATTTGGCCAGGCAGATCAAAATTTGTTCTGACAGGTCGCCCGAAACGGGTATGATCAAATCTTGACAGGATCAAATTAAGTTCGATTAGAGTGCTGGAACGGCGTATATCTGCGTTTAGACCATAATTTGTCTTGGCTGACTGGTAGGAGGAACGCACCCCGTACTTGTTACTTTTGTAATTTTGTTATACGCGCGCTAGCAACACTGTCTGTCTAGTCTGATTTTTTTTTATTACTCGTGCATCTGTATGGTTTCCTCTAGGGCGTTCGGATAGCCTATCAGTTCCAAAAATAACACTCACAAACGCTACAAATGATCACACAGGGGTGCGTTCTTATTTGTCGTCCGACGACGTCCGACGACGCCCCGAGCGTTTTTATATGCCCGGTGCGATCGTCCGATGATCATCCGGAGCGTTCTTATTTATCGCTCGACGACGCACCGGTCGCCCCACGAAATCGGTGGATAAATATCGCCCTGACGTTTCATTTGACAGTTGGGACTTGATTTTCTTTGTTTTAAGTTACTTTTTGTTTACGTAGACTTCTGTTTACAAAATTTTATTATTATTATTGTTATATTATGTATGTTTGTTTTAGTTATGTGTCCTGGAAAAGTACATAATTGTAAATACATTTATTCTGAGTCAGTGAAACATTTTAAGTAGTGTTCTTGATACAGATATGATACAGAGCCGTTCTTAAAAGGCGGACGACGAGCGTCGCTCTGCTTGGAGCGATCATCCGTCGTCGGACGACATATAAGAACGCACCCCAGGGCGTTCGGATAGGGACTTCGTGAGCATAAATATCGTTTTCACTCATCGTTCGGATAGCTTTGAAAACGCTACCAATGACAGAGAAAAGTGCTATTTTTGACCCACGTCTTACCGTGGGATCGTTGTGATTGTTTTTTGACAGCTAACATTTTATGAGAAATATTGTTGTTCCTATCATAATGAATAGAACTGGCGATGCCACCGCCAGATTTAATTACAGACCTATATCTTTGGCTTCAGTTGTTGCACCTATATCTTTAGCTGCAGTTCCAGAAAACGTTATTTTGGGTTTCAGTGGTTGTCAAAATAAGTATAAGACGTTCGGATAGCTTATAGTCATTGGTGATCAAAAATAGCAGAAGCTTCTTTCCGAACGCTAAGATACAAATGCCACTTTTGAAACTGCTACAAACGCAACCGAGCCAAAACGAACGCACCACTCGTCTCGTCTCGTGTTATGTGGTCGCGCGTGTTGTGTTGTTAAAAATATAAGATTTGTGGTTTTTAATTTGAAACACTGTAAATGATTCTGCATTACTGTCCTTCTGGTGTCTCTCTGAATTAAACTGTCCATTGTCCATCACACTGAACCATTCATCTATTCCGTTGTATAGCATTTTTTAATAATATATTTCTGCGCAATCAGTAGTTGAGCTAAAGTGTATTCAATAATTGTACAAAAATGAAGTGATCGGTGCTACTTGTATGCCGATGTTTGTGCAATAAACATTATTAACTTTACAAGAAATGGCCCCGAGTTTAAGTAAATTAACAGAACGGACTGAAGTGAAAATAGGCCTCGCTGCTTCCGCAGCGTTAGGTGCATGGATTTTACGAAACTCTTTCAAGTCAAGGTTAGTGCTAAAATATGTATACATAACCTTCTTGTCTCTAATCATGGGAAGAAGGTATTCAATGTCTCTACAACTTAACACCAAAGATACCTTTTGCAGAGACAACTCTGTAAAGACATAACTGAGTAATCATTAAACATTTAATTAGGTACTCATTTTAATTTTGATAGCTCTTGTCTTGTGCAATACCACTAGAGTCTTCACATACCATGTACCTTGCATTGTGTTGTGCAAACAACACCTGACTGAGACATTATTTTCACTAAACTAGCCACTAATTTGTATTCTTTGAAAAATAATTATGCTTACACCAAACACAATTTGGGTTGACATGTTTACTTTAAGCAGTTTCAAAGTAGGCATTCATATGTAGGCATAAGTATAAACTTATGCCAGCCAGCACTCACAGTCTCCAGTGATAATATATGACTGCTGTTTGGGCAGTAAAATATTAAGCATATTTATTCCTAAGACACACTTTGCCCCACACTTATTTTCACTATTCTTGTAATAAGCGATGTCATAACTGGTCAACCTAAATCATCATTATCTGCTGCTATTATTTTAAATAACCTCTAAAAACATTATTTTATTACAGAAAAACAAGTAGCAAAAATGTAGTAAAAAAACAAGGAAGGCTCTCCCCAGAAGAGCAAATACAGTACATGATCAAAGAGCGAGATAAAAAAGGACCTAAGGCTCAAGTTGATGCAAGATTTGTAGCTGAATTCAAAGAGCTATGGAAGATCATGATTCCAGGGCTTTGGACCAAAGAGAGTAGTTTCTTGGTGCTAATTGCTCTGTCTCTTATATCCAGATCTATGTGTGATCTGTGGCTTATACAGCATACTACTTTAGTTGAGGGGTAAGTTGAAATTAATATATAGTTATATGGCAGGTCAAAATTTTAATTCTGATTATTTGGTTTTGTAACATGTTGATTATGTTGCCCAATGAAATATGTTTTCAACAAATGAAATCTTGGATTACAAGCTCAGCATCATTTCGACCATGATGTTAATGCAAAATATGAGTAAATAGTCAAATTTTTAATACAAAAATTTTATACTTGTCTAAGAATATATATATATCATACAGAGAATAAAATAAATTGTTTTTTTTTTATTATCTAACATGAGAAATTGTATACTTAGTTTGGATTTAAAGTTCAGTATTACGAGTATGACCCGTGACATACTAATAAATATATCAAGAAGTGTAGGTTAAGCTCAAAACAGCTGAACGCAAAACTTACCATGGCGGGCATGGTTTATAAAGTGTACCATGTGATGCAAAAACATTCCTTGAAGCAACCTAACATCTGCAATTATTTCAAAGTACCAAATCAATTAAGCAATCCAATTTAATTTGAAAGATTGTGCATGTTTTGTTTTTTTGAACTTGCTAAGTTTGAAATCAAAACTATTTGTGTGAGAGTTACACTTCTCTACATAGCGATCATTTTGTATGAGGTGCTACTTTGTCATTACCATTTTAACATGGTCATTTAAAAGACAAATCAATTTCTGTTTTTACTGTCATATTTTTTGTAGGTGATATTTATATATATTTTATATTTTAATATAAGGTAGCTAGAATTAATACCACTAATTATTTTAAAAGTTGTTTGTATAATGGTGCTGTGTATTTAGTATTTTTTGTTACACTAGCTAACAAATCTGTTAACTAAGAGGTATTTCCGAAAGTACAAGATGAATAAATGATATTTTTCAACACAATTGCTCCTCTCATCAGTCTCTCAACCTTGCATAACATTTTACTAGCATAATACCTGTTTCACCTGTTTGGAAGCAGAAACTGCAGTCCAAAATTTTAAAATTAATAATTTGCTTTTATAGTGTGTTGATTATGCTGACCTTTTAAATTAGTTTTATGTTATCATTTCATGCAAGTTATTTGTACAGTAAATGATATATAAGAATTACAATTTATTTTGTCCAGGATATTCATAAAAAATATGATTAATCCAACTTTAATTACTTACCAAAAAACATTTTTTTTGTTTGGCTATTACAGAAAATAAAATTAATGCTTCAGCAAACATGTTCCATAAATATGGTTTGAAAAGTTCAGTATTATAGGAGATAAACTATGAAACACAGTGCTTTTATCCTTGTTTACAAATTTTATATCAATAGGACAGACCATACCCTATTTCCACACTCCTCATAATACAATTATGAAAACATGAACCTCTTTACTTCTGAACTGACTGGAGGCGATATTATCAGTTTTTGAATGAAATTCTATTATTCAAATTATCTATGATGGGCATGGGTTAAGAAATCCCTGCTATAATTTTGAACCCATTGAACTGCCAAACTAAGACTTTTCAAAGATTAATCACAAAAGATCTGCTTGAATTGGAAGTAAATCAAAAATAGCACTCACAATTGACACCTTTAGCTGTTTTCAAAGCAAATATACAGTACTGTGTCATCCTGACTGTCCACTGCTGAACACATCGTCCCCCAACAAGGGGGATCTTTATCCCATAGATAATTCCCATGCTTCACAGGCGTCATGGGGATCGCAGTTTAAGATATCAGTTCCTCTGAAGGCGCTGCTACTCGCCCTTTACGATACTCACAGGTAGCAATTAGGTGGGGGGGTTGACGTCCTAGCCTGGCTCCCCACGGGATATCTATCCATATGGTAGGTATACAAAGAATGATAATTTTGCTCACAGCTTCGGACATGAACATCCAATGTAATCAAGTAGGTAATTCAAAGTAGGTAATTGCAATTCAAAGGGGCAATGCTGCCAGCTGGGAGTGGGCTGGCGCATTTGGACTGCCTATGAGTCTGCTATGACTTATAGGTTGTCTAAATGCTTTTATTGTAGTAGCTGTAGTGTTGTATATAGTACGTAGTATTTTGTTTTTATAAAGGCATACCGCCGGTAAAAAAAAAAAGGTAGGTAATTAGTTTCCTATGTACTCGTCATTCGTAATAACGATACACTATTTGTAAAATATAACTAACTTATCACACCGGAGTCTGGCGCGTGGCTCTACGCTCTTCCTTCTCCGCACATGGGCACGCTTTTGGATGATGACTCTTTGAGGGTGACTGCAGCTCTTCGGCTTGGATGTCCTGTCTGCGAGCCTCACACCTGTATCTGCGGGGCGAGGGTTGAGGTGGACGGGCATCATGGCCTTAGCTGCACCCGGTGTGCGGGCAGAAGACCGCGGCACCACGTTATCAATGACATCCTTAAGCGGGCCTTTGTGTCGGCTGAGGTTCCTTGTGTCCTTGAACCCCCGGGACTCTTACGTTCCGACGGTAAGCGGACGGACGGCCTGACATTGGTTCCATGGCAGAAAGGGCGTAGCCTCGTGTGGGATGCAACATGCGTGAGCACGTTTGCATCCTGCCACATCTCCGTTACTCAGCAATCGGCTGGTGCGGGAGCAGAAGCAGCCGCCCGACGCAAACGCCTAAAATATGCCAGTCTGGAACCACTGTATGAATTCGTTCCTTTTGCCGTGGAGACGTCGGGCCCCTGGGGCTCTGAAGCCAAAATATTAGTCCAAAACCTCGGCCGCCGTTTAAGAGAGAGAGGGCGGGACCCCCGATCTGGTTGGTTCTTGACCCAACAGATCTCCTTGGCGATACAACGGGGTAATGCGGCGAGTGTGCTGGGTACATTCGGACCAGGTGCCAAGTGCGGGACTTTAGTATAAATTTGACTAAGACTTTACGTCGGTTAGGGGGCGTCCATAAATTACGTGAGATGATTTAGGGGGGGAGGGGGTCGAGTTAAATCTCATATAATCTCACGTTAGGGAGAGGGAGGGTCTCGACAAATATCACGCAATTTTTGTTCTGATTGAAACAAAAAAAAATACTATACTACGCATGGACTGAATTAGAGTAGATATTATTTTCTTTTTCTCACTGTAGTCATGATTTAAGTATTCTATTGTTTAATTTTTAATACATTTATAACTCTCAGCAATATTGATTACTAGTCTTAACTAGTCGTAAATAAAAGCACGAAGCTAATTGTTTTTTTTCTTTTTACAATAACAACCCAACGCGTTTACGTAAGAAAACCATATTCTGAAAAATCTCACGTGAGATTGGGGGATGGGGGAGGGGGTTGAACAAAATCTCACGACATCTCACCAACGGGGGAGGGAGAGACAGTAAGTTAAAAAAAACACCTCGCGTAATTTATGGACGCCCCCTTATACATCTATAAATTATGTAAAAGGATTTTGGAATAATTTGACAAAAATAATAATAATAAACTATACGAAAACTAACTTACATATTTATTGTGGAATATTGGATAAATATTTTAAATTAATGATGTGTTTAAATATGGCCTTAAATTAGCATTACAAAGATGTATTGTATGTAAATATTTTAATATGTATTGGAATCAAGTGAATGTTACAACTTCCTTATAAAAAGAGTACCATTGGCACATTATATGTTTTTGATAAATTAATGTTCATGGTAATATATACAGAACATAATAGTATAAGTGGTATCTTAATGACAAAATATTTCTTCATTCTAAACTGAGTGGATAACTGTGGCCGAATTTACTATTTCTGCAGCCTTAAAGTGGTGCAAATTGATATACGTTTGAACACAGCCCTACCATACCAGAGTGATTTACTGGAACCCACACCTGACCCGCACTTAAGCATATGCAGCCTTACTCTAGAATTTCCCTTTCTCCTGGAAAAGTCGCCAAAAATCTTTCAATATAGATACAGCTAGAGACCTGCTGATAAGCTTCTTGATCATGGACATTATTCACTTCTCCATGATAGTCCTAAAATCGTACACGAAGCAGCCCTGCCCCATAGGGTAGGTAGATGATCTTCATAATATGATGAATGGTTTTTTAATTTAGATGAAGCGCTCGTAGCGAAGTGAAGCGCTCGTAGCGAAGTTTGCTTGGCTGTTCTTAACCGATCAGCAAAGTTAAGCAACGTCCGCCGCGGTCATGAGTTGGATGGGTGACCGCTAGTGACATTACTACTGAGCGCTTCCGTGCTTCGGAGGGCACGTTAAGCCGTCGGTCCCGGTTGTTGTCTTAGGATGGCAGTCGTTATAGCATGGTGGTAGGGCATTTTGAATGCCCGCCTGGCTAGCTACCACCCTCAAGTAGAAAATCTGTCGCCAAACACCTAACGGTGTGTTCCGGCAGCTGTCCTTGAGAGCCAGTAATTCTAGGTTAGCCTGAACATTATCTTCGACCACATCATCACTTACCATCAGGTGAGATAGTGGTCAAAGGCTAACCTGTCAGGCATAAAAAAAAATGGTATAATCATCCATACCTGACATATTTGGTCTTTCATTTCTCAAGAAAACAGGTGTATTGTAATGGTATACCTAACTGTACCATGGGAAACAAACATAAAGAAAGAATACAGATTAATATTTGCAAAAAAAAACTAAATAAATAACACCCGCAAATAGCACGGTAATATTATCTATACAGTATTTCAACTTCATAGAAACGGACGAAACGCGAGTTATACCTACGCGTCTCGATCTCGGCCTGCGCTCGTACCGCAGACAGTCTCGAGTGTCGCGACTGTGCCGCAGAGACGAGCAAATGGTTTGTTTTTTTTTAACAATAACCGCGAGTTTAATTCACCAAAAATAATTTCAAGTACATATTTACGTATTAAATATAACGAGTAAGATATATTGTGCTGTTTTTGGTTCCATGAATTCGTCAAAAACGCATCCAGAGATAACTTTTTTAGATTACCACAGTTGACGGTACATAATATGTGTATTTTTAATGGACAAGTATTTCCTTTTATCCCCCGAAAAAAAAAACTCAATGAACAAAAGTGAATAGAGTAAAGGAAAGTGATTGACACGAGTGAAATAGATAGTTATCAGTATTTCAGTACTAATATTATAAATGCGAACATAACTCTGTCTGTCTGTCACTCTGTTACGCTCTCACGCCAAAACTACTGGACCGATTTGAATGAAATTTGGTATGGAAATAGTTTGAGACCCGGGAAAAAACATAGGATATGTTTATTATATTATATGTTTTAGCAGAAACTCTGCTAAAACATAATTTCCCCTGCAAATCGCCAGACTTTTCTTTCAGACACACAACAATATTTGAAATTATAAAGACATCTAAAAATTTAAACATTAAGAGCACCGAATATTTGTGGGGTATGTCAGTTAAAGTGGCAGAGTCTATAATATGCATTATTGCACCATATTTAAAAACAATATTCAATCTTTGTGTTGATAAAGGAAACTTCCCCGACTTAATGAAACAAAGTAAAATCACTCCAATTTTGAAGTCGGGGGCTACATCGGACCCTTGCAATTACAGACCTATTTCTATCTTACCTGTTCTGAGTAAAGTATTCGAAAAAATTATGCTCAAACAACTTCTATCCCATTTTAATGAGCATAATATATTGAATGAGAATCAGTTTGGTTTCACAAAGAGCAGATCCACAACAGATGCAGGTGCTCAATTGATGTCACATATACTTAAAGCCTGGGAGAGTTCACAGGACGCTATTGCCGTATTCTGTGACCTTTCTAAGGCATTTGACTGTGTAGAGCACCGCACTCTGATTCGAAAACTTTCACATTATGGTATTCGTGGAAAAGCTCTGGATCTTATAAATTCATATATGTCAGACAGGGCACAGAAGGTTAGAATAAATGGCAATACTTCTTCCGGGTCTTTGATAAGAATAGGAGTACCGCAAGGATCAATTTTAGGACCTTTTCTGTTTCTAGCATATATAAATGATCTGCCTTGCATGGTTAAAAATTTCTGCGATATAGTTTTATTCGCAGATGATACCTCCCTGATTTTTAAAGTAGATAGGAGGGATAGTGAACTTATTCAAGTAATTAATGTGTTATCTATGATCTCTAAGTGGTTCGCGGCTAATAATCTTCTCTTAAATTCAAAAAAGACCAAATGTTTAAAGTTTTCTTTACCAAATGTTACTAATGTTGAACCAAATATTAAGCTTGGCCTAGAAAAACTCTCTTTTGACAATGCGACAGTCTTCCTGGGAATTAAAATGGATTCAACTTTACAGTGGAATCCACATATACATGATCTATCCGGAAGACTTAGTTCTGCTGCATATGCAGTTCGTAAGATAAGACAGCTAACAGACGTAGCTACTGCTAGGCTCGTTTATTTCGCGTACTTCCACAGTATTATGTCTTATGGTGTATTGCTGTGGGGAGCTGCTGCTGAGATAGAGACAATCTTTATCTTACAAAAGCGTGCAATTCGAGCCATATATGAAATGGATCCTAGGGAATCCCTGAGAGATCTTTTTAAAGAAATTGATATTTTAACTTTACCAAGTCTGTATATATTTGAAAATATTATGTATGTTCGTAAAAATCTGAGCAAATTTAAATCAAACAGTGACAATCACGATTATAACACTAGGAATAAAGACAAAATAGCGGTGCCAGGTTTTAGATTAGCAAAGACAAATAAATGGTCCTTCTTAGGCAATTGTGTGCGGTTTTATAATAAATTGCCCAAATATATTACAATGCTCACAGAAAGAAAATTCAAGTTGCATGTTAAGAATATTTTGATAAAGAAATCTTACTACACATTTTGTTATTACTTAAACGACAAAAATGTTTGGACTGGTTCGCCTCTGCCATGTTAGCGCCTGTCACCTACGTAATGTAAATTAAGTATTGTAATAATTTTACTATATAGTTTGTACTTAACACATTGTTAAAAAACGTTTAAAAGAATGGCCCCGAGTTTCTTGCCCGTTCTTCTCGCAGTGGCTCTATAATTTTTGTTTGCTGAACGTGGCAGTACAATGTAGTATATTTCAATATTAAAATTTGTAATTGACCTTCATAAGAGCGTCGTAGACGCCTAAATTGAATAAATGATTTTGACTTTGACTTTTACTTTGATAGTTTTTATCTAACTGCGCAAAAAGAGGTTAATGTCTTTGCGCAGTTACTTTCGCATTTATAATATGAGTACAGATGCGGATTTTTAAACAATAAAATTTAATAATAAAGCAATTCGTACGTCTCACAAATATTTTTCGGTCGAGAATTTTTAAGACCGATTTTTAAACATAGACATGGTTTTTTCATTAAATCTACCTACTAGTCAAAAAACAATACGCATTTTTAGTGAACACAGCCTGTTCAATTCACAAAGTATTTTTTTTGTTTATATAAAAAAAGTATATTTACAATCACAAAACTAAGTAAATGGAAACACAAAGTAGGCAAATGTGATTAAAATGCTGGAGGCGGGCAGCCCTATCGCATATTTACGTACAGCGCGGCTGTAGGTACTTATTTCAAGGACAGAGTTGAGTTAAAATACTGTATAGATAATATTACCGTGCCAATAGCGTGTCGGACTGTGGTTTCCGTACCAACACACAAAAAAAAATATGTATGTATTAAGCGTGAAATTATTTTTCGACATCTGAAATTCAACAAAATAAAAAACTAAAACTAGTCTGAACATTATGTGCTATCACAATTTAATGGTCTATAGTTTAACCCTAGATTTTTGAAATTCGGGTTACGAGTAGGTAGCCAAACTATTGCAGCCATTGCCAAAAACTGCTTTGGCTAAACGTCATATTAGAAAGATATTCCTAAATAACATGTCAGTTTTGCAACTTAAAGGTTAGATGACGAGAGAAACCTGAAATTTAGATATGTCGCCGAGGAAAATAATATACACGTTTTTCATTGCGATAAAGTCCCGCTAAATACATATAACTATAACGCGGTACTTAAGAGTTGAAACGGGACTATGTGAGCTATTCTTATCAACGAAATCCTTACCACCACCACATACGCCACTGGAGCAGCTGTGCCACCGACACAGAGTCCTTCTCCGCTACATAAAGGAGTTAGGAAGAAAGGTTGGTAGAAGCTGGCAGCGGAAATACACAAAACACCCCAAGCGGGACGTCAATGCCGGACCTAGCGCCCCCAATTAGAATAAGAATAAGAACGCCGTAATTTCACGATCGGCCTAGGCTGCACCTAAAATGGCATATACTTAAGTATACTTGCATAGTTTCACCTGAATTTAATTTATACATTAGATAACATTTTTAAAGAACTAGTTTATGTACTAATTAAGATTTCTGTAATAGTTATTAAAATTTAATTCTTATAATAAAAATGTTCTAACAATGACATTTCTTACACAGGTCAATCATAACGATGAACAATAAGGAGTTCAAACGGCTTCTTTTGCAGTTTTTCACAGCTATGCCAATGGTTAGTATGTTTTCATAGGTTCAATTTTAATTATTCTCTTTTACTTATTGGTTGAAATAATCTGAAAAAAGTTTCATTTTAACCCAATCTAACGGGAGAAGAGAAGAGATAATGCTAAAGAATAACTAAGTAATTTAGATGCAGTTCGCAGCTTATTACTACTAGGAATATTGCATATCCACATCGTTCAGCTAGCTATAACTCTCAAGTATATGTCGCCAAGCTGATAACAGTATGTTCCGGCAGCAGTCCTTGCGGCACCCAAGGACTGCTGCCACAATTTCTGTAAAATTACAGGCACATGAGACTTAACAACTGTATGTCTCAGGGTGACGGGCGCTGTGCAGTTCGTCACTTGTGACGAAATGCATCTGTTATAGGCAGAAGGTAGTCATTGCATGGTGTTAGGGCATTTTGCGAATGCTCGCCTGGCTAGCTGCCACCCTCTCCACTCTCACTCCTTCAGAAAATTCGGTGATTATGCAGTGCGTGCAGCTCTTCATCGTATAACGATGTTTATAAACATATATCCATCATATTGGTAAATTGGTAAATACTACTATGTACTTATAACTAAAATAACTTTCTTTCAGATCTCTTTAGTAAACAATGTACTGAAGTGGAGTATAGGAGAGTTGAAGCTTAGAATCCGCACCAATCTATCGTTACATCTCTACAATCATTACCTCAAGTAAGTAATTAGTTGCACCTAGTTTTTTTTTAGTTTGATTAGGCCTGTGGCAATGTATCGCCACGTAGCGGTGCCACGGTTCGAATCCCGCCGCGAGCTTGAGCTTTACTGCATGGCGGTAGAGCATTTTGCTAATCCGATATGTCTGCAACATTTTTAACAAACAATATACCGTCTTCAATTTTAAATACATATTTTTAGGTATCCCTTAAAATTCGTAATTTATAATTGAAGACGGTTACTCAAATACTACTCGTCAGATCTCACTCACAAACAGATGCCAAGCCCCAACTTTCGAATCTTGATATCATCAAAGTCACTACACCCTGCAAAAAGATATGAGAATTATCACATAAAAAAATACAGTCGAAATGGAAACCTCCTCCTTTTTTATTGAACTCGGTGACAAAGAGAACTCTCCGTCAACGGCGGAAAATTCAAAATATTTTTGTTGCTAGATCGCCTAACTTTACCACGAAATACAAGAAAGTATGATTTTTAATTTTTACGATAAAAATATTTTTTTCTAATTAAATTTATTTATTTAATTTGGAAATCAATAGCGTTGCAGAGTATACTGATATCAATTATAAATTAACTATTATAGCCAATAGCAGATTTCCACATATTATCTGCTTACAGTTAGTTAAAAAAAATGTACCGACACGGTCAAGCCGGTGCCTAGTGACTGAAGATTAAGGGCATCTTCCGATGGACGAGGATGACTCAGCCCCCAAAAAGTGTAGTTCTAGGTAGTGTAGTTGAAGGTACCGTTTATTAAGTGATGATATAATTTTAATCAAAATCAGTTGTATAACTTTTAAACTTATAATCATGAACTATAAAATATATTGTGCTTACTTAGGTGATCTAATGATATTTGCTGTTGTCGATGATGAACAGTGTTTCATGCAAGTTTATGGTCTTGTAGCAATCTGCAACATAAAAAAAATATAAATTTTAAATGCCTAAATGGTAAATGGAACTGCCTTTTTAACCGAATTCCAAAAAAGGAGGAGGTTCTCAATTCGTCTGTTTTTTTTTTTATGTTTGTTACTTCAATACACTGGACTGGGTGAACCGATTGTGAAAATTCTTTTTTTGTTTGAAAGGTGATGCTTGTCGTTTGGTCCCATTCTAAATTTCAACAAAATCGGTCAAGCCGTTTTTGAGTTACACAAAAATACCTGAAAAATATTTACCTATCTTGATGATATAGTTGTTAAAAATGAATGATAATCGATCCCGTAAGAAGCAAGTGTCACTAAAAAGTGTGAAAAAAATTTTTTTTTGCAAAAAATGGAACCGTCTTCAACACCCAAAAGTGTGAAATAACTTGTCGAAGTCGGTACCATGCGCACAGTTTTGTGATAATAGGTACTTTTGAACTATCATGGTACCGACTTCAACAAGTTATTTCACACTTTTGGGTGTTGAAGTCGGTTCCATATTTTGCAAAAGAAAATTTTTAACATGTAATATTATGAAATAGCTTGTCGAAGTCGGATCATGCTAACGTCAGATCTGCGTTTTGAATCAGCATGATGCATACTTCAACAATGAAAATATTTTATTCAGCGTTGGAAGTCGGTTCCGTTTTTTCTCTTCTCAGCTTAGTAGGGGGCTTCTTCACGTTAGGTGCATGACAATCCTCTTTACCATTTTATCGCACATGTTGACCGAAAGGCAGTGGGTAATTCTATATACTATAAACGATGGCATTCCTAAGGATGGTTGGCAGATGGCTACCATAAAACCATAGACAAACCTTTACGATATGTCCATGTGTTAATTGTAAGAGAGAATTTCATGTCACCCTCACAAGTGGGTTAAGGCACATAAGCAGACCAGAAGAAATTAACAATAAAGAGGACCAGAAGGAATTCCAATACATAAGCGACTCTAGCTAGGAAGCAATAAAGTGCATTTCAGCTCGCAAAGCACGGAGTGCTCAATATTTATATTCACCTACAAGGCGTGTATATATCTCTCTTTCTATTGTATAGCTCTGATCTCCTCTGACGCGGCATGAACCGTAGAATAATCCCACCCGGACGGATACGCCGATATATCTGCAGCTTTGTACCTAAACGGCACAGTGAGCCAGGCTTAGTTAAGAGAAATTAATACTTATAAGAAAAATAATATTAAATATCGATATAATATATCCTACAATATTATCTAATGAGATAACGTTTTTGATATCGATTATTTTATGTAAATGCTTAATCAGAGTAAAAGTCGACGTATTATCTTTCTTATCTTTTAAAACCAAATGGTAATCTCCTTAAAGAGTTGCTTTGCTGCGCGATTCGCAATTAATAATCCATTAATTTTGTTTACTGACAGTCTAGCTTTTGACCCACAGACCTATATCTAATATAGAAGACGCAAGTGTTGGGGTTCGTTGCATACGCCCCCAATGTCAACTACCCCCGTCTCAGTTACCCACGATCTCAGTTCCCCCGGATAAATTTTATTGAAAGAAATAACTACCATATATTAAATGTACCGTTAGTAAAAAAGAGTTTCTCTTGATCATTATATATTTATTTTAATTTTATATTTCAATATCATAATTGATAAAATTACATATGCTCAAAAATGGTATGTAATGTTGCCATAACATCTCTAAAGAGTATCCAGAAAGTGAACTCTACTGAGACTTATTCACAACTGTCCAGTAAGAAGCTAGATTTTATATTTGGAACCTCCTACTGTTCAGTAAGTATGTAATTTACTTACTCGTCGACAGTAGGTTATCCTCTTTAGATCTGCTTGGAAAAAAAAAACATACTACAAGACATAGATATATTTTTACTGTAGTAAAAAATCACAGTCTTTCCTTTATTTTTCTTATAATCCGTTATTTATTCTTATAATTGCATAAAATATACAGTCTTATTATAAGTTTTACAAAGTAAGCTTATCTATAACAAAAATCTCTTCCAACCTACCTAAACTTGTGTGCCTTAATATTTTTTTAAATAACTTTAAATACACTTTGGCTGCTGACAGTACAAATCACAAAAAAATATTCGCTCAAAATTTATCGGGGGGAATTGAGACCGTGCATGGGTATCTGAGACGGGGGAAGCTGTCATTAGAGGCGTCTGCAAAGTACCCAGTGTATTGTAGTTCGCGTGCCAAATAACCTTGAATAGAGAGAAATGCTCTTCTTTTATTTAGTTGTGATCCATCGTTATCGATACCGGATGCCAGTTGAAATTTTAAAACTTAATTGGGTGTTAAAAATGCCACATATAAATTTTGATAGTTACAAAAAAGTTATCCGGCTAATGAAAACATGTGCCACGAAGTGGTTATTTGAGTTAAGAAAAAGAAAGAAGTCCGCTGGAGCCAAATCTAGTGAATAAGGTGGTTGCTGAGTTTTTGGTCAAAAATTGTTTACAATGATGGCCTTGTGCGAAGGCGCATTATCGTGGTGCAAAATCCAAGAATTTTCTTTCCACAAATTTGGTAGTTTTCTTCGAATTTGCCCTCTTAAACGCATGCATAACGCTCAAATAATATTCTTTATTTACCGCTTGACAGCCCGGCAAGAATTCTGAGTGCACAACACCGCGATAGTCTTTGGAGACTTATGCGATTGAGTTTTTGGAAAAAATTCAGAACTTTTGGGACTAGCCGCGCGGCAAAATGTTTTATACCTAAGTGATTAATTAAAATGGTACATGGATCGACTCGTGAGAGACAGTAATTTTGGGTTTATCTCTCCGAAACTTGAATGAGGATTTTCAGTTTATATTTTCTTTACTTTTGCGATGTTAACTCAGAAGTCACTTGCAGACGTTAATGGCCTACCAGAGCGAGGCAAATCTTTCATCACATTTCGACCGCTTTTGAACGCTTTGTACCACTCATAAGCGCGTTTTTTGATAAAGTCAATTCACCGTAAGTCTTCTGTAGCATTTTCAGTTACTCCGAACACGAAATTACATTAGCAATGCAAACTCATTGTTCGATGTTTTTGGCCCTTATGTAATTCGCAACACACAAGTAAATGATTTATATTTAAACTGTATTTGAGCTATCGTGAACTTCTTATTCAATCGACATAAAAAGTAACATATCGCATATTGCAGAAAACTTTAAAAAAAAATTAATCAAAATTAATAAGAATCTGTTTGGCTGGTACAACGGTGAGTGTTAAAAATACCTACAAACGCACACTCTTTTGCATACAGTATATGATTAGGATCTATACTTATTACCTTATAGGTACTCAATGATAATTTCTCTGTAGCCCAGACCTGTCGGTGTATTCCAGCCAGAGAGTTGAAATACTAGATTAGTTATATCCGAACACCACTGCTCTAAAAGCTTACTAGAATTTACCTATCTACATATGAGATATGCAGTTTGTAATGACAAGGAAAGAACGTTCAAATATTATGCGTCATATCTGTTGTAAGAAAGAGATAACTAAGCAATTCGTGTAACCACCGAACCGCCACGAGACGTTCCGATCACTATTACACTGCGATCTCTGTCACTCTCTCACACCAAACAATACACATATCTCGCTCTACCATTTCATGAGATTAGTTCCTTAGATAAACCAAAATGACGATATTTTCTATTTCATCTATAAAAGCAATAATTACGCATGAAATGAAATAGTTTTTTTATCTCTCACAGTTCTTGTATAATTGGTGCAGAGTCTAAAGACATAAGGAGGCATATTGTCCACAGATTATTCCTAAAAATAATTTAAAAATTAAAAAACACGCCTGCCGTGCCAAAAAGTGAACTAAAAAATTACAAACAAGTTACATGATTTTAATGTTGAATGGCTATCATGTAACTTGTTTGTAATTTTTTAGTTCACTTTTTGGCACGGCGGGCGTGTTTTTTAATTTTTAAATTATTTCTTTTTATTTCGTACCTTTTAGTGATAAAACAATATTTTTGCAAACGCACAATGTGCCACGAAACATAACTTATTTTTTTTGGAAATTAATATCATGCAAAATATAAGCGAAATATATTTTTTATGATTTATTAATTGTAAATGATAACTTTGAGGTTTTTCAGTTCTTGCAGATACTTTTTGTCATGGGGCTCGTTGATAAGCTTTCGTGGATCTAAAACACCAATTCTTCTAGCTGTCGGACGCGACTAAGAGCGACATAAACTTTCATCATCATCATCAGCCGCAAGACTTCCACTGTTGAACAAAGGCTTCCCCCATAGAACGGCACAAAGAATGGCTATTAGTCGCTTGTAACCATTGGCTACCCGCGACTTTAATAATATCGTCAGTCCATCTTGTGGGGGGGCTACCAACTCTTCGTTTTCCGGTATACCATGGTACCCCCTCGAGAACCTTTCTTCCCCATCGGTTATCAGTTCGTCGAGCAATGTGGCCCGCCCATTGCCACTTCAACTTGCAAATTCTGAAAGCTATGTCGGTGACTTTGGTTCTTTGGCGAATATCCACGTTCCGGATTTTATCGCGCAAAGAAACTCCGAGCATAGCTCTCTCCATGGCTCGTTCAGTGACTCTGAGCTTGTCCATAAGGACCACAGTTAAGGACCACGTCGTCCACGTCTCGGTGCCATATGTCATCACTAGGCATACACACTGGTTGACGACTTCTGTCTTCAGGCTCTGCGGGATCTTTGACGAGAAAATGTCGCGTAACTTCCCGAACGCTGCCCATCCGAGTTAGGTTCTTCGGGCGTCCTCTTTTTCGAAGTTGGACCTACCTAACTGGACAGTCTGTCCCAGGTAAAATAACATAAACTTTGGCCCTTGGCAAAAATTTTAGCGCCTAGATCCACGACGGCTCTGTCCAGTGTCGTTCCTTGCAGTTTGTGCACTGTCACAACCCAACATAATATCAGTGGTAGCATGTACCGCTCGACTTTACCTTGACCCCGTAACGCGTCAAATTCGACAGTGCTAGGCTCAATTTTGACACCCAAACTGACTGTGTTGCCACGTATTGTTTTGCCATAGAACTCAACGAAAACGGCTTGCGGTAACTCTCCCGGTTACGACGTAGCGCTGGCCATACGAATTTTCGGATGACCCCCATAGCGCCATTTACCAAGTCGTGTCCAAATTTAATATTTTTCCACAACATTACCCTAGAACCAATAGTAACTTTTAAGAATGGAACAATACCTCCTCTTTTATTGGGATCAGAAAGTATAAATTCGGGTTTTGGCCGCTGCTGACCTTTGATTTTAGCTTCTACGGATGTATCTGATGCTACCTCGTCAAACATCCGGCAAATTTTGGCAAAGTTCGATGGTCATCGTTTTATTTTGATTTGGTGGTTCGAGTCATCCACCTGTTTTGTTGTGGGAAATTTTCGCACACACTCGCCATCTGGTCCAGTAAGTGATACTCTACGATGATTCAGGATTCCAACCCGTTAACTATTCAAAATATCGACAAATGTGGTGTCGTCTGCTTGCCTCACATTCTGTGGCAGTTCGCAGAAGCTATATAACGCCCATAAATCTATTTCAGCAATTAAATGTGGCGGTTGTTTAAAGCAGTAGTATGCAATAAATGATTCTGAGTCTGATTCAGTATGTCCCGCTGACGGATTTAGCTACTAGTGAAAGCTGCATCAAGTCACTTAACAGTAAAATGTTAACACTGCCAAAATAATCATTTCTTGTAGTTGTGTATGAAATGCCTTTTTCTCTGAAGGCGTTCTCCGGTCAAAAAACGCATGGTCTCTGTCCTGCCGCATGCCGGTGATTAATTTATTTGTATTACTTGTGTCTACAAGAAGCAAGTGTAGAAACGGATAAGACAATATTTATTACTTTTGATATTAGTGAACCAATGTATATTGAATACTACTATTATATATTTTTGTTATGTACTAAGCAAGCTCTAGACGGTGATAGTAAAATTTGTAAAATTTTCACGAATTTTTTTAAAAATTTATTTTAATTTCATAATCTATGGCCCCCTCTTTAATTTTTTTTTATTTTCACTAGCCTATGTTACCCGGAATAACTCAATGCTTCTAATGATACCACAAACATCAAAATCGGTTAAGCCGTTACGAAGTTATGGTGGAATAAAGAAACTCACAAACATACATACATACATGAACCCTAAAAACATAACTCTCCTTTGGGCAGTCGTGTAAAAAACACGATTAGCGGCGATGTATTCACCAGACACTCGGAAGTGCAAGACTGGTAGTGACTCTGGTAATTACCCTAAATTCGTCTAGTAAATATGGAGGGCACACAACTCATCTACAGGTAAAAAAATCTTAGATTCCAGCTGCTATACTTGTGAGCATCACCATCATCATCTTCGACCTAATTATCACTTATTATCAGACGTAAGGGCCGATAAAGAATAAACAATATATTGTTATTAATAAAATAATGATTAAAAATAGATTAAAGCAGATTGATTGTATATATGCTTGGTACAATCGTTCCTTACAACGAGCCATAGTATTATCTTATCAGGACAACTATATGGTTATGTACTTGTTACCTTTGCTTATCAATTTGCGATGATACTTCGACATCGTACTATAGACTTTGTACCGGAATTGCTGAGTCCGAAATTCTCAAGGATTACCAAATTTATTGGTAATTACATAATCTGTCATTACATCGACCATATCCTTATAACTATACCAGGTACCTATAACGACAGAATAAGCTAGGTATAAGATAATGTCATCTTAGGTTTTCGCGATTGTTACACATAAAAATAATAATAAAAATAAATAAAAATTATATTTAACACTAATGATATATGTATATATATACGCGATTTAAACCGTTTAAAGTTGTTTAATTAGTAGGTTTAAGATTTTTTCATTAGCAACAACATAACTGGGACGGACACGGATATACCCAATCGAAGCCAGGATCGCTACTATAATTCACACAAGTTCTTCGTGTTTGCGGTACAAAATTCGTTGTTTGATATAGTCTATAGTTGGAGGTCCCTAGCTCAAGTAAGCTCAGCGACAGCTCAGACTCGGTGGCGGGGTGAGGAAGGCTGCATTGGGTGGGGGGTGAGAATTGTGTCCATTCTATACGTAGTATTATAATATGTTCTATGACAAAAGTAAGCCAAAACGTGTTTTGCGGATATCTTATGGACCCAAACTTTGAAACTTTAACGAATTAGAGTACGTTTTTTAAAGCAGTGATGGCTCAGTAGCATTGGCTTTGGACTACCGCGCAGCAGGTCCATGATTTGAATCCCGCCGCGGGCTTAGGCTTCACCGCATGGTGGAAGGGCATTTTGCGAATGCCCGCCTGGCTAGCAACCACCCTCAAGTATCAAATCTTTCGCCAAGCACCTTACCATCATCACTTACCAGTGATAATGTGGTCAAAGGCTTACCTATCATCAATAAAAATAAAGTAATCGAATATATTTGAAATCGATAAAATTCAATATTTGAAAGGGGCTATTAAAAAAGAAACTCTACAAGCTGTCTCTCTTTCTATCGCATAGTCACGCATACTTCTAATCTCTTCTGACGCGGCACGCAACATACAATAGTCCCGTCCGTCGGATATGCTGATGTAGGTACCTGTATAGCTTTGTACCTAAAGTGCGGAGTGAGCCAGTCTTGGCGACTCTAAAAAGGCTTAGGGATCGTTTTATTTCATCAAATAATAAATACGGCATCTTAACGATTTTCAAATGACTCTTAACCTCAAAGTGAACATGTTTATGATCGCGTATCACGACAAAAAAAAAACATTCGATGCTTTTGAAACCGGATTTTTGCCGAAACTGAACTCCACAGACAGATTCGGCAATAGTTATTTCGACACAATCTATTATAAAATTTTGTGAATTAAGAAAAAATATCGGATTTATAAACCAGTTTTACTATGGTTATAATGCTCGTAGTCTCGATACGTCGATCCAATAGGACCACTTGCTTAATTCGCCGCAGTACAATATAAACAGGCAGTAATATTCGTCGGACCAAAGTTCAAACATTGACTTTTCGGACTTTGCCCGTGAATAATTACCTACTGTTATGTAATGGAAACATATCATCTTGTTTGACCTCTAAAACGCTATAAGTAGGTAGATATGTTATTATATCTAGAGGTATAGATGGCATCTTATGGTCAATATAGTTAGGTGCAGTGTAATAATAAATAATAAGATTTTATTCTATACAAGTATTTCTTTTTCAGTAGGAGTCTCATCGTACGATATTATTATGTTTATTTTAGGTCAATCAATATTTAAAACTTTGGAGCGGCACGATCGTCAAAATCAAGTTTTGTGTGCTAAGTATTACTGTCGAAATATCTTGAAACATAATTCTCATTTTTTTCTTAAATGATAATTCTTTATTCGAATATTTGTGAAAATCAAACACGATACTGCGTTTAAAATGTTATAGAGGTTTTAGGGGGTTGAAATCGGCGGCGTTTAAATGATTTTGGGCTGTGTTTACTTTGTGATACTGACAGTTCGGTTAAGGGTTGACGGCCGATAGAAGAGAATAGAAAAAAAACTTATCACAGGCATTTTTATTATCGACATACGCGCGGGCGGAGCCGCGGTCGCGTCGGTTATCGCGCAAAAAAATTAACCTCTTTTTGCGCAGTTGGATAAAAACTATCCTATGTTTTTTCCCGGGTCTCAAACTATTTCCATACCAAATTTCATTCAAATCGGTCGAGTAGTTTTGGCGTGAAAGCGTAACAGACAGACAGACAGAGTTACTTTCGCATTTATAATATTAGTACTGATTATGTAGATGACAGATAACAGTTTGGTGTAGGCGCAATGGTCCTAGCATTTTTGTGGATGTCTATATTTTACTTTACTATGCCACAATCCTTAAGGGTATATTTTAGACGAACGCCCCCATACAAAACGCAGCTCCAATCTCGTTTTAATAACAGCGAATAAAACTCAATGATTTTTTACCTCCGTAATCACTACCCTAATATCTAGGTTTGTGGTGCATCAGATATTCATTAAATTCTACAGTTTTGAAATTACACTAGCTCAAAAACTCGTAATTTTAGATAAAAGAAAGACCCAACTTTAAGCATCTCTTTCAAGAAAAATAAGCATGCATTTAATATTTCTATTGCACCCATGCGGAATATAATGAACTTTCTATAGTGGGAATTTATTTATACATGTGTACTATACTTTTTTAATAAATCTAGAGCTACGAATAACTGGCTCAAACTCCTAAAAACGAGTGCTATATACTCAACGCTATATAAAAAAATAATAATTATTAGTCCAAAAGAAAAAGGATTTAAGCCAGAAACGATAGGTCTAATAATACACTATATTTACATGCGAGTTTTTTTTTAATAACAAGTTGAGTTTATATAAAAGTTCACGCTTCGGCTGGCGGGTATATGTCCTTAATACTAGTTCTTTTACGAATTAAAGGCAAAGCATCTCGATCGAACGTTCTGGTGCGTCATTGATTGAAGTCATTAATGCTTCTTCTTCTTCGGTATTTAGTATTAGTTGGTTTGGTACCTTGTCTTTTTCTTATGATATTGTGACGGAACATGCTCTCGGCCCACCTGATGTTAAGCGGTATCCTCTGCCTATAACAGACGCATTTCGTCACAAGTCACGACACGAATAGCACTGCGCCCGTCACCTTGAGACGTAGTTGTTGTCTCATGTGCCTGTAATTTCACTGGCTCTCAAGGACTGCTGCGGGAACACATCGTTAGGTGCTTGGCGACAGATTTTCTACTTGAGGGTGGTCGCTAGCCAGGCGGGCATTCGCTAAAAGCCCTTTCACTATGCGGTGAAGCTCAAGCCCGCGGCGGGATTCGGACCATGGACCCGATAGTCACAGTAAATATTTAGTTTCGTTGCTTCTCTTTTTAAGACAGTTTCCAATTAGCCATAGTAGTATATTTGCGATACAAAGAAACATTGTTATTTTGGTATCGTACCTGAGATGGAGTAGGCTTGGATTTAGATTGTGTGACCCTTGTTTTACAAAATCCACGTGTCTTTTGTTTGTGGTCAATCTTTTTTTGTTTAAGCTTCCGAAAGACTCGCTTCTCGTATGTTTTTTTTAGTTTTTTTCTTGTCCTATCTATGAGACATTAGAATTCGTTTAAAAAAATATTTTACTACTTGTTTTATTTTGACTCCCCGCGGTTTCACACGCGTGATTATATCCATTGTAAGGTTATAATCACTGTTTGAAGTATCTGTATAGTCTGTACTATGTGCTAATCCAGCGCCTTATTTACTCTACATACCGAATTTCATCAAAATTGTTTCAGCTGTTTGAGCGTCAAGAAGTAACAAACATACTCACAAACTTTCTCCTTTATAATATTAGTGTGATATGTTTTTATTCCATCTTTTCTGTTTTAATAGAAATCATTATACCTATTACAGATTAATTGATGGTACCTGTTCAGAGGCTACGGTATATAGATTACTAGCTTTCCGGGCGCGGCTCCGCCCGCGCGTATGTCGGTTATCGCGCAAAAACATTAACCTGTTTTTGCGCAGATGCATAAAAACTATACTATGTTTTTTCCCGTTTCTCAAACTATTTCCATACCAAATTTCATTAAAATCGGTCCAGTAGTTGTGGCGTGAAAGCGTAACAGACAGACAGGCAGAGTTACTTTCGCATTTATAATATTAGTACCGATAGTACTGATGATGATGTAGGACGAGATGTAGATTTGTTTGGTTAATATTAATTCAGCAATTAATATTTGATTTGACATAACTTTTCATCTATATCGGATAGAAAAACACCCTTTTGTGTTTGCCTACAATTTTGGCAAACACGCTTGTGCAAAAATCTTAGCAGCGTATACTTTGTCCGAAAATTGAGTATACGAACAATAAAACCATCAATAAAGACAACGATAAAAATGAAAGAATGGTATATTAACATAATAATTTTCCGTATATATTCTTTGAATTGCTAATTACACATACGTGAAGCATTAATCTCAAGATATCTACACAATGCCGTTGTTTGCTGAGACTACCGAGTTCAAGTTATGTAATCATTTGTCTAATAACCTGCACCTTGACGATGACGCGACGAGGTGTTACGGCAGCTGTCCTCGAGAGCCAGCGGCCATATAGGCCTATTCTGTTATAATTTTAATCGAAACATGTGACTTAATTTTAATATTTTTATGTTTAAACGTATGCTCTGCGGATGACATTACAAAACGAGTGGAAAAATTTAAGTCATGTGCGGGATTCGAACCGCGTCCATCCACCCCTTTAGCCGGGGTATGCTCTAATCATTTGAGCTAACATGACAATGAGTCGTAACTAAATGTTTTCCTATCGTTCTTTGACCATCGTATTGGGATGGAGCGACAGCTTTTCAACTTACAGTGTACTAAAAAAAAATTTTTCCTCTCGTTTTGTATGTGACTTTATTTTAAAAATTATTTAAATAACCCATCAAGTGCGAGTCTGAATCGCACCCCTAGGATTATTTACAGTATACATATCTGTTGTATGTACCCTACGAATAAATATGTAAAGAAGTGTAACTCTCATACAGTTCCCATTTTGATTTCGGACAATTAACAAAACCCGCACAATCTTCCGAATTCAATTCGATTGGTCAATTGATTTGGCGCTTAGAAATGATCGCATCTTATTACTCGCGTCAAGGTAATATTGCGCCGCACGCGTAGCGGTATGGTTTGCGTTGTGCTGTTTTTGAGCTTGACTTACATTTCTTCACATAATTACTCGTATGTACCTATATGTATATTTTAGTAAGGGTCCTTTTCAGAATGTCCTAATAAAGTTTCGGGTTGCTAACTAACACATAAAATAACTGAATGATAAAAATGACAGTTAACATGCAGCGCGTTTCAATCTTTAACCGATGTATAGGCTAAATCGATGATTGTGAAACGCAAAGATAGTGTTTTGTTTAATAAATATGTTCTGGGTAGTGTAACCGGAACATACTCCAACATGCTGAAACAGGCCCTTAGTGTTCTTAATTATTTAACTATAGCTTAATAATCCGATTAACAAAGTTCAGCAATGTTCGCTAGGTGCTACAGGTTTGTTGATTAATTTCTTTGTAATTTAATTACACTATAGCACAAGTTTTTTCGCGTGGGATTCTACCTTGAAGATAAATCCTTGTTTAAAATCAATTGAGTATTGTTTGACCTAGTAATTTTCACGTGATTTGACATCATACAACAAATTGATAAATGTAAAAATAAATATAGCGTTAACAAATTACGAGGTAACAATAGCACACTGGCAGTAAGTTTCGATTGCCGTGGGCGGGATCCGTGGTTAAAATATGCCGCTTCACAGCGTGGTTGAGCCTACTTTTAGGGTTCCGTACCCAAAGGGTAAGAACGGGACCCTATTACTAATACTCAATTGTCCGTCTGTTTTTTAATGGGCTGTGTCTTTGGAGCCGTAGTAGGTAGTAGCCTGTTGAATTGTTTTACAGATTTAGTGTTAGAATGGCGGATTACTTAATAAATTATATATATAAAAAAAATGTTTAGTAAAAACGATTTCGAACAGAAAATATTCAAAAAAAATACACTCAAAGTAAGTAAACCAACCCATCGTATAGAGTTTTATTTGTTAATTTTAAATCGACAAGTGAAAATGAGAACGTCATCAATGTAGTCGAAGCCAATAAAATACGTATCATGGGATAACTCAATTACTACTCGTCATATCTCACTGAAATATAAATGGGACCAAATGACAATCATGCGAATATAAAAAAAAAATAATTAACAAAAATGGAACCGACTTCAACACCCAAAAGTGTGAAATAACTTGTTGAAGTCGGTACCATGATGGTTCAAAAGTACCTATTATCACAATATTGTGCGCATGTTACCGACTTGGACAAGTTATTTCACACTTTTGGGTGTTGAAGTCGGTTCCATTTTTAGTTAAAAAAAATGTTTCAATCTTTTTAGTGTAACTCAAAAACGGCTTGACCGATTATGATGAAATTTAAAATGGGACCAAACGACAAGTATCAGCTTTCAAACAAAAAATAAATTTTCAAAATCGGTTCACCCAGTCAAGATATCTGAGGTAACAAACATAAAAAAAAATACAGACGAATTGAGAACCTCCTCCTTTTTTGGAAGTCTGTTAAAAATACATCAAAATCGGTACAGCTTGTTACATTTTATAAGGTAACTCGTAACACTTACAAATAACTACAGTTCAAATTTAAATTGCAAAAAGAAACTGTTTTATTACGGATCCTACGGTGTGCGACACTAATTGGCACTTAGCCGGTTTTTTTATTTATTTCCTAGCGATTCTGCTAAGTTATTCGCTTGGCAGGCGTTAATGCAAGATAACAGCATTAGCAAAAATTCTTCTAAAGATCAATAGCTTTGAGTTTGGGCAATATGTTACATATAAAGATTATGTAATATGCAAATTACATGTATGATTTATGTCAATAGTCAACAGAACCAGAGAGAGAGTGAAGGTAATATTCGACATTTATACAATTTGATATGGCTTTTTGTGCTCGATTCCAATAATGTAAGACTGACTACATTGAATAAAACGGTATAATATTGATTTTATTTAATAAAAAAATTTTTTACAAAAAATGGAACCGACTTCAACACCCAAAAGTGTGAAATAACTTGTTGAAGTCGGTACCATGATGGTTCAAAAGTACCTATTATCACAATATTTGGGCGTGGGACCAAACGACAAGCATCAGCTTTCAAACAAAAAAGAATTTTCAAAATCGGTTCACCCAGTCAAAAGAGCTGAGGTAACAAACTTAAAAAAAAAAAAAAAACCGACGAACTGAGAATCTCCTCCTTTTTTGGAAGTCGGTTAAAAACGAGTAACATGCAAAGGTATTAGCAATTTTAGCGTTGCAACAAAGGATGAACCAATATGGTAAATTAATTAACGGTACGTCCTAATTACGATGTTCGACGAAGTTCAACAAAGTTCGTTTTGTCGTTTCGTCCGACGACGCCAATGTATCTGAATGGTACATTTATGTCGTCGTCAGTCGTCAAGATGGCTTTATCGAAGCGTCAGGGCGCACCGAGCTTTTTAAGCGCGCCACGTATGTGCGCGTAAGTAAGGCACGCCAACAGCATCCGTCCCCGTCCGATGACGGCCGAAGAATTACTAAAGCGGATAGGGACAAAGCATCGCGGCTCTGAGTCAAATGGGCGGAACATGCGTGAATTTGAGTATTTCCTTCGTATAATAAAAACAAATACCTATTTGAAAAATTTTATGTATGTATACGTTATAGAAAACATGTTGTTTTTTTTATTATTCAAATACCGATGACTCTCCGTTAAGTACTTACGCCGAACGTAGGGTTTATTTCGTTTTTAGATGTAAATTTGGATTTTTTCCTATAGAGAAAATTTTAAGTAATCGTGTTTCCAAAGTGTATGATTTATAGAATGAATCCTTAAATATAATAAATATAAATTACATAACTCAAAATTAAGAAATAAAGATACAGCAAGGGATCAAACGAACCACAATAACGTATCGCTGTCTCGGTGCAGGCTTAACCTAAGAAACGTCATGTGAAAACTAATATTTTAAATGGTTTTAATTGAAGGCAAAGTTATTAAATAAACCAATGGGTTCCAAGTAGAAATATGTCACCAAGCTGTAAGTTAAGTTCCAGTTCCACTGTAAGTTCCAGCTGCTGTCCTTGAGAGCCAATTCTGGGTTAGCCTGAACAACATCACCGACCACATCATCACTTACCATTATGTGAGATTGTGGCCAAAGGCTAACCTATCAAGCTCAAGCATTAAAAAAAACAAAGAAACGCTATCCTAGCAGCAATAAAAAAACGGCTAAGTGCGAGTCGGACTCGCGTTCGAAGGATTTTCGTGCCATTATCTATACAACATTAGACACTATATTATAACTTTTTTTTTAATTCCACGTGCGCGAGTCCGATTCGCACTTGGCCGTTTTTAGTAAAAATTCACTATGTCTAGCTAAAAAAAAATTCAACATGTCTAGCTATCACGGTTTATGAGAGCCAGCAGCCTGGTGACAGACGGAAAAAAAAGCATAAAGGACGGACGGAGTCTTAGTAATAGGGTCCAATCTTCTAGTACAGAACCCTAAATAGTTAAAACAACGAATGGGATTCGAAACCGCTACCTTTCGCTCCTTGGGCCGGGTCGTTCTCATCAATCTGCTTGAGCTACCGTGGTGGTGACTTATAGTTCGAATTTATTCTTTTTTTATAATTAATTATTTACCCGTCGCAGAGCGATATCGATCGGTCGATGTAGGTACCTTGACCTTCTAATAAGATTATTTTTTCTGTTTTCAATTAGCTTTAAACTTGTTTACGACGCGGCGACGACGCAATCCAATAAATCCAATGTTCCAATCAAGTGAAAAAAACATTCCGGAGTTATATTGTATAGGAAACTATTTTAGCCGAACACTATATAACTGTGAAATGTTGTTGACAAACCCTCTAAAGTTGCAATTAAATTAAAAATGGAAAAGCCCTCGATATATTTTATAACCGGTTACCGAACATTCCAGTTCAAAACCGAACCACCTAGTTATGATATTCAGATCGTGGAAACGAATGATTAAGATCCCTCCGAGTGCAGCTAAGAACCATTGTATTAATATCTACTCACAAATAAAAAAAAATATCAATATCGATTCTGCCTTTGGAACAGTTGTACACACAAAATGACACGAACTGTCTTCAAATTTATTTACTCCACTATACTCCATCATGAGTAAAAAAAGAAGTCCAAATTAATTCCAACTTTTCCTCTATTGAGAATGCCTTAACGAATACATTATTCAGTTCAATCACCGCTAATATATATAAACAAGCAAGCGACATTTCAAATTAGCACTGCCTCTTGATTGGCATCGCAACGCCTGCCAAATGTAATAGTACACAACATACAGACAGCACACAGACAAGTTTTCTTACATACAGAGCATCTCGTTTCCTAGATGAGTAGAAAGAGCTATAGATTTGTATTGGCAACGATTACTATTATAAAGTCGAAAATCTCAAATTTACTCAGAGTACATTCCTTCAAGTGTACCGACTTGTAGAACCATCCTTATTTTTCCATGAATATTTAGTTTTTTTTAATATATGATAGACTAGCCTTTGACCACTGTCTTACCCGATGGTAAGTGATGATGTGGTTGAAGATGTTGTTTAGGCTAACCTAGAATTACTGGCAGGACAGCTGCCGGAACACACCGTTAGGTTTTTTGGCGTCTGATTTTATACTTGAGAGTAGTAGCTAGCCAGGCGGGCATTCGCAAAATGCCTTTCCATCATGCAGTAACGACTGCCAATAACTCCTAAGACTATAACGAGCCTTCTGAACCACGGAAGCGCTTAGTAGTAATTTCACTATCGGTCACCCATTTAAGCCATGATTGTGGCAGACGTTGCTCAACTTAGCTGATTGGATAAGAACGGCTAAGCAAACTTCCCTACGAGTGCTTCAAAGATATGAGTTTCATAGTTTATAATTATTTGAAATTAACTCCCATGTAAGTAGGTATAATACTTTTATTTTTCTCTTTCACCAGAAGCATAGACAAACAAAAATAAATACTAAAGTTCGTTACTCCGGCGTCAACAGTATTCTATTCATTTTAACACAAAAGTGACCCGCAAGTTGACCCTTCCGCTTTGTGCATTTGAATAACTTCTAAATAGAATCAGAGAAGAACGTATCTATTTAATTTAACAAGTCATTGGTCGATGTCTATACCTACTAATTAAGTTTGGATTTACTTTGAACTGCAAAACCTTAATTGTTTGTATGAAGTCGTATGGCCCGAATAATGATCAGAAGAATAACTGGAGCTCTTCGTGTTTAATGCACTTGAAAGTTGTTTTCGATAGTCATAAAACAGGATTTGTGTTTCCGCAGTCAGACTTTTTATGTTGCTGAAACGCCTTTCACTACTATCTTATCGCTAAGTAATTAATTGTTTATGTTAATATGAAATGTGTTATTGTCTTGAAGAAGTAATGGCCGAGCGGCAATAGCTATAAACCGCCGAGCAGCAGGTCCATGGTTCGATGCCCACCGCCGGCTTGAGCTGGTGTGCGTGGTGGTTGGGCATTTTGCCTAGCTACCACTGTCAATTAGAAAATTTGTCGCAAGCACATTAACAGTGTGTTCCAGCAGCAATTCTTGAGAGCTAGTAAAATTGCACACACAATGAGACTATTAACAATTGCATGTCTTAGGGTGACGGGCGCAGTGCAATTCGTTACTTGTGGCAAAATGCATGTGTTATAAGTGTGCTTGTTCCGTCATAATACCATTTTTTTTATCGAATTTGGACGAGGTTCAGGTGAAAGGTTTTTACTACTCTGTAATTAATTTACGTATGTACTCTTACTTATCTCTTTTTTCGATTATAATTTGATAAGCAAGTAGTTTGCTGTCTCGCCTGGTGGAAAATGACGTATGGGTATGGTAAAAATGCCTGTTTAAAAGAATAGCTATGGATGCTACCACGACATCAACATCATTAATATAAATTAAAAATTCATATATCATATGTATTATGTATATTTATTTCTCTATATTAAAGCTGAAATATTTTGTTCCAGAGGGTTCACGTACTACAAAGTGACAAATTTAGACAATCGGATATCCAACGCTGATCAGCTGCTCACGACTGACATAGACAAATTCTGCGAGACCGTCGTCGATCTGTATGGGAACATCACCAAACCGCTGCTGGATATCAGCATCTATCTCTACAGACTCACCGTCAACTTGGGCGCTTCTGTGAGTACCATTTAGATAAAAAAAATTGTTTCCATGCTGGTGAACTACTTCTACGACATGTCTGATAAAGAAAAAAAGCTGAGAGGACCTGTTAAGTAACATCCTCTAAGAGCAACCAAAAAATTAAGAAAATCGAAAATAAAATTAAATATATAAGAATTTTTTCGGCATAATTGTGATAGCTAGACAGTTGAAATTTTCACAGATGTTGTATTTTTGTTGCCGCTATAACAACAAATATAAAAAGTTAACCAAGTGCGAGTCGGACTCGCACGCTAAAACAAAAAAAGGTTAAAATATGAAGTTTAATGTTGTATAGCTAATGTTACGGAACCCTTCGTACGCGAATCCGACTCGCATTTGGCCGATTTTTATAATATTAGTACTTGTATAGATATATATGAATTTTCAATATACTAGGGTCTTGTCACCATTATCTTTATTATTGATTTAGATTTTTTTTTATTAGCAATTTACTTATTTACATGTTAATGTTTGCTTTAGTTTCAAAAATTTTGAGGTTTTTTATAAATTAAAAGCCTCTGTAAAAAAAGTCAAACTGGCATTATCCGTCGAGAGCAGAGCTGCATTAAAAAGATCTTAATGTGGATATAGCTTTTAAAAATTATGCGCGGCATGTTGGGTTATTAGGGCCAGGGGTGTTTAATTCGATGGTAATCAAAAAGATCTTCATTTTGGAATTCGATCTCCGTAATGGACATCGTTTTCAAAGGGAAACTTCAAAACTATGACAATTTTAAATATTCTAATTAAACGGCAAAAATACTCTCGTTGGGGATCGAATACATCGACCTGTGTTTCGAGCTTATGATACTCATGTGTGCTCGTCGGGAGGTCCTAATCCCAGCTCGCCCTGATGATGAGCATCTAATATGCTCTAAACCCAGGTTAACGTATTCGATCCCTAATGTGAGTGTTTTTTTATGATATGTATTAAACTCACGAATCTTTTAATTTGAAAAAAGATTTTTTTTCTCTTTTTTTTTTTTTATACCGAACTGGGTAACACTTGACCACTATCTCACCTGATGTTAAGTGATGATGCGATCGACGATGGAGCGCGCTTACCCAGAAGATACCTATTCACTCGCGTTTTGAAGACCCCCATATTGTACTTAACCGGAAACACAGACTCAGGCAGGGTATTCCATTCCCTGGCGGTTCGTATAATGAACGAAGAAGCAAATCGCTTCGTTCGGGTAAATGGAATTTCCACCATATAGCGATGGCGCTTCGGAGTATCCCTGGATGTCCGGTTAAAGAATGGGGATGGCGGAATCAAATTGTGAAGATCCGTTGCGTCTCTACGTGTATTACTATTATAGTTACAGAATAAGGCCCCTGATAAGTTACATTTTGGGCTAATTCATTAATTTTAGGCTAGCCTGAACAACATCTTCGACCACATCATCACTTACCATCAGGTGTGATAGTAGTCAAAATGTAGAATATCAGCTATAAAAAAAAACATAGGTAATCAATCAGTTATGGAGTTAAGGTGTAAATTCAGAAATTCAGAGGTAGCAATTTATCTGTCGCATCGCTGATACCTCTACTTTCACCTATAGTGGCCGTAGAAATCTTTGTGAACGAGTTCGTCCGTATAAGTATTGCTACTTTACCTTTTTCTACCGCCATGCGGCAGTGTTCGCATTACTGTATTCCGGATTGAAGGGCATATATATGGTTGAAATTATAGGCACATAAAACTTAACAACTTTATCTCAGGTTGATAGGAGCAGAGCAGTTAGTCTTGTAACGAAATGCATCTGTTATAGTCAAATCAGATCAAAATGTTTATTTCGGACAACAGAAAACCATATATAAAAAGTATTAGTATTAGTACAAAAAATATAACTTTCAAACTTGATACTAAGCTCGAAGATTGTTACTACAAACAACATTTGTGTATCAGATGTAGTCTAGTAGTCTGGTTGGTGGCCGCGCACCGTCCCCTATGACGGTTAAAGTAATACAATTAGAGCACGAAATTTTGGCTTGAAATGCCGAGTCCTGGTGGGCGAGGAGGTTTAGGCAACTGACGCGATATCGGAGGACGCGGGTTCGATTCCCGCCTTGGGCATAAAATTTTGTACTCCAATAATTTGTAAAATATGAACAACTGTAACGTTTTGTCCTTTAATATATCTCTCGTAGATACATTGATCAAGGTCAATTTGTTGTTACCATCCCTCTCAAAGATGATCCTAGTGTTCTAGGTAAGTCGTTCGAAATGGCGAAGCGACGCTTTTTATCACTGGAACGTCGTTTCCAACGCGATCCAGCCTTCAAAGACAAATACGTGGCTTTCATGCAAGAATATGAATCCCTTGGTCACATGATAGAAAATAATTATTCATCTAATTCTAATAATGTCGATTATTTTTTACCTCATCATGGGGTCATTAAAGAATCCAGTACGACGACAAAGCTGAGAGCTGTCTTCGATGCGTCGGCGTCAACCACGTCTGGACTGTCATTCAACGATATCCAGATGGTGGGCCCTACAGTTCAAGATGATCTTCTCTCCATACTTTTGCGCTTTCGCCAGCATAAATACGTAATATCTGCTGATATAGGCTTGATACATTACCATTATATTATTATTATTCCATGCGAAAACATAGTTCGCATGAATTGTCCAAGAATGGTGATCTCTGATCATCTGCCATAGTTTTCTAGATGATGCTGTTACTCCCCCGCACCCTGCATCAATGACGCTACTTTCTTTCTAATAACGGCATAAAAGCCGTCAGTATGGGCATGCAAACATTCCGGAAGCACTGCAAAAACGAGGAAGTCTCGACATCATCCTGAAAATATTATTATATTGTATGCGCAGAGTGTCAAGAGACTTTGGCGAACTGGTGATCCACTGGCTACTCGTTTACAAACGCTGACAGTAAGCTTTGAAAAGCGTTGTCTTGACTTGGTCTGTACAGCGGGCAAACCTGCTCTCCAGCATGGTAACTCGAACCGCCAAAACCCTGCGTTCCCTCTCAGTATCAGCATCACCCTTAAGATCGTCGGTATGATTTTTTTTTTTATTGCTTATAGGTAAGCCTTTGACTACAATCTCACGTGATGGTAAGTGATGATGTGGTCGAAGGTGTTAACACCGTTAGGTGCTTGGCGACAGAATTTCTACTAGAGGGTGGTCGCTAGCCAGGCGGGCATTCGCAAAATGCCCTTCCACCATGCGGTGAAGCTCAAGCCCGCGGCGGGATTCGAACCATGGACCTGCTGCGCGGCAGTCCATAGCCAAAGCCACTGAGCTATCACTGCTTCAAATATGTCCTAGGTATTTAAATTTGCACACCCGGTTCAGGTTCACGCAAATTAGGCAGAGATTACCGCTTAACACCAGATAGGATTCGTGCTAGTTCCATGACAATCCCGTAGAAAAAAACGTATGAGAAAAATGTCCAAACAAAAATGATTTAATGTACTATCCTCTACCTCATTTAGTAATAGCAGTGCCCAAATGTTTGTACAATAAATTAACATGTGCGAAGAACATGAATATTCTATGCTCGACTACTGGGTTAGCGCGAATAGTTAGTTGATTTACGTCAATGTCTCCTATGACGTAGATGATCCTAGTGTCTATGAATGTTGTTAGGGCATTTTGCGAATGCCGGCAGAGTAGCAGCCAACCCTCAAGTATAGAAAATGTCTAGCATCCAACGGTGTGTTCCGACCGCAGTCTTTGATAGCCAGTTCCCGAATATAGAATTCAATCTAAGTAATGCATGTTTTGAAATGAAATGAAATGAAAAATAATTTATTTACGACAGCAGCAATTTACACCAAGTGACAAACAATAATTTTAAATAAAATATACATGAAACATTGGAAAGTAATCGCTACGTATCATAAATCGGTCCCCAACTCGGCATATGCTATTATAGAACCAGCGCTGGTCTTCCGTTGGGGCCGGTCTGTTGACGTCACTTTTTTTTTTATTATTTTTGTTTTTTTATTCCTGATAGGTTAGCCTTTGACCACTATCTCACCTGATGGTAAGTGATGATGTGGTCGAAGATGTTGTTCAGGCTAACCTAGAATTACTGGCTCTCAAGGATGGCTGCCGGAACACACCGTTAGGTGCTTGGCGACAGATTTTCAACTTGAGGGTGGTAGCTAGCCAGGCGGGCATTCGCAAAGTGCCCTACCACCATGCTATAACGACTGCCATCCTAAGAGAACAACCGGGACCGACGGCTTAACGTGCCCTCCGAAGCACGGAAGCGCTCAGTAGTAATGTCACCAGCGGTCACCCATCCAACTCCTGACCGCGGCGGACGTTGCTTAACTTTGCTGATCGATTCAGAATGGCTAAGCAAACTTCGCTACGAGCGCTTCAAAATCATCATCTACTTTTCTATCATCGACCGCATCATCACTTACCAGGTGAGATTGTGATCAAAGTTCAACGTAAGAAAAAAATCAATAACTATTTAATAGCAGAAAAACCAGCTGTCGGTGGGTTTTCACATGTCAGGTATATTTATACAGTGACTTGCGATTATAATTTCGATTTAATTCTAGACTTGATACTTTTGTTACTAAGGATTTTCAATCGATTGTTTATCTACAAGACTGTTAGCGACGCCACATAATCTGTGTATATAGTTCTAGGCCATAGAATAATTAATAGTTTAGAGTAAAAAACAATAATAAAGATGATACAACCTCGTAGAATAAGTTAGCAGTAAATAGTTCGTAAGAGTTAGATTCGCTTTAAACTTTAAAGCGAACCTAAAAGACAATGACTTGCGAAATTACTATCTCTGGGATTAAACCTGCATTGCGTATTCTTCCTTATGACCATAGTAAAAGTATTAGTAAACTATGCTGTTACATACGTTACTGTAATCACTTCGTTGACGTAATCAAGATTACGTATAACACTATATTATTATTGGAAAGGGCAAGATGTCTGACCTTTAGGCCGTCATACATACTTACCGCGCAAGTTATAAGTCGCGTGTTTCCTGAAGGGTAAGGCAGAGATCAACTAGTAAATCTGAACTATATTGATTAACTATATTATGAAGAATCATAGTATATAGTCGGTTTTGAATCCTCTTGATATTTCTGATTCTCCAAAAAGACTTCAATTTGATCGGAATGAGTAATAATCTTTCAGTTCCAACTGTTCTATTTACGCTGTTTATTTTTTCAACCTTTCTACCTGAACTGAAATTGGCGTAAAATTTCATTGATTTATTCAGTGTATGAAAATAATAATAATAATCTTTATTTTTCCTTCCATAATAGTTTCTATAACTATTTAATGATAATGCTGAAATTACTTATTACAATAAATATCTTTGGAAGAAACAGGAGCCCAAAATAGGTTGATCCTGTACTATGGCACTCCTGGCCTCAAACCTTTGTACTTAATATTCAGTTTTTACAAAAACTATTGCGTAGGTACTAAAATATATTAAAATAGTCTATTGAAAATGAAGCAAATCTATCACAATAATAAACATGTTTTTATTTGGTTAAGAACAGGGTTACAGGATAATAATACCATTAAATAATTGCATCGGTACAGTTGACAGATACAGGGTTGTGTCCATCCGTGTATGATGTTTAATTTTGTACTCGCTCAGCTGTACGAGTGGAGGCAGGCTGTATTTTTTTTTCTATATATCTAACATATTTGCACTAATATACTGTATAGTGCAAATAGTGTAAGAGTGAGCAGGTATCTTCTGGGTAAGCGCGCTCCATTATCGACCGCATCATCACTGAGATAGTGGCCAAGTGCGACCCAGTTCAGTATATAAAAAAAATGTATAGAATAAAAGTGGTAAATCTTGGGTTTGACTGAAGAAAAATCAAAGTCGAAAACAGTTGAGACGACCTTGTTATACGTATTCTCCCAGCAGCCTTATTCTCTTACTGTAACGGTAATAGACATGAACTAAATCATGTCAATTTGAACTTTTTCCTTGAAAACGGCCAGGGGCCCAACTACGACTAACTTATAAAAAATATTATGGAAATAAGTCCTCATTATATCAGGACTAATATTAATACTGAGATTTTTACCAAGGCCGGCATGAAACAATAATATTCATGAAATAGCGCTATCTGTTCAGCACAAATGACTTGATTAATGCTGAAAAACAGCGCAGCGCACGTTAGTACTTAACGTAAGCGCTGCACAATGCTGAGCATACTCCTTTTGCCTTATGTTTTTTGTTTGTTTGTCAGTTTCTCCTATATTGTATTTTTTTCTGTGTATTAAGGCAATAAATGGCTATTTTATTTTTTTATTTATTTTAAATGCGTGCAGCCCGCTCTCGCATCAATTATGATATGTTCTACGCTCACGTTGAAGTTCTAATGTAAGATTACTAAAATGATATTTGGTAGTACGAAATAAAATTGTAATAGTGAGATTAAAATATGAATGAATCAAGAGATGGCAGTTGGGTCCCAGGTTATGAGGACCTTTAACAAACGGGCAGTTATGAAGAATGTAACGAGTGAAGGAAGCCAGAATATGCCAAGCAAGTCGAAATCCGTCTATGCTTAAATTTTTTTAGGCGTATACGCAATAGGTCGCCTTTTTTATTATTTTATGGTATGATACCTATTATATGTTTTTTTTCAGACACCCGGCATCATGATGGCGTACTTGTTCGTATCGGGAGTGTTCTTGACCTACCTCAGACGGCCTACAGGTATGTGTATCCAGAATGTCGAGATGGTTCTATTTTATGTTTAATGCACCCAAGAAGATTATACAAACCCTGGAGTTTGAAATGCTAATATGTTTTCTGTCTCTTTCGTTAGGATGACCACGTTATATCTTATTTATCGTGTAATGCGTACTTTTCGTATTATTATGAATGTTTTCAAGAGTGAGAGCAATGGAAATATGTCTAAGACTTTAGTGTATTGACTTCAAGTAAAAATTCTAGGCCTCCAAGTGCGATTCGGATAGAAAACATTGCTACAGGTAAATGAACTAAACTCTATTAAAAAGTTCTAGGCGCACCCTTCAGTGTTATAGAAATCTTCTGCACCGTATCAACTTAGAATCCAATCTATAATCAACATCATCCTTCTTTTACATACACACCATCTTCTTCTGTAATGGGGTCGGTTTATCGTATCTTTCGTTAACCAAAAATGCGCATATTGTAAAAGTTTTTGCTTTGAGGCAATACGTTGTAACTCCTTGGGAGCTATCATTATTAGTATACCCGCTGTCTTTTGGGCCAGAAAAATGTAGGAAGGCCTGTTGTGCAGGAACAGACTTCAATACATCGACGCGGGTAGTTGTATGCTGATTAATAGGCGGGTTTTATCAGTCAATTCTTGCAATGGAAAGATATAGAACACACCTTCGATTGTGGAGCCACGGTGTTGCACTGTGAAGTACCTTATGTAGTGGCATATCACTCTGTTATCATATCAATCACTCTAGATGGGATTAATTCTTTCATAAGTCTAGTTGCTTTGAAACTCATTGGAGCGCTACTATTGGCTGGGTTTTGGAACTAAACTGCATTAAAATAATTATAACAAATATTTTTAAAAGTATCTTAAAAAAGCATTAAATAATATTTAAATAAAATACTTAAAAAAGTATAAAATTATATATCTAGTGAAAAATTACGCCTAATTTTCCTGTTATCTACGTGACATCACAAACATCAATTAGGCGTAATTTTTCACTAGATATATCATTTTATACTTTTTTAAGTGTTTTATTTAAATACTATTTAATGTTTTTTAAGATACTTTTAAAAATATTTGTTATTATTAAATATGGATTTCCGCAAAGTGACGCCTGAATCTATTCATGATTAATTTCAAGGTGGCAAAAGTCTTCCTTGTTTGTTTAGTTCTGTGTTCTTCGAAGCGAAAACAATGCCAAAAAAGCGGTGTTCATACAAAAATACCGTAAACAATATTTGAAATCATATGACAACTTTATCCTTTGTAAAAATGCAAGAAAAATAAATCTATTTCGGCTTTTCTAAGCTTTATCCAAATTTAAACAATCATCTACTCTTTTAAGTATATGTACATTCCATGTTCTTATGCACTTATTTTCTCATAGAGAGTGCGAAAGATTAAAAATAGTGCCTTCATTGTAAAATATATTAATATTTCCTTTCTCATACAATCTACTATTATTACACACATATGTGTCGCTTAACTTCAAACTCGGATAAATCCAATAGTGTAAATTTTTAAGATTTTGGTATCAAATGAAAGGGTAAAAAAAAAGCTTCAAAACTGATTTATCAGTTGTGCATAAATCCGCATGGTTCTTGAGAAATAAATCGTCAAAAGCATGATATTTTATAAAAGTCAGATAGATCCATGAGACAGTTTTTTTCAAATGTAGTTAAGTCCATGGGAGCCAATCAGCGAATTGAGTTTTTTCAACATGGCTGTCAGTCGACATAAAATCTGATACAATGGCACAGGACACTCCCGCGTTTTATCGTTTCTTTATGTTATTTAGACAGTTTCCATGGATGATTTCATTAAAATTGTGTCACAAAGTAAAGCCCGCAAGCGACCTTACATAAAACTTCGCCATAAGAAAGAGGAAAGAGCAAAAATTCGGTTAGTATGAAATTCCTTCGATATGTTTGCAATTTTGCTTCTTTTGCATCTGCGTTTTATTATCTCACTAATATTATAATAAATGCGAATGTCTGGATGTTTGGATGTTTGTTCCTCTATAACTCGATAACCACGAAACCGATTTGGCTAAAATTTAAAACATAATATAATGACCGGAATAGGGCAAAAGCTACTTTTATGCCAGAAAATGTTAGTTTGCTGTGGGAGTATCTAAAACTGTAAGTCAACGTAAAATAAGTTCATATACGTGCTGAGATGTCTTACTATTCTGATATAGGTATTCTTATCATTTATTTATTACTTATATGTTAATTCTCATCTACTTCACAAGAAATTAATGGAATTTTACCAACTAGGTTGTACGTTTGTTATTATGCTGATCTTTTTTTTAAACAATTCTATTTCATTGATATAATTTTAGATGTAGCTAAAACAACAAAAAACCCGGTCGATTTATCAAAAATTTTAGTCCACAGAGACTGCTAATTGGAGTTCATGAACTAAAACTATTTTTTTTACCGACTTTTTTAAAAACTAATTGATGTTCGCAAATTGCTAAAAACGCACTGTGGCCAAGACTAGGCAACATTAATTAAACAACGGTGCAATTAAATTATTATAAAAAAGTGCTTAACGGTGAGAATGTGATAGGGCGGCCAATGCACGAAGAAGAAATTGTTGAAGATGAAACAGAAGAAATATTGAATTTTGATTTAATTATTGAATATTATTAAATTCGTTATTATTTCTAAAATAAAACTACATCTCGTTATTTTGTTTGTAGTATTTTTAGTTTCATTCAGTTACTCACTACAAATTTTACTGTTGATGGTATGCCATGATCTTGCCACTACCACATCCCTAGTTCAAATCGTATTTTATCAAATCTACATAAATCAAAAATCTATAAATCCACGCTGAGTTTTTTCAATGATAGATAAATTGCATTCCATTTTATGAAATGAAGATAAATCCAGTCTAAATATTTAATTTTTGCAATAATTAATGGTTTTATTGCTGTATTTGCTGAACAGAGTCGTTTTCTTCAATACTGTTACGGTAATAAAATATATAATGCTTTTTGAATAATCGAATTAACTTAGTTAGTTTGTAGTTCAGGTTAACACTTTTTCTTAAATATCTCCGAACAGTGTAGAGTGGATTTATCCGAGTTTGAAGTTAAGCGACACATATATGGCTTAGGTGTAAACATATAACTGACAAAGAGATAAACATAATTTCGAGTGTATGTATAATTTATAATTGCCCTATTGTATTCAAATGATTTCCATTTTTATGTTAAAACGTCCGAGAGTATTTTTCAGAGTAAAATTAATCACTTTGTTAGTGGATATTATTAAAGTAAAATTACTGGCGTCCAAAAGTCTAAACATAATCAAAATGTCTCTAGCACAATGAGGTAATTAAATTACTCAGCTTAAATACCTTTGTATATCATGTGAATGCCAGTTTGGTTGGAAACGCACAAGCGTGGCGGGAAATTCAATTATTTTTAGTTGCTTTTGTAGCTGGGTTTGGTACTACAGACACCGGTAAGCGCTTAGCGACAGGCACGTATCGGTGTGTTCCGGATGCTGTCCGTGAAAGTTAGTAATTCTAGGTTAACCTGAACTACATTTCGACGCATCGTCACTTAGAGATAGTGGTAAAATAATAACCTACTTATCATATATTAAAAAAAAAATTGTCTACCGCCTTCCTGCCACCAACCCTTGACGTCATAGCGTACAATAAAAGTACCAAGGAGTAGTGAAAAAGAGTTGTACATATTACATTATATGTAGGCAGGTACAATATATTATATTGGTGTGAATGAGGATGTAGTGACAAAAATTGAGAGAGGTATGTTAAGATGGTTTGGACATGCGGAGATAATGAATGAAATGAGAATGACTAAACAGGTATAAATGAGACAGGTGAACAGAGATGTTGTAAGGAGAATTGGAGGGAGAAGGAAGACCTAGGCGAACTTACTGAAATCAGATTTAAAAAGGCCAGGTCAGGAGTACCCTAAACCGACGCTCATGTATGAACGGATTGAAGAGTGTAGATGAAGCGAAAGAGATATGAAAGGATCGTAGTAAGTGGAAATCTGTGGTCTTTGCCTACCCCAACGGGAAAGTAGCGTGATTTTGTGTATGTATGTACATATTACCCGTGGGGTGCCGGGTTAGAATTGCACCTCCCCATATCATCCGGTGGGTGTCGTAAGAGGCGACTAAGGGAAAAATACTGGAAGGTGGGCAGCAGCGCCTTCTAAAGAACTGCCAACTTGCACTGTGATCCCCAAGACGCCTGCCAAGCTTGGGGAGTATGACAAATACCCCCTTAATAGGGGAGGCGGTGTTCAGCAGTAGACGATCCGCCTGTTACAGTATGTACATATTATCGTTGAAATTCATATTAATCATAAATTGAGTATCGCCCTGCTAATCATCATTCGAACAGTACTAATTAGCAATCTAGTTCCGTTGAAGTGAAAACAACTGACCTCCATACTAGAGCACTGGAATTAAAGACAAAAAATTACAGCTGCATTTTTGATCTTACCGAAACCATTCGGAAACAAAATTTGACTTTAAAACGACCTCTATTTATATTACAAACTTTGCTAAATTTATACGTTAAACAATTAAACAAGTTTAAAATAATAAAAACTACGTACAATTGCAAGTAGCTAAACAAGTCTTAAAATGTGATGAGCATAAAAACATTTTCTGAAACTCGCGAGCTTGATTAAATACATTAGTTAACCGTCCCTACCTAGAAAACGTTTCGAATTTGATTATCCCGCAAAAGATGTGAGATTTTACCTTGCATTATTATTATTGATATTTGCGTGGAGGTAGGGCATTTTGCGAATGCCCGCCTGGCTAGCTACCATCCTCAAGTAGAAAATTCTGTCGCCAAGCACCTAACGGTGTGTTCCGGCAGCTGTCGTTGAGAGTCAGTAATTCTAGGTTAGCCTGAACAACCTTCGACCACATCATCACTTACCATCATATGAGATAGTGGTGAAAGGCTAGCTATAAATATATAAAATAAAATATTAGCTTACGACGTCTAAACGGCATAAAGCTGACTGTGACATCGACAGGTCATTCAATTGTCGCGTAAGGCGCAATCCTGATTAAAAAGACGTCTTGAGTAGGTACTTCCAGCCAAAACCTTATATATGTATCACAATGGAGTTTCGTTTAGTATGTTACGAAACACTATTGAACATGAACTAAACATGGGTAATATAACGAAGTTTAATTTTATAGTTTACTAGCATCGCGCCCCGGCTTAGCACGGGTAATTACGACTATAAATTGAGATGTAAGCTATCCTATCTTTCAATTTGGATCAAATTTCACTTGGATGCAAATCAAATTTAAAACATTGGTTTAGTAGTTTAGGAGTCCATCGCGGACAAACATCGTGACACGTAATTTTTATATATAAAGATTAGAGGGCAATCGGCCCTTGCGAAAATGGAGGATTGAGTAAGCACAATTAACTATTTGTAAATTTTTAAATACGGCTCTAGGCAATCTGTATCTGTACATACATAAACTCTTCACAAGTTTTACTAAAAACTGGTATGCAATTATTTTTTGTAAACTCAATAGATTGGAATATATTGGGGGTTTTCGGTGAGAACTGGATGAGCACATTATTAACGATTTATCTTCTGTTTTACATTTTTACAAAAAGGTATATTTGTTGTACAATTGTTTTAGAGCTCTTACTAAATAAATAGTAATTAAACAACTTTAAACGGTTTAAATCGCGTATATTTTTCATTATTTTATCCCGACGTTTCAAACACTTTGCAGTGATCGTGGTCACGGGGTGACTCATTTATGCGATTTAAACCGTTTAAAGTTTTTTAATTACTATGTGCAACAATCGCGAAAACCTAAGACAACATTATCTTACTAAATAATCCTATTTTTTTTTTTCCGAGGGAGCTCTCTCAGTGCACATGCACACATTTTGTTATAGTACCTAAAACACGTAATGTTAAAAAATTAAGCGCGGCAAATTTCCGCTATTTGTATATATAGGGTCAGTTTGACCGCATGCTGGTGACACGTGTCATATCCCATGCCATATACGCTATCCGTGGTATAAGTCATATATCAGAAATTGGTACCCTATTTTCGATTAGTTTTTATCTCGCTTCTCTTCTTTTTCAGCTAGAATGACTGTGCAGGAGCAGAAATTAGAGGGAGAGTTCAGATACGTGAATTCTCGACTTATAACAAACTCCGAAGAAATCGCTTTCTATCAAGTACGTATGAATTGCATTCCATCTTTATTGACTTTCATCTTATCTAATTCCACTTAATGTGGGATCTGTAATATCATCATCGACAGCCGTAACTTCCACTGTTGAACAAAGGATTCCCTGATAAGGTGCGGGTTTGCCATAATCCCTACGCTTGGCAGGCGTCTTGGGGATTACCCTGTAAGATGACAGTTCTTCAGAGGGCTCTTCTTTCAAGGGTGGACGTCAGAACTGTAATTTTAATAGTAGTAGTCGGTCCATTGGACCATATGACGAAGTATATTTAACGTGAGTAATGGCGTAGGCCTATTGCCATCTACCGACTACGAGACTCAGGACCGTAACTTCGTCATAAAATCTAATAAATATATGTTCCTAAGACCTTGAGATATCTACGAAATGAATGCGCCCACGTAAAAAAAAATAACACAGAACAATTAAGGGAAGTGTCTTCATAGTGCTTTCCTATAATATACATATTATTATGTAGTTTGGTCATATTTTAAATACCAAGGTTTAAAACTTGCTCAATTTTTTTTTCCTTTCCTTGAACTTAATATCTATGCTTCTCCTATGCCTGTTGTCTGCAAAATTGTGGTTTTCAAAATAGTTCAGAAAATACGTTTTGTATGGGAATTTGTAATTTGACATTTAGTGATTACTTAAATAAGTTATTAATTAAACTGGCAAATCACGAGTATACATATTAAGCTAAAGTTTATGCATGCAAAATTTTCACCGCGTTTCTATACGCGGCATTTCAAATAATAATAATATTTGTATATAAATAATAATAATTTATTTATATATAAATAATAATCATTTATTTATATATAAATAAGGTCATATTTGAAATACCGAGTGTTCATACGCGATAAAAAACTAAAACTATTTTTTTATGGAAAGCGCTATCAATAATTACCTTAAAAAAATGACCGTTTCCATAATTATGTAAGTAATTTCGTGTCAGCGACAATCAGTTAATGGAGTTGTAGAAAACATAAATAGGAAAATCAATTAATGGCGCATTAAATACCTAAAAGTTTCCACGCTTATGGTATGTCGTTTTTCGTTGTTATATGATTGCAATGTAAAAAGTTTTGAAATATATCTTAGCGTGAATCACGTTGTTTTTCAAAAGTAAATTTCATCAACAGCTTCGTTGAGTTGAGTTGTGTTTACGTCACAAAGGGGCGCTTTGGAATCTCGCTGCCGTGGGTTCGATTCCTCGGTACGGACAGTTGTTATTTTTCTGACGAAAAAATGTTCAGTAGCAGTTTGGAGTCTGACACTGTGCTCGATAGATGGCACTCTTAATACATAAGACCAAAAAATAACTGACGACGTGGTTGTTGAGTCATATAAGCCTACCCCTTCTGGGATATAAGGGCTTGATAATATATTTTTACCTAAAAATGCTTGCAATGTGATCATTATGGTAACAAACTTTTTTTGAGCATCCTTGATACTAGATTAGGTGCCTGCAAAGTTGTATGGAATTTCATTGCTGGTGTGTTTTAGCCACCAACAATTACCCTAGACAATCCATTATAGCTGGGTTTTGTTTCAAGAATAGTAAGATACAAAAATATTTTATTCAAAATTTGACTGTATAGGTAAAGGCAGTACCGATAAAAGTGCCTAATTAAAAAAAAATACGAATGCACGGAAGACACATTAATAATTCTACCCAATATATTACTATTAATGTATAAACTGGATTGTCCACTGGTGAACGCAGCCTCTCCAATTATGGGGGAGTTTTCCATAATCCCCACGTTCGGCAGACGCCTTGGGGATCACAGTGTGAGATATCAGTTCCTCAGAAAGCGCTGCTGCCCACCTTCTGGTGTGTTACCCTTAGTTGCCTCTTACGATACCCAGGGGTAGAGATGGGGGGGGGTGACATACTGGCCCGGCACCCCACTGGCATTTATATTACTTATACCGTTATATTAATATACGAAGCTGATATCATCTAAATTACTCGCAGTGTTTAAGTAAAGCACTATACAAGCCTTGGTCCCCAATGACTGTACTGCTGGCCACGCCATGATGGCCTTGAGCTACGTACTCAGCCTTCAAGCTAGGTCAGTATTGTAGCCCTTGATGTACACACGACGCCACAAAGGCCTCGACCTTTGGTCTTGGTTACTGGTTGTCCAGCAAAGGCTGCAATGCTGACTGCGCAATCATCATCGCTGCCAGCACCCTGACATAACAAATCGCGACAGTAATGTACTATTAGATAGTCTAGCGACATGGTAGTCAAAGGCTCGCCTGTCAGCCGTAAAAAAAAATATAAACGCGCCTTAGGTAAGAAAAGTTGGGAAGGAGTTTACGAACTGGCCTTTTGTCATCTAAATTCAAGATATTGCTTTAAACTGAGATGCTGACTGCAGGATATTTTATCTGGAACTATTATAGAGGTTATAATTTAAAAGTATTTTCCACGCTAGGGGATAAAAAGTACTTTTTCACGCAGATTTCGAAATATTCAAATTATTGTAATATATTATGATAATGTCAATAATAATATAATAACACCTTTCATAGGTTTTTAGGTGAAAAATATATTTATGTTTATTCAAGGCGATTTACTGCGTTGTTAATGAGTTTGCGCTGTATAAATAATTCCTACGAAGATGGGAGCTTTTAGCTATAAAATAATCTCAAGATGCATAGACTTTTTAAAATACATCGTCATCCATTAAGAGGTGCCGAACCAACGATGCAGTGGTTTAACTATAGGTTATTCTTTTTCCAGGGTAATCACAGAGAACAGTTGACAATCCTCGCAAGCTTCTACAAGCTGACGCGCCACCTGAGGAACTTCCTCAACTTCAGAGTCGGCATGGGCTTCATAGACAATATCATCGCCAAATGTAAGTTATACAATTCATCCATATTGGTTGTAATATGATGCACCGTTTGTCCTTTTTGCAGCAAGCACTATCGCGTGCTGAGCTAAAATCACATTTACAAATTATTAAAGCACAAAATGTTGTCCCGAGCGGAGGATCGAACCTGCTTACTCCGATTTCGCGCCGGGTGCCTTACCGCTCGGCCATTGGAACATACTCGACTGAACCAAATTTTGTGCTCGATTCTCGTTCGACACGAAATTGCTCTAGTAATTTGTAAATGTGAGCTTCTATCACGATATTAAAGTAATGTCTATCTTAAATTCTAGATGTGGCCATAGTTGTCGGTTTCTACGCGGTGTCGAGGCCGTTCTTCGCAGTGGACCACAACCTACTCACAACTGGCACTGAAAACGATAGGTTTAAGGTAAGTGTAAAGTCATAGCATATTTAGCGTTATATCACACCTAGAATGGAGCACAAAATTATATATATATGTATATATATATATAAAGATGTTTGAAAGGAAATGGCCTTATTCAGTTATGCATCACAAAAACTAACAAAATCTCTTTAATGCTGAAATAAATTTGACCTGATGGATAGTCTATACAACTGGAGTCTGTTTGTGGGCAACGCCTCTCTGTTAATATTCTGCTTCAAAGCAGTAGCAGTTGAGAATGTACTCTTATTTATTTATGAACGCATCCAAGAACAATCCAAATACTCCGGAAAAGAAAAAAATAAAGCTCTCTTCCGTTTTATGTCAATGACGTAGTGTCATTTTTATTACTCCTCGTCCAAGTTCCTAATTAAACTATAAGCAGTGTGTATTTAGGCGTGAAAGGGCCCGGAGTGATGGGCGCAGTTTTAAGCAGAATGAGAATGGTGTCAGTGCCCCTGTAATGGACAGGTGTGACCGCATACATATACGTCTCATCTTACATAACATAAAATATGTTTTTATGCAGACACCAAAATAGTTAAAAGTTCTCACAAAAATTACACAAGCGCTATTTAGGACATATTCTCTTATTTATTTTTATTTTCTATCATGTTTAAATGTTACAAACTTTGTGCCATGGTTATTTATTTTTCAATGATCTCATTTTTTCTTCTTTTATATAATCTGAATTTTAATTTACTGAATACTTGATATGTTCTGTTATGTATTCGTGCGTGATGTCACCTACCGGCAGTGTTACCAACCCCACAAAACTAAAAAAAAAACAACTCGCCAAAAAAAAAACAGTAGGTTAAGTAATAAAGGCCGTTTTCATACTTTTTCTCATATAATTAAACAATTTTCTTACTTACATACCAGAACTCACATACATTGTTATATTAATAATCGCAACAACAAAAATCAAAGTAAAATTATTTTTCAGTTACATTCTCAATTGCCTCATCTTCAGTATTTTCACACTCATTATTATTAAAAAAATCATACATATTTTTGTTGATGTAATTGGTACTCCTTTATTAGTTCTAGGTGGCGCTGAAGAACGCTAGTTGAAAAACAGTAAAAATTAGGAATGAAAAAGAAAACAGTGACATCAATGTGAAAACAGCAAATAAACAGCAAAACAGTAGGTTTGGTAACACTGCCTACGGGTCTGAACAGAAAACCAATGTTAGTCGTTTACGACTATAGTCTATTTTTTTTAACAGACGAGTACCGAGAAATTTACTGCGTTGCTATTGGCCCACGTAATCAACATAAAGTTCGTTCCTCACGAACTCTGTAGTTACATGTAGGTTTCAGTTCAACATTCAGTAGAGTCTTCGACTACCTGCGCGGTGAAAAATATTGCTTGTAACAAATCAATACTAAAGTTGCAACTTTTGAATTTGGGTAAGCAAAACAAAGATGTTGTTTGCACCTGTGGGGTGCCGGGTTAGAATTGCACCCCCCCATCTCTTCCCGTGGGTGTCGTAAGAGGCGACTAAGGGAGAAATACCGGAAGGTGTGCAGCAGCGCCTTCTGAGGACTTACATGTTTAACTGCGATCCCCAAGACGCCTGCCAAGCGTGGGGATTATGGCAAAACCCTCCTTGATAAGCACAATCACAACTCGGCCCCCAGTCCCCGGCAGCTCTGTTATTCTTGGCCCCGGTAGCAGGCCAGGTAACGATGGAGCAGGGGGTGCGAAGAATCCCCGGCAGATGCACGGCTACCGCCCTCATAAACGATGACCCTTGGCCCTGGCAACACACAACGTACGTACGCTCAGGGAGGACCACAAGATTGTCGAGCTGGAAGAAGAAGTAAGCAAGTTACGATGGGATGTCATGGGATTGTCGGAAGTCCGAAGACAGGGAGAGGACACCGTTATCCTAGACTCCGGTAACTTGCTATTCTACCGGGAAGGACACCAAAAATCTCAAGGTGGTGTCGGGTTTCTCGTCCGGAAGTCCCTTGTTAACAACGTTGTAAAAGTCGAAAGTGTGTCTAGCAGGGTAGCGTACCTTATACTCAGAATCACCAAACGGTATTCGCTGAAGGTCATACAGGTTTACGCACCGACCTCGACACGCTCAGACGATGAAGTAGAGGCTATGTATGAGGAGATATCTGAAGCCATACATTCCTCCGAAACATACTTCACCGTTGTTATGGGGGATTTCAACGCTAAGTTGGGCACACGGAATAGCGATGAGTTGAGAGTGGGGCCATTTGGATATGGACAGCGGAACCAGAGGGGTCAGCGGCTGGTCGACTTTATGGAGAAGGAGGGACTCTATGCGATGAACTCCTTCTTCGAGAAGCGACCATCCAGGAAGTGGACGTGGATAAGCCCCGATGGTTCAACAAAAAATGAGATCGAGTTTATCATGACGACCAGGAAGCAAATATTCAATGATGTTTCTGTGATCCATAAGGTGAAAACCGGTAGCGATCACCGTATCGTTAGAGGCACATTGAATATCAATGTAAAGCTTGAGAGGTCTCGTCTGATAAACTCTACGCTCCGTCCTAGCGCTGCCCAAATTCAAAACCCCGAGAGCTTTCAACTTAAACTACATAACCGCTTCGAGTGCCTAGCTGAAGGCGAAACAGTAGACGAGATTAACAACGGGTTGGTGGAAACTGTCCAAGCGGTGGGATCTCAGTTCTGTAAGACCCCCCGCCGAAATAAACCGAAGAAACTCTCAGAGGAAACCATAAAGTTGATGGAAGACCGGAATGAGATGAGACTGCAATCTTCAGCTGATATGTCGAACTACGGCAAGCTCAATAGGCGAATTTCAAAGGCACTGCGACACGATTTGCGCGCCTTCAATACAAATCGTATAAAGGTCGCAATCGAGCGTAACCAAGGCTCCAAAATGTTCGCAAAACATTCATCTATAGGGCAAAGCCAAATGACCAAGCTGAAAATCGACGATGGCAGACTCATCTCATCAAAACCGGAGATTCTGAGAGAGCTTGAAAGGTTTTATGGACAGCTGTACACCTTAACACGAGAACCCGTTGTCAGTGCGGCTCAGGACAAGAGAGCTAAACTGACCCGACACTATACCGAAGACATCCCGGACATCAGCCTATACGAGATACGAATGGCTCTCAAACAGCTTAAGAACAACAAGGCGCCAGGTGATGACGGAATCACTACAGAACTTCTGAGAGCGGGTGGAAAACCGGTACTCTCAGTCCTCCAGAAGTTATTTAATTCCGTCATCCTTGAAGGTAAAACGCCAGAAGCGTGGAGCAGAAGTGTAGTGGTACTGTTCTTCAAAAAAGGTGACAAGACCTTGTTGAAGAACTACAGGCCCATTTCACTTCTGAGCCATGTTTATAAGCTGTTCTCGAGAGTCATTACGAATCGTCTTGCTCGTAGGTTTGATGACTTCCAGCCTCCCGAACAAGCCGGGTTCCGAAAAGGCTTTAGCACCATAGACCACATCCACACGCTTCGCCAGATTATACAGAAGACTGAGGAGTATAATCGGCCATTATGTTTAGCGTTTGTGGACTATGAAAAAGCCTTCGATTCCATCGAAACCTGGGCCGTACTGCAGTCTCTTCAGCGATGCCAAATTGACTATAGGTACATCGAAGCGCTGAAGTGTTTGTATAGGAACGCCACCATGTCGATTCGATTACAGGACAAGAGCACGGAACCAATCCAACTGCAACGAGGCGTGAGACAGGGAGACGTTATTTCTCCGAAACTGTTCACAAATGCGTTGGAGGACGTTTTTAAGCTCTTGGACTGGAGAGAATTAGGCATCAACATCTGGCGAATACATCACTCACCTTCGTTTCGCCGATGACATAGTCATAATGGCAGAGTCGCTTGAGGAACTCAGTACAATGCTCAGCGACCTCAGTAGAGTTTCCCAGCAGGTGGATCTTAAAATGAACATGGACAAGACGAAAATTATGTCTAATGTCCATGTTGCACCCGTACCAGTAGTTGTTGGGAACGATACGCTCGAAGTTGTTGACCATTACATATACCTGGGACAGACTGTCCAGTTAGGTAGGTCCAACTTCGACAAAGAGGTCGCCCGAAGAATCCAACTCGGATGGGCAGCGTTCGGGAAGCTTCGCGACATCTTCTCGTCCAACATCCCGCAGAGCCTAAAGACCAAAGTCTTCAACCAGTGTGTGTTGCCAGTGATGACTTATGGCACTGAAACGTGGTCCTTAACTGTGGCCCTTATGGATAAGCTAAGAGTCGCTCAACGAGCTATGGAGAGAGCTATGCTCGGAGTTTCTTTGCGCGATAAAATCCGGAACGTGGATATTCGCCAAAGAACCAAAGTCACCGACATAGCTCTCAGAATTTGCAAGTTGAAGCGCCAATGGGCGGGCCACAATGCTCGACGAACCGATAACCGATGGGGAAGAAAGGTTCTCGAGTGGTTACCACACTACACCGGAAGACGTAGAGTTGGTAGGCCCCCTACTAGGTGGACTGACGATATTGTGAAAGTCGCGGGTAGCCAATGGCTACAAGTGGCTAATAGCCGTTCTTTGTGGCGATCTATGGGGGAGGCTTTTGTTCAGCAGTGGACGTCTTCCGGCTGATGATGATGATGATGATGAAAACAAAGATAGTTTTAAAAAAAATTGTTGCTTAGTCAGCAAATCGTTTCGTCATACGTTTGCCGACGTTTCACAGTGAGCTCAACCCAATTAAACTCGTTTGGTCTCAAGTGAAGGGCTATGACAGGAAATAAAAAAAGTTATATAATTTATTAGGTCTGAACTCTTTTCTTACAAGGACTAACTCTGTAACTTTACATAGGTTAAGTGGATAGATAAAAATGGTGGTAATTTCTCAATCACGTGACAACCAAGATAGAAATATAAATTTACGGAGTCGACAATCATGTACAAAATATGTTAGAGCAATTTATTATTGACGTATCTGCAGAAATTTCATCAGAATGATGACGACAATTTTTAAGATTACAAGAATTGTAGTAGAATTATTTGATTTATATGTTCTAGTGCATAATATATATACATACTATTACAATATAGTTTTATATCACGAAGGCGAACAGAAAATTATGTAACGCATATACTAAGTATGCAAATTTACTTAAATCATAAAATAATAACGTATTTTTTTCTACAGTAAATTTTAGAAGTACCTACTATTCAATATGAACGGGCCTTAACAATTTCAAAACAAGAACAATGGCATTGACCAATGACGGCAATGACCCATCTCACTCTGTCAATATAGGAAATGTGCGAGAGACATACTCAGTACTCGTTTGTTAAAAAAAGACAGACTATAGTACAATGTTGAGTTAGGGCCGATTTGTGACAGGGGACTGCAAGAACTTAATTCTTTTATATTATTTGTTTTTAAAATGCTTTGTTTTTGATGTTTTTGTTAGAGTTTCTGAATTAGGGCCAACATTATAATAAGCCCATTTCATTGTCAACATATATATTTCCAGCACTACTACACATACGGGCGTATGCTAGTGAAGATGGCAGAAGGCATCGGGCGGCTCGTGCTGTCAGGCCGCGAGCTGAGCAAGCTGGCCGGACTGACAGCTCGCATGACGCAGCTCAGGACTGTGCTGGATGACATCAACCGAGGGAACTATACCAGGACCATGGTCGACAGGCCTCTGCCCAATGGAAATGGTAATTTAGTTTCAGTCCATACCAAAGTGGCAGCGGCAGGCTATGTTACTGTCAAACAATTTTCGAATTTGTCTCTATCACTACAATACCTACGTATTATCGCTTGAAAGTCTAGCATTAGTCGCATGGCTCACACCGTGAACTCATTCATCATATACCTATTAATCTATATATATAAGACTCGAAGTCCTGACTCACTGACTGACAGACAGCGCACAGCCTAAACCGCTGGTTATTCTATGGGACTCAAGAAGGGGCAATGGATGTCCGTAAAGAGATTGTCAGCCATTTAGTGACGACCTATAAAACGATTACGATATGCGAGGCCAAATTAAAAAAATTAAAAAGTAGCCTGTTTATATATATGACACGTTTTACACGGCTACCAAAAACCGGTAACGATTCCTGATAGTCCACGCGGGTGAAGCCGCGGGTAAAAGCTAGTATAATATATGCGAGGACTGACATATTTATTGTTATACTTTAAACTTCGTATTACGATCAAACCAAGTTTGATGCTTGGATTGCAGCTTTTACAATAGAGCAAGGAGAAAAGACTAGTATTATTTTAAAGAGCATTGAAACATGCTAAGCGAAAACAAATAAATGAAGTATTACAGATTGATAAAGATAACTTCCAGCGGGACATGAACCCTCAACTCCATGATACCGTTCTGCATGAGAAAATACGTTATATATATGAACACATGTCTTGTATAAAGAGACCCTCATTATTTTTAAGTGATTCGGGGTTAGCTTGAACAACATCTTCGACCACATCATCACATACCATCAGGTAAGATAGTGGCCGAAGTCTAACATGCCAGGCATTAAAAAAAACTACGCTCTTTTATTTTCCGGTCCTTGTCCATACAAACGTTTTTTTTTTTTATACTGAACCCTGTAGCACTTGACCACTATCTCACCTGATGTTAAGTGATAATGCGGTCGATGATGGAGCGCGCTTACCCAGAAGATACCTATTCACTCGCGTTTTGAAGACCCCCATATTGTACTTAACAGACTCAGGCAGGGTATTCCATTCCCTAGCGGTTCGTATAATGAACGAAGAAGCAAATCGCTTTGTTCGGGTAAATGGAATATCTACCATATAGCGGTGGCGCTTTGGAGTATCCCTGGATGTCCGGTTAAAGAATGGGGATGGCGTGGACGTGGTGGGGTGATCACTCCCTTATTAGAGGTTTTAGGTCCAGAACTAAGCCTAATATCGATTGATCTCTTCATTATCTAGGCTAGTACCGTAACGAAATTTTAAAAATATAATTAAGTTGAAAGTTATGAGCCTCAAACACTATATGAAAATGCTTCATGGCTTATAATTCTCATACTAATAATCTTTTAAAAAAAATGTCATGATAGAAGCCTAGGTAATAAAGAGATCAATCAGTATCATGCTTTGTTTTAGACCTAAATCCTCAAGTAAGGGAGTGATCCCCTGTAACGTTTGTATGGCGAAATGACCGACCAGTTCACCATTAAGTCTTAGGTGCCTGTAATTTCATAAATAAAATGAAATGAAATGAAAAATTATTTATTCAAGACAGAACTGCACACAACAACATTCAATAAAGAACAACATAAAAAAAATAGTATCTTAGAAAATAAAAGTAAGTATCAAAATAACATAACATGTGCACATCTACTCGGACTGCTGTCATATGCAGGGCTGCCAGAAAAGGTCTGAGCTCGGCATAATGCTGTGAATTGATTCACAGCGCTGGTTTTCAGCTCTGACCATTCGTGACACACAATTGCTTCCTGGCTCTCCAGGAGCAGACACACTATTAGGTTTTTTTTTATGCATGATAGGTTAGCCTCTGACCACTATCTCACCTGATGGTAAGTGATGATGTGGTCGAAGATGTGGTTCAGGCTAACCTAGAATTACTGGCTCTCAAGGACAACTGTCGGAACACACCGTTAGGTGCTTGGCGACAGATTTTCAACTTGAGGGTGGTAGCTAGCCAGGCGGGCATTCGCACAATGCCCTACCACCATGCTATAACGACTGCCATCCTAAGACAACAACCGGTACCGGCTTAACCTGCCCTCCGAAGCACGGAAGCGCTCAGTAGTAATGTCACCAGCGGTCACCCATCCAAGTCATGACCGCGGCGGACGTTGCTCAACTTTGCTGATCGATTCAGAATGGCTAAGCAAACTTGGCTACGAGCGCTTCGAATATTAATTTAATTTTTACTTTATTTTCACACCCATCCAAATCAAGGTGTTATGTGATAAATTTTCTTCTTGAGGTTGGCTAGCCAGGCGAGTGTGCCCTTCCATCATGAGGTGAATCTCAAGCCGTTGGTAGTGCGGATCGAACCACGTTAATCATAGCTAATACAGCTGGGCTATCATTGCTCATTGCTTCGTGTCTATAGTAGGCCTAGATTTTATGTTAAAAAATATTGCTCTGGTACTCTAAAAGCATTATCTAGGAACAAAATAGGCGAATACATTTGCAGGGAAACTCTCCTTAAATCTAAATGTATCATTGCCTCTATTGTCGTCAGGTCCTCAAATGGCGTTGACTCCCGGCGCGGGCCGCATCGTCTATCAGGATAAGATAATCAAGTTCGACAAGGTGCCTCTCGTCACGCCCAATGGAGACGTCCTTATCCAGGAGCTTAGCTTCGAAGTCAAGTAAGTCGATCTACTATTCTACAATACATCTGTTGGTCTCTAGTCTTTATTTACTTAGGCTCGAAATCTCTACTTAAGGTGAATACTCACAACAGTTTTATCACTTTTGTAGCTAGGTCTGGTAACCATTGTTCATGATCACGATTTTCGCGTGTTTAAAATAATATTATTCGTATTACATATCTTGAAAGTTATTGAATACAAATGAGCATGATACCTTAAATTACCTATTAAACCATTAAAAATGTTAAAAGTTACTGTGTGACAAATTTATTAAATGCAGTAAGTATTAAATGTAATACACATTGTAAGAAAACTCCACCAAATTTTGCGTTATACGTGATCAAATACAATAGTTAGAGGACCTGGCAACAAAACAAATATATTTATATATATTTATATTTATATATATATATATATTTCCCGCCATAAATTTGACTGCATCGTTGGTGTGTCTGAAAAACTGTTCGATTCTCGGGACGGGCATGACTTGGACACAAGATGACAGAAATACATAAATGGCAATACGCTCGCTCTCTATTACATATGATGCGGTCCTAATTGCATAATAGGTGCCAATATCACGCTCAGAGCTGGTCCGAATTGTACGAAGGGCACCATATTTGCATGGTGATAGGGCATTTTGCGAATGCCCGCCTGGCCCAAGTAAAAAATCTGTCGCCAAGCACCTAACTGTGTGTTCCGGCAGCTGTCCTTGAGAACCAGTAGTTCTAGGTTAGCCTGAACAACATCTTCGACCACATACCATCAGCTAAGGCTCAACATGCCGTGGTCAAAGGCTAACCTATTGAGCCTAAAAAAAAATGCAAAATATATATATTTGCATTTGGGCACCATGAGCACTCCCCGTACCAATAGGGCTGTGAGCGCATTTTGGACTGTTATAAAGACTGCCATCCTAAGACCACCCGGGACTGACGGCTTAACGTGCCCTACCTAAAAAGAGACCTACTACCTGATAAGTAACAAGTGGAAAATTTATCACCAAGCAACTGACTATGTGCTCATTGAGAATTGAGATGCAGTTCCTATTCTAGGCAAAGCTGAAATATGTGAGTGAGATGTTGATCAAAAGCCTTAAAATGTATCCCTACAATATATTTACTTTTTTCCAGGTCTGGTATAAACGTACTAGTATGCGGGCCGAATGGGTGCGGGAAATCTTCTCTATTCCGACAGCTGGGAGAGCTGTGGCCAATATTTGGAGGAACCCTCACCAAGCCGCCCAAGGGGAAACTGTTCTATGTACCGCAGAGGCCTTACATGACGCTCGGTACATTGCGGGATCAGGTATGTTGGGCAAATATGATATTATACTGGACTGTGGATATTGGTTGAAAAGTAACTAATATACGGAAATCTCTCCTCATCAACTCTGTGGGTGACGATGGCTAAATGTATAATTATTGTTCTTCCAATATTTTGGAAAATATTTACATACAATATTTATTTTTTTATTTATTGCTGATAGTTTAGCCTTTGACCACAATCTCACGTGATGGTAAGTGATGATGTGGTCGAAGGTGTTAACAGGCTTAACCTAGAATGACTGGCTCTCAAGGACAGCTGCCGGAACACACCGTTAGGTGCTTGGCGACAGATTTTCAACTTGAGGGTCGTCGCTAGCCAGGCGGGCATTCGCAAAAATGCCCTTCCACCATGCGGTGAAGCTCAAGCCCGCGGCGGGATTCGAACCATGGACCTGCTGCGCGGCAGTCCATAGCCAAAGCCACTGAGCCATCACTGCTTCAATATATCAAACATAAAAGTGTCACAATCACCATAAAATCTTCCTAGCGTTGCACCCTGTCTAGAGGTGGCCATTATGGCTGCAGCGTTAATAGATAAAAGGATTTTGAATTGAATCACGGGTTTCAGTCCTTTTCAAAGGCTTCGAAAAACACAACCCAGAAGCCGGTCTATAAAATACAGTACAATATCGCGAAGGCCTGCCTAGCTAGCTAATACCAGCTAGTTACAGCTAGTAGAAAATCTGTCGCTAAGCACCTAACGGTGTGTTCTGACAGCTGTTCTCAAGAGGCCAGTTCCAATTCTTAGTTATACTTGTTTACCACGGCCCAATCATCATTAACCATCGGGTGAGATTGTGGTTAAATGGTTTACTAGCTATTAAAAATTGTTGCGAGGCTAAAGGATGCAGAGTGGTATGCAGTTTCGCTAAAAGCAACTCCCGGCGCTATGCCAGATGACACATTCACCCTTGGATCTAGGTCGTCTCCAATTTTTCATAGTCATAAGTTATCGCGACTTTTTGTCCCCGATCCTGACACTCGTCGCGGGCGTCATCCACTATTCTCAGTCCCCTTGGGATGAACGATGGCACACAGTCATTCCCCTATCCAGCACACTCTTAGCCACTCCAATCGTCTCTTGACCAAAATACCTCCATGTGAAATGTTTGCGGATGAATTAAAGGATATTCTGTCGGAGTTCTTGGAGTACTGTGAGATGAATGCACGCAAGACGAATGAGGATGATGAATTTTATTTTAATCTTTTGACATAATACGTATTTTGTTCAAAATGAATAATTATTTTTCAGTTCGCTTAAAGATGACTATAATATTATGTTATTTTTATTTTTAGCTTTGACATTATTCTGTATATTTTTATCTAATGAATTTATCTTGATATTTTATGATGCTACATGATAGTAGTGAAATCTATTTGTATGATAATTCCTCAACTATTGTAATTGGTTTCATGTAAATTTTACGTTTTAGTTGTTAATAAAATAAATAAATAAAATAAATCCACTGTTGAACAAAGCCTCCCCCATCTCTATGGCTCTCTAGCCACAATGATCGGCTTAGCCACTGGTAACCATCGGCTACCCGCGACTTTTATAATGTCGTCTGTCCACCTAGTGTGAGGCTTACCAACTCTACGTATTCCGGTGCAATCTTCTGATAAACGTCTCCAATCTATCGTTACATTAATATATTTGTATGTAATAGGTGATTTACCCCCAAACCCGCGAGGAGATGTTGCGTCGCGGACGTACAGACGAACAATTGAACCGTTACTTGGAGATAGTGCAACTGTCCTACCTCACGGGGAGGGAGGGGGGGTGGGACGCAGTCGAGGATTGGATGGACGTCCTGTCTGGGGGAGAGAAGCAGAGGGTCGCTGTAAGTTCATACATTAACTTTATTATGTTAATCTATTTATCAGATGGTAGGTCTATCCAGCAGGATTCTGTGGGGTACCACCGCATTGACAGATATTTTGCCTCAAAGCAGTAGTGTGCAAACTAGTTAAAGGAGGTCAGTTATATTTTAAATATGATTTTCAATTAGCACGTGGTAGTGCTTGTTATCATATTTAGAAGTCAGTTATTTATTGCCAGGAAACACGTTTTCTACTACTGACTTAGAGAATGCCGATTTCAATCAAAAATTGATACTAACAAGTAACATGATTGAGGTGCTGGTCTGTTTCTGTATATATTTGGAAAAAAAAGCCTTAAGTAATATTATTATATTTGATGATATTTAATCTCATCAACATCATCAGTAAGACATTCAATGTTGAACAATTGCCTCCCCCATAGAACACCACAATCACTCAAAAAAGTGACTTGTAACCTTCTCCATTCAACTCTGACGATGTCGTCAGTCCACTTAGCTGTAAATTATATACGTAATTTTTTTATCGACCACAAACTAATTCAAATTTAGTAAAATATACTTATTCTGTTCACATTCACTAAAATGTTAATGTTTATTTTCAATTGCCTGGAGATTTGTATCTAGATATTATCTTGATACAAATCAGATGAAGTCAGAATTGATGCTTAAAACAACCCGTAATTAAATATAAGAATGGATTGTCTGACTGATTTGATTATTAATTAAATTTATATTACTCAATGCATACGTAAATAATGCATCTTTTGCACATATTACAAGTAAGACCTTATGTCAGACGGACACTATTTAATCCACGTTTGACATAGATTCCTTTATAACATTGATAATTTCCACCAAAAGGAGATAATATCAAAAGGAGATAGAATAAGAACTTTTGCATTTTAGTTATTTTTTTAACTAAAAATTGCAACATTAACAATATATTAGCTAATATCTGTTGTCGGTATATGCACTCAGATGGCGCGGCTGTTCTACCACGAGCCGCAGTTCGCGATCCTGGACGAGTGCACCAGCGCCGTCTCCGTCGACGTCGAGGGGGAGATGTACCAGTACTGCAGACAGGTAACCAACACATACCTATTATATTGTATACAGTCTTCCTTCATTCTCACTTTCACCGAATCGCAACTCGAACAATCTACAGATTGATTTGAAGCAGTGATCGAAGCTCAGTGGCTATCGACTGCCGCGCAGCAGGTCCATGGTTCGAATACCGCTGCGGGCTTCAGCTTCACCGCATGGTGGAAGGGCATTTGGCTAGCGACCACCCACAAGTAGACATCGGTCGCCAAGCACCTAACGGTGTGTTCCGGCAGCTGTCCTTGAGATCCAGTAATTCTAGGTTAAGCCTGTTAACACCTTCGACCACATCATCACTTGACTAACTATCAGCAATAAAAAAAAAAGAGATTGCTTTCACATTAATATTTTTTATGCTGCGTTGGTAAACAACATGTAATTGCTCACCAGTGTAACACTTGTCAGAAGCTCACTGCTAATTTTTTTTATTAGTAATAACCAAAATATTCCCTATATTAATGGACTGTCAAATGACAAGAGACCAACATTCACCTGATAGGTGAAAATCTTCATCCTGTTTTTTTAATCAGGTTACAAAATATGTCAAGTGTAGTTTTCGAACGGCTTATAGTGATTGTAAAAAATCACTGAGGTAATTTCCGAACATCACTCGGGTGACTTTTACATTCACCCAATTTCAAATGACTTTGCGCCACTTTGACAATTTCCAAACTCATTATAATGTGGCAAAGATTTCTGTACGCCTACTGCGCTGGGCCTGATGCGCTGACGTGGAGCCTTTTTCGAAACCAGCTAAAGTGTTTCATTTTAGTCCTAAATACTCTTTTGTACAATTTGAAAGCTAAGACATCTTAACACATTAATGCAATAATTCAGCAGTCGCCACGAGCCCTCCTTGCAAATCCCCATGGTAGTATGTAGTATACCCGCCACCATTCAGCAAACCAAGATTCCGGTATGCAGATGGTAATAAGCTTTGTTGTATGCTTTATGTGCAGCAACATCCTACTTACTTGTCGACGTGGATAATTTATCCTTTCAAGTCGACGGTTACAGTTAAGCCAAGGGAAGATATATGGGGTAGCATTGATATTAAAAATCTGTGCAGCTTCCGACCGAATGTGAATATGCAAATTTTTTCCAACAGATGGGTATATCACTGTTCACCGTATCTCACCGCAAGTCCCTTTGGAAACATCACGATCACTATCTACAAATGGACGGTCGAGGCGGATACGTCTTCGAAGAGATCGACAACGAAACGCAAGAATTCGGCTCGTGATCATATCTCATCCCATACCGTATATCATTCTTAAATTGTTATTGTGATCATAACCCATCACTATGAAACAATGATCATATCTTATTCTTACACATAAATAATCGTGATCATATATCATCCTTAGAAGAAAATTATTATATTAATATTCTATCTTTATGAAATTGTGACCACTTTTCATCACCAATTACGAATAATTATGTTATGGTTTACAATTATAAGGATTTAATATGATAGATAGATCATGTAATTTATGACCACACTCATCCTCGAAGAATTATGACTATATCTATTCACGAGTACATATTATATGAATGTGACCATATTTTATCTTCATTGAATGTTTAATCATGTCATAAAAAATGTGATCATATCCCATCCTTATGAAATTGTGATCACATCTCTTCATGTTCCGTATTTCAGGTTTCAGAAGGTTTTGGGTTCAAATACTTTAAGTATTTTCCGCCGTATCTTAAATCAAGACCAAGGTTTTTTTCTAAACACGTTTTATATTGAATAAAATTTATTTAACCTTGGTTAATTATATTTATTGACTATATTTTTGTTGATTCAATCTTTTATTTTATCTATGCGACTACGAATGTAGGGTTTATGTAATAATTATTGTAAATTTATTTATATTATAATCGTATTAGAGATAGTGACGTTGTAAAACTATATTATATTACAATGAACTACTCGTTTTGGTAGAACCACTTTTTTCTTTTAATCATTGTAATATTTCATTTTTGGGAATATCACAATTTCTATAGTTTTTGTTAATTCTTGTGATGTGTATAATGTGATAATAATATTGTATGTGGACAATTTCTAGATGTTTAAAGTTACCAATCACAAAAAAAAAATATCACATAATAAAAATAGGTAATTGTTATTTTAAAGATAGTCAAATCTATTTAAGTTTATAAGTATATTAGGTGTCTGAGGATGCATTTTTATTAAAAAAAAATTGGTAAGTATAAATTTTAATATTTTTGAAATGGGGTATAATTTAATTGTCTCTAAAACACTTAGTGTAAATCCTCCTGTATAATAAATATCGTGTATTTTTTTTATATAAAATATAATGTTTTAGTAGGTTTTGACATTGTCTCGTCAGTAATTAAGATTAGTCGTTAAATCAACCTTTGTAAGCAATTTATCTTGTCTTTTTGGTCCCTTTCCTTAAAGGAATGAATGAAATTTATCTCTGGTGATTTTTTTTCAATAGCTAGGGTCTATTTCACAATGTCCAAATAAGTTCCTATCTTCTTTACATAAACAGTTATTTTTCCATCCGGTAATTCAGCTTTTACTTAGCATTCGTGAATGCTGATAAAAAATAATACGTAGAGTCCGTTTCAGAATGTCCTAATAAAGTTTCGGGTTGCTAACCAACACATAAAATAACCGAATGATAAAAATGATAGTCAACATGCAGCGCGTTTCAAGCTTTAACCGATGGATAGGCTAAATCGATGACTGTGAAACGTAAAGATAGTGTTTTGTTTAATAAATATGTTCTGGGTAGTATAACCGGAACTTACTCGAACATTCTGTAACAGCCCCTAAATCTTTACGTGTATGATATTTCTAATGTAATTATTATCTGCTGGATAAAGCTACTTAAAGTTTGTAAATAGTTCAACTGATACTAAGAGTTCTTAAACACTGCTATGCAGACAAGTGAAACTTTCGCCTATAGGTAATAAACATAATAGCTCGTACTAAATTAATTACGAATAATTTAAATATTGGATAAATTTTATGCACGTACAATATAGTAATATACTCTGCAATGCAAAAATACTCTAGCCACTTGAACAGTACTAAATAACGTTGTATTATATGTATTATATTTTAAATTATTATTTAATACAGTTTTCCCAATCTTAATAAAACATTTATTAAGATTCGTCCCAACTTAGTTCCCGGTGTTGTGATAAATAATAATGAATTTGGATTTTAAAGGGATTTTACAAAATTACAAATTTATGAAAGTTATTACTTTCTTAGGATCAGTTTATTAGAAATAGACAGTACGGTCGAGCGACTCGCCCAAAGTCAACCTAATACTTTGCAAAGGCATAATCATGATTATTGTGAACTTAGCAATGACTTTTAAAGTTATTTGACAATTTGTTGAATTTGGGTATATTTCATTTAAATTGACAATCAAGGTAATATGTATCCAGGCATCTTCGGAACCATTGACCTATATATACATATGTATATATAGGTCAATGTTGTATGGCCTATATATATATATATGTATATATAGGTCAATGTTCGGAACAAGAAATCCTTTAACTTAGGTATTGTGTCATTACAAACTACAATTTAATATACATACCATAACCTTACTAATTTGAAATCAACTAATAAGAATGACAAAATCACGACATACCTTTTTGTGAAATTTTACGAGATGTATGTCGAAATTACGACAAGATTTTGTCAATTTATATAATTAATAGTAAAAATAAAATAGAATAATATACTATTTAAAAAAAAATAATTACATATTACCATTATATATGAAATTATACGCATTCCTGATTAGGTAAACAAAGAAATGTACTAAAGTACCTAATTGTCACTCCACTTTATATAATTCCACCAATCACGTTCTTTTGATGCTCAGTAGTCAGTAGTGTCTATTAATCTAATGAGGTTCTTAGTTATGTTTACAATTGGGGTCTATTCTATAGTGCATTCGCTTAATTAAAGTTCAATGTGTCAAACAGGATTTTAAGTATATTCTGACGCGCACATTTATATAGGAAGTGTTCTAAATTTGACACAAAACATCGTCACATATGTTTTTACCGGATTCTGGAGGGGATACCTGTATATTGTATAAGCACATACACAAAAATGATAAAAAGAAAAACTAGCATTCCAGAAGCACAGCCATGACTCTATGACATTCATGCAAAATTAACTTGAATTTAAACACTTTGTAATAAATATATGATGAATCTACATCTGCATGGAAAACGCTATCAAGATACTCGTTAGGATGCCAAACTTTGTCAACACATTTTAGGCAATATTAGATATTGCTAATAATAATTTTCTTTGACATATCGACTGTGAACTGGCTCCGATATTTTCGTCACATTGTTTTTCTTAAGTTGCGTGATAAAATATAAGATGTGTTGAATGTTTTTCTGATATTCATACATATTATTTTTAGACTTAGGGTTGTCCAAAATAAGTTTACATAGGTACGATTAAACTATAGGAATGCGCCTAAATAGAATTTGATAGAAAAAAACATGTTACACATTGTTGTTACAACGAATTCCTACCTCTTATGTGTTTTGGTTATATTTTTCTTTGGTAGTAGTATTTTAGAAATAGTAGATTCGTATCATTGAATCTACTATTTCTAAAATACTACTACCAAAAAACTAAACAAATGCACAATTCTACCTCTGTATAATATCACTTATATTCAAAATAATCAACACCTTTTGCCAGTTCACAGTCGATATCTAATTTTTGTATTGATCGATTTACATAGTCAAGTAACACATGAAGTGCCGCTGAAGGGCTCGTGGACCCACCACTTTTCCTACATATTGTCATCAGTGGGAAAAGTGGTACGGTATGTCTTCTACAAAAGTTTTTGGTAAGATTGATCCATCTTGATAATGAAAACCTTTAAAAGAACTTTAACAGCGTGTTATGGCTACTTAAATATATTGTCTACATCAGAGTAACTCAACCCTAAGCTGTGTATACCAACCTACCTACTTATATATAATTTAGTTGTTATTTTTTTGTCCCAAAAGAGTGAAGTTATGGTAGAAACTGACGTCACTGGCGACATATTGAAAATTTAAATAGTTTTATTGAGCTTGTAGCTTGGTTTGGTGTCCTTTCTGCACACGGTATTGGCAAGATTAAAAAAATATTGTTCGTTGTAACTTGAAAAGTTATTAATGAATCCCAATGCACAGAATTAAACCGTAAGTTTTTTTCTCTACGTCTTGAGGAATTGGCCTCGCACGTCGCACATTAGCCAGTAACAGTTATTGGTGTACCAATACAATTGAATAAGTATTTTAAAAAAATATTAGAAGTCTTAAAATATATCCCTGAATCTCACGCATCGCGTGATCAAGTAGCATTTAATGTACAAAAAAACGTGGATTTATTATGTTCTCGCCTTTGACGTCAGTATTGACCATATGAATATGTTTCAAGGTGACATGCTGTGATAGAAGAGTTGCTTGTGTTGTTGTAATGTCGGTGCTGGGTCAATAAAAGGTTGAGGAATATTATACTGTTTTATTTTCAACATTATTCTAAACTGTGCTTGCACGCTGCGTCTTCTGCGTGGGATTTTGGTAATCAAATTAATAATTTTAATCAGTATTTCTTTAACCCAAGGTTATAACTCTCTAGCTCGGTACCGTGAAATCCGCCATATTTGGCTACATTTTGCATCGGCTACAACATCAAAAAAATGTAAAGCAAGAAGTTATTCTTTTAATTATACAAACAAGGTAAATACAACTTCTACTCTTGCTGTTGGACTCTAACCCTGTGAGATTAACAGTCCATCCATCATCCATACCCAAAAAAGTATTTATATCGTCGGACAAAATAACCTCTACTTCCTGCCAACCTTGGAATTATCGCCACTATAGGTGCATACGAAAATTGGTCAAAGAGGACGGGTAAAATAATCACAAGTTTCCAATTTATCCGTACAGCGCAGTGGCCAATCTTGTCCTATATTTTTTTCTGATATTAATACATATTAGTTTTACACTTAGTGTTGTCCAAAATAAGTTAACATATGTACGATTAAACTATAGGAATGCGCCTAAATATAATTTTATAGAAAAAAACATGTTACACATTATTGTTACAACGAATACCTACCTCTGATGTGTTTTGGTTTTTTTTTTCGTTGGTATAGTAGTATTTTAGAAATAGTAGGTTCAAAGATACGAACGAATGCTCAATTCTACCTCTGTATAATATTATTATGTATATCCAAAATAATCAACAATGACAAATAAAAAACGGAATAATTTATAATCAGAAATGATCTATCGTTATAAAAGTCATAAATTGCAAGTGTTCAGAATTGCAAGAAACATATTCCATTTTATGTAATAAAATGTACCAATCTAGCATATTTTTTGCCACCATTGCCACTTATTTTACATATTTTTGGTAATTAACGTAAGCGTTTTTTCTCTACGAGATTGTGACGGAACAAGCCTGAGAGGACCACTTGATGTTAAGCGGTAACCTCTGCCCCTAACGGCCCTAACAGATGTTTAATTCGTCATTAGTGAAAAATTACACTGCCCATGTGCCGGCAATTTCATAATTAAATTAGGTAAATATAATGGCTTCCACGGTGAAGCTTAAACTGGTGATTGCGATCAAACCACACACCTGCGGTACGGCAGTTAATAACTATTACGGCTTGGCTATCATTGTTTCGAAATGCTTTTGTGATCCTTACAGGACCATTCGACTAATCTGCACCGCGCACTGGAATTCTTGGATATAACAATCTCATACTCATGTTTGTCAGACCGGCTACAGAAGGTAGAACGGCGATACATTCTAGCTCTTTAGTAACAGCACCTCTTTTATTATTACGATTATGTTTTCAGGAATGGAACAACCGGTGATTCTTATCATATTTGTTCTATTAGAACAGCTGTGATCCACCAGTGGTAAGCACACGTTTGGGACAGTCGGAGATAATTGAAAAAACTTATTTATCTACTAATAACAAATACTTTTAAAAGCATAAAATTATATATCTAGTGACAATTATGTCTCGATCGTGCGCTCGGTAAGTCAAGACCTCCTGAAGATGCTTCGTTTAGAAGCGAAACTAGTCGGGTATTCTTCCGGTTAGGCTGCGTGATGTTTGTGACGTCACGTAGATAACAGGAAAATTAGGCGGAATTGTCACTAGATATATAATTTTATGCTTTTTTAAGTGTTTTATTTAAATATTATTTAATATTTTTTAGGATACTTTTAAAAGTATTTGTTATTATTAAATATGGATTTCCGCAAAGTAACGCCTGAATCTATCTATTATTTATCTACCTAAAAACCGCTCATCATCAGAGGCACAATCGGCCTATCACATCATCATCCTACCACATTATCAGATATCAACAAAAAGTGTATATAAATAAAAATATAATATAAAGCTGTGCATAACTGTAAGCTGATACCTCAGGTTTTTTGACACAGCATAAAATAGTACTTAGGTTCTGTTCTCATCGAAACAAGGGATCGTCAGCTGTGTGTATATTTTTAGATTATGCCAACACCCCAACCTCACCTATACCGATCACTGGATATCTACAGAACGGGTCTCAAAATACAAAAAATATCGTTATATAGTAAAATTAAACGGATAAAATTAATTCGTTGAGACACATTTAATTTGCGTTTCTTCATCATAGGATATTGTGCGCGCCGAGTCCCTCCGTCGCACTCGTCCCTGCTCTGATAGCATTTATTACGGTTACTAAGGAATGATAAGTATATTTGTAACCTATTTTTACTTATTCGTATTAATTAGTTCATAGCTCACTATATTCAGTACCTAAAACTTTAAAGAGAAAAAAGTAGCGAACAAAGGCATGGGTATTGGTTAGTAATGGGCTAATGGGCATAGTAGGCATAGCCAATAATATTGGTTTATGACTTTAACTTAAGAGTCAAAAATAACCATTAGGTATTAAAAGGTTTTTAGGTATTTATTCCAAAAGCTGATGAAATTCCCTTGTGATTTGGTATGACTAAGGAAATCAGCGATTTTTTTCATTCTTTTCCTAATCGGCCACTGTTTGTTGGATGAATAATTTGTTAAGAAAGTTGCTTCTTGATAAGGGTAACAAAAAAGTGAAGTAATATTTTTTGACCGAGAGAGTCAGAAACTCAGTTCGAGCGAAGCGTCTCGGCTTTAACTTAGTTATTTCACGAGAATCGGTTGAGACATGCGACCTGTAGCGAAGAATAACCGGACATATGAAAGCATTTTGGTGTAACCTGAAGCAGAGACGCTTCGCTTGCACAGTGTGCTCGCTCGGTCAATTAGAGAACTAAGAACGACTGCGGAATTAGATTTGACTTGTAATATGGGCGGGGGAGTATTTTATTTATTATGAAATGGGCAGAGAGGAAAGGAAGGACGTGAAGGGATGTTTGTTTTTCTTTTAACGAATTAGGAATTTACATGAATAACATTAATTATTAACTTATGAGCTACTTAGGTCAAATTTTAATGTCAACTAACTTAATGTCAAATTTGTAAATGTCAAATTTTAAAATAATATTTCAAGAAAATATTAAATTTTTTAGAAAGAAAAATATTAAATATATCTAGAGACACTTCCGCCTAAAAATACAGACGAATTGAGAACCTTCTCCTTTTTTGGAAGTCGGTTAATAAACGTCATGAAGCCCAACCAATGTTTACCCATTGGTATCTGTATCACAATACCTGTGAATGTAAATAATCGATAATAGATGTCATTTGTCATTACTTGGACCCTATCAGCAGTTTTTGATATGATATTCATGGTAGGCGCACTTGCACGTCACGCGCACCTAAATATATCATAATGATAAGTTTTAAAAAATATGTAATTAATATCATAAAAATTATATGCCATTGATTCATAATAACAATTACAACTGTGCAGAACAAAAGATAAATAACAATTATATTATTACTTAATTATGATTTTCAAACGCAGTAAATTTGGGCAGTTGGTTTTGGTTTAATCGTATGATTATATCATAATCAGATCATGGGATATACGAAGTCTGTTCATAGACCACGACCTTATGTACTAGATTAAATTATGTACATGATGGCACATTTATTTATTGTCACAAAACACAAACTAACAAGATGTTATTTCGAACCTCCCGCTCAAATTTGGTGGGCGTCGCTTTACGTCATGTGACGTTTTTGCGATTTTGACATTAGCATCCCTTTACACGTAGGAAATATAATAGTTATAAAGAAAGTAAATAAAATACTAGCTATTAGCTCTACATCTTAAGTGGATGTTGAAATAGTGCTTTTGTGTGACAAAACGATCATAAGTCATTTAAAAAATAAATTATTTGTTTGAGTATAACTTATTTCTTGCATCTAACTACAAGTTTGTAACAGACATACAATATGAATGTATAGAGAAAATTAAGGTTTATATTTTGACCGAACGAGCACACAATGCGAGCGAAGCTTCTGCTTCAGCTTACTTATAAATGCTTTTGAGCGTTTAAGTTCTGATACATATAGCTTAAACTGGTGTTACAACATTATAATAAAGTAAGTGATTATATGAAAAAATATAATAGAACTCATTAACATCAATGTATTTTTTATAGAATGAAAGAAAGAAAGAAAAATAAATTTATTTGACACACAAAGAAAAAGTTACAAAGAAATAAGATAGTTAAGAGCAGCATTGAGGCAAATAGGTCCTACCTCAGCACAAATGTCAGATGCTTGTAAGCAACTGACGCTGATTTTCAGGCAAAGCCTTGCAGGTGATATGATATATATGTATAATGTAATAGTGTTTAAGGTTGTAGTACCATTTAACGACCAATATGACCTGGTATTGGTAGGGCAGCTCGATCTAAATGCCTCGTGCTATATGAATTTAAAGCTCACGGTCTTGATCCCAGCACAATACAAACTTTTGTATACACGGACATCTCTGTTTGAATTTTGTATCGGTGTCTTAGTTACATCTTAGTAGCATCCTCGGGGACGATATCGTCCATTTATGAATGAATTTATTGTTTTCGTTATCCCGGATGCCAAAGGATTATTCATATAATTACAAAAAATAATAATGAGATATACTAATTATATTTAATTTATACATTGTCTGTATAACACCTAAAGTACCCAAACCATTATAGTACCTACGTACAAGTTTTGTCTAGTGGCGGCTACCGAATCAAACATGATTGAATATTATCGCATTGTTGATTCGATCACTCTTCTACGGGGAGCGATCCAATCGAAATTATTCGATCAATCACGATCGACAGAGATATAATTTTGTTAAATTTTGTAATAACAAATACTTTTAAAAGTATCCTAAAAAATATTAAATAATATTTAAATAAAACACTTAAAAAAGCATAAAATTATATATCTAGTGACAATTCCGCCTAATTTTCCTGTTATCTACGTGACGTCAACATCACGCAGCCTAACCGGAAGAATACCCGACTAGTTTCGCTTCTAAACGAAATGGTGGTTCTAAACGGTATAGTGGATGGTGGTGCAGCACACAGCAAGTCATTAAGAATATGTATAATAGTAGAAATATCTCTCTTCGGTCGGCCAAATCTGAAATGCATAAATTATTGTTTGTATTAGAAATGGTACAGAATACTTACATGAACAATTAAACTGTATTTTGCTCTATCAAGTACAAATATTATCACATTAGTCATTTAGTCTTCTAGAATTCATAATTTAACACTTTGATAACATGGCTATATGCACATATGTAAATTCCTTATCTTAATATTGCGCTTCTAAAGAGATGTTTACACAGTTGATTCTAACAAGCATAGAGAATTGGTTTCAGCACTGTTCATTTCTTACCTGTCTTGTAAGGCTGGGTTCAATGTGCCCGAGAAGGTTCCTGAATAAATTCCTTTGCCATGGTGCTTCATGGACTCTATCACAGCTCCAGAACTGATCCTTGTACGCACAATCTCTTGGTTAGGCTTGGTTAGGGTTCGTCAAGACCTCCTGAAGATGCTTCGTTTAGAAGCGAAACTAGTCGGGTATTCTTCCGGTTAGGCTGCGTGATGTTTATGACGTCACGTAGATAACAGGAAAATTAGGCGGAATTGTCACTAGATATATAATTTTATGCATTTTTAAGTGTTTTATTTAAATATTATTTAATATTTTTTAGGATACTTTTAAAAGTATTTGTTATTATTAAATATGGATTTCCGCAAAGTAACGCCTGAATCTATCCATTACCTTAAATGTTGTATTAAAAAAGGAACAAAAGAAATTGCATGACAAATAAATAAAATATTTTATCAAAAGCGTAAAGCATCTTCAGGAGGTCTTGACTTACATCGGTAAGTCAAGACCTCCTGAAGATGCTTCGTTTAGAAGCGAAACTAGTCGGGTATTCTTCCGGTAAGTCAAGACCTCCTGAAGATGCTTCGTTTAGAAGCGAAACTAGTCGGGTATTCTTCCGGTTAGGCTGCGTGATGTTTATGATGTCACGTAGATAACAGGAAAATTAAGCGGAATTGTCACTAGATATATAATTTTATGCTTTTTTAAGTGTTTTATTTAATTATTATTTAATATTTTTAGGATACTCTTAAAAGTATTTGTTATTAAAAATATGGATTTCCGCAAAGTAACGCCTGAATCTATCCATTACCTTAAATTTTGTATTAAAAAAGGAACAAAAGAAATTGCATGACATATATAATATAAAATATTTTATCAAAAGCGTAAAATGGAACGTAAAAGATACAGCGCTTTGCATCAGCTGTTGTAAAAAAAAATTAACGGGACAACGCGAATTGTAACTGGTCACACTAACGACGGCCACATCAAAAAACTGGGGGCCTGGCGTGACCCTGTTATTTCTATTCAGCAATAAACTAGCTGTGTAATCTAAGATAGTTCTTCTACAGTTCAAACAGTGTTGTATAGAAAAATTAGAGTGAATTTTATGTGCAAACCATGGAACGTGCTACAGGGACCGAAGTGTACGGGTGTGGCTCGTCCCAAACTACGGACATAACGCTGAATATACAAACCACCACGGGTGGTAATTTCTCCATCAGTTTGAACGGGCAAAATACTGTAGAACACCTCAAAAAGCTAGTTTCTAAAAAACTAAAGGTGTCCAAGGATCGAATATGTCTGCTACATCGCGAAAGGTGCGTGCAATATTTCAGACGCTTAGCTTCTATTGTCAAACCAAACATTTATTATCACGGAAATATGTCGATACGATGACGCATCAGCGTTATTCGACTGAGTTATTGACGTTAGTTTTATGTTCGCAGACAACTTATGGATGGTACTCTGGAAGATAACGGCTTGCTAGACGGCTCCCGAATCATTCTCTTGCCGAGCGTCGAGACTGGCTTGCTGGTAAGCGTGCTCCGAGGCGATGTTTCAACATCAATTCTATAACTCATGATAATCACGTGTTTCGCAACAGTATGAAACTAATCAATGACCATTTATCACAATGATTATGTTGTTGGTTAATTAGGAGGTGTTTCATTAACAATAAATGTGTTTACCTTTTTTAGAGTCAGAGACCCGAAAATTCGGTTATGCAGGCCCTGGAGTCCCTCAATGATTCACAAGTCAATGATTTCTTGAGTGGAAAATCACCCCTCAACCTCACTATGCGACTGGGAGACCACATGATGCTGATACAACTTCAGCTTTCTACCCTAAATGGTGGTTCTGGTTCTAGATCCTTACGCAACTCGACCCCTAGCAAAACGTCTCCGTCGTCAGTGCAGATAAAATCTGAACCAAGAGATAAGCCTAGCCCTCCAGAGACTCCACAAAAACCCTCTGACATTGAAGAATCTTCAGCATCAAAACCTGTGACAGTAGCACCCCGACCAGCACAATTTCTGGCCAAAAAAGACTTAGAAATGATACAAAATGCCTTTGAATTATATAGATCAATTGCAGGAGATAAATATGACAAAGCACCTGAAGAAAATGAAGTTAAAGATGAGTCAGTGGACACAACTAACTGTTCAGTTTCAGATACATCTGATACTGTTGAAAGTGATCAGTCCCCCATCAAATCCCTTTCTAACTTAGTGTCCAGTCCATTAGATGCTAAATCTGAAATCGAGAGGCAAGCTGCTCTTGTAAAAACAGTAAAAAATAATTTAATAGATTTCTTTTCCAAAAATAGATTATCAGACATTGCAACAGCTTCCACAAGTGCCATGTTAGACAAACCGTGTGCATCCATGTCTTCCCAAACTCCTGACAGTTCTCTTAGTGATGATAGTGGAGATAATTTTACTGACCAAAGCTCATTCCTCGCAGAGAGCACTATAGATGAGTATCCAATGGAAAATCTCTTTAACAGTGCTGTGGATAAAGGTCTGTTTGAAGACCATGACGAAACAATGATGGATCGTGAGATATCCAATTTGGCCACAACTAGTCATGGCAGCCAAGATTCCAATGCAACACTACCATCCTTCCAAAGCATAAATGAGCCTTTAAAAAATAAACGATTCCAGTACCTACTGCACAAGACTTCAAAATTCAAACATCCTATAGGGCAGAATAAGCAAAAGGCATTTATGCAATCTGTTGTGAATAAACATAGGAAGAGAATGCAAAATCGCCAGGACAACAACCAGGCACAACCATCTACCTCAAAAACTGAGCCTTATATAACTAATTCCAGAAAGTTGATCCTGCAGCCCAGTAGTGGGCAAACTGATGACAATGCAATGCCATCAACATCAAAACAATGTCCTTTCAGAGCACCTGATGCTCCTAAAAAACCAGCACGAGCTTCTCCCACTCCTGTAGTCGACACCAAAGCTTTGATAGAAGCTTCAAAAAATTTAACTCAAAAGCTAAAAAAACTATCAAAGGAAGTCTTGACAAATAAATTGGACCTGAAGCCTAACCAAGAGATTGTGCGTACAAGGATCAGTTCTGGAGCTGTGATAGAGTCCATGAAGCACCATGGCAAAGGAATTTATTCAGGAACCTTCTCGGGCACATTGAACCCAGCCTTACAAGACAGGTAAGAAATGAACAGTGCTGAAACCAATTCTCTATGCTTGTTAGAATCAACTGTGTAAACATCTCTTTAGAAGCGCAATATTAAGATAAGGAATTTACATATGTGCATATAGCCATGTTATCAAAGTGTTAAATTATGAATTCTAGAAGACTAAATGACTAATGTGATAATATTTGTACTTGATAGAGCAAAATACAGTTTAATTGTTCATGTAAGTATTCTGTACCATTTCTAATACAAACAATAATTTATGCATTTCAGATTTGGCCGACCGAAGAGAGATATTTCTACTATTATACATATTCTTAATGACTTGCTGTGTGCTGCACCACCATCCACCATAATGCCGGTAAGCAATTATTAACTCCTTGAAATATGTTTAAAATTGCACTTCATAGTTATGTTGTCAATTGACTATTAGAAAAAATAGATAGCACAGAGACGAATTACTTAGCATTCCATGGATTCACCGTGCGGGTGCCGGGTCCATAGTGTTGCAGAGGAAGAGGCTAGAGGGGCCTGGGACTTGCAACCCAGGAGCAGGGTTAAGAGGCCTGCATTCTATTTTTATAATCGTAAAAGTCACTAAATGAATCTGTCCTCCTTATCTCTAATCTCAATAGAAGTAGAGTCAACACAAGTATTCCTCCACTCTGTCCTGTTGTTCACTATCTCACTTTTCAATCTCCCACCCACATCCTTCACAGAGTCCATCTATACCTTCTGTGGCTTTTCTCTATCTGTACATTAGTCCACTTTCACACTCAACACACCTTTTGTTATATGCTTTTTGTCTCATGAGATGCCCATAGAACGCCAGTCTATTACTTTCAACTTTTCTGTCACAGATGTTACGTTCAAGCTTCTTCTGATATACTCTATCTCTTATCCATTCGAATTAAACCACATGTTACGTTTTTTCTTATTGATTTGCCTCTTGATTCATTCTAAGGAAATAGCTTTGAGATATATCATGATTATGCTAAAAGTGGAATTATTTATGATATTTCACTTGAAGAGTAAAGAGCTTCAGATGTTTAATGAAAATATGAATCTTATCATAGATTGTTACAATGGCGTTTGCACAATGTTTTGAAGATACTGCAGAAAATAGAATCCATTTCTTTGTTGTTTCTGTTGCTGCATTGTCACCATAGTGCCTCTCTTTGGAAAAAAATCTAATTAATCTTTTTACATAATTAATAGATTCGGCGTTACTTTCCGGAAAACAATATTTAGTTGTAACAAATATCTTTTAAAAAGTGAAATGTTTTTATATTCTTTCTGTTGGGCTATGTGCTGTTTATGACGTCGCGTCGGCTTAACATGAAAATTTGGCGGAATTGTCACTACATATATTTTATATTTATTGTTTTTCTAATATTAACTTAATATTTGTTATTATTGAATATTTTTACCAATTATCTTATGAGTTTTCCCCTAATATTTCAGAAAGACAAACACCTATGCACAGCAAGCAAAGAAGATAAGAGCAAGTGCCTATGCGGCTCAGCGAGTACCGGCACGGGCGCATGCCAGTGCCGGCGGCTCGAGCCGACCCCGTGCCCCACGTGCGCTGCCATTGCATCCCGAGCCAGCGGCAGTGCGTCCACTGGCGACCTCTGCAAGAAATGCGATACCGCCAAGACCCTCGCCCTAGAGAACTCCAAAACCAAATGCAAGCTCGAGCAACTCAGGCTCGTGATGCAACAGAAGAAGCAACGACGTGAGGCCAGGAAACTGAAGACTGTGCCTTACCCTAACGCGCCCCTCAAGACGATACCCTCCCCCGACCAGCCTGCCATTCAAGAAGAGATCGAGACGGTCGCCTAGTACAGTCGCTATCTTTATTTACGCTTTCGATCGCGACGGTACTCCGCCATTTTGTCATGCTTCCGTATGGTCGATTTCGGCAGCCTTCCGTTATCGCCGATCGTGCCGATGTCGCCCCGCCGACTGCAAATTCACGAGTGATAACTGTTAACGGTCCCTCTAGCCTCTAGGCTACTTGCATACCTAAAGCTTTCACGACCATGACTGCAAAAACTAAATATGGACGAAACTATTTCATATGTTAAAGTTATGCTAATGTTTTATTGTTTACAAAAACTACTACTTTTACTCTCTACTCTAACAATGAACTATTTCCTTGACTGATACAATGGCACAACGGCTTCATGGGGACACATTTAAAAGCTTTTGGTATAGGAAGTTTCCATAGAGGATTGGTACGCAGGTGTGACAACATATATTCTAAATTACCGTTTCCGCTATGTTTGGATAATAGACATAATTGTTAAGTGCTATTATACATATTACGCATGTACAAATGATAAAAGATTGAAGTAGTGAAATCACATAGTTTAGGCATGTAGCATATTAAGTCCGAACTATTGCCCGCTGTGGCTTGAAAATGATTTTGTTGTTAATTTTTTAGATAATATTTTATTATATTGGTTTGAGTCGAGTTTTAGACGCGTGTATCTACATAGTATAATTTTGAAAGTAACTGTTGAATGTTATTGAGGGTTTAATTTTACGGGGTTTAACTTTAAGCATTGCTACTGATGCGTGCAGTCTGAGCATTGTTTTTTCTCCATAAATTAGGGAACGTAACTTTATTTCCTTTTTTTAGTAAATAATTGGCACTGTTATTCTTATAGTTATTTTTTTCTTTGTTTTCTTTTTCTCCTTACACAGATATGTTGTTGATTATAATAAATGTTTCTGCATTAACTGATATTTTGTTTAGTTCTTTTTATGATATTTTTTATTATAGTAACATGCACTACTAATTAATGATATTTTATATGGTAAAGATATCGCCGCAATAATAAACACTACCATTTACAAGCCTAGAATAGATATACGAGTAGCTTTGTATATAATGATAATGCTAAAATTTTACTAGTGATATACAGCTTTTTGATTATACAGCATCAGTTTTTATATTTAACTTATTCTAAATTGCTTAGGAGTTTGTCGTGAAGTGATCTGTATTATGGAATAGAAAAATATGCTGAAATTAGATCAATGTACTTTCTTTTTAATTATTTGCGCCCGTTTCTCTTATGTCATTCAAAGTTTATAACAATCGTACCCACATGAGCAACATATACGGCTAAAAGATGAGTGCGCAAGACCTTGAGGTTGTCATCCAAGTTGATATTCATGCTAAGACTTAGATCTAGATTATGGCTGCATGCCGAATCTGCCATTTTTTTTACTGAAGCCTGGAAGTGTACTGGCAAGAAAATACATTAAAAAAATGGTTTTATTACTAAAATTAGACTGTGAAATAGGTATTTATGGTTGCCACGTTAATAACAACGGTCTTTCGAAGAAAGAGGTTCATTTATATTTTTAATTTTTCACTTGTAAACGACAATGTATAAGAAATATAGTAATGAAACTATTGGTACCTTAAAATAAATTTTCGAAAAGGTTTCATGCCAGTACACTTACAAGTGAACAAAAAACTCACTACATAAAGAAACCAACTCAGGTTTTGTTAAATTTAGATTGCCATATGTGGTATTTATAGTTGCCACGCTGTTAATAACGGTCTTTCGGAGAAAGAGGTTCGGTTGTAATATTTTCATGGCTAAATTCGTCACTTGTAAGCGACGATGTACCTATAACAAATATAGTGATGAAACTTAGTTAAGAAGAACACGGGTGTTTGAGCGTGAACTTACTATGAGTCGATATCGCTATCGACAATGTTTCGGCTTCTACCGGAAGCCTTCCTCAGGAGTGTGGTACGTCCGAACATTGTCGATAGTGATATCGACTCATAGTAAGTTTACGCTCAAACACCCGTGTTCTTCTTAACTAAGATATAAATATGAGCGTAAGTTTTTATAAAGTGATGAAACTGTTGGTAGCTTGAAATAAATTTTCGAAAGGGTTCCTACCCTGGAGATGCGTGACCTGTGTTTATGTAAGTAGGTAGTTGATAACTACCATATTTTTCCGTTTACAACCACCACCCAATATTTGACGATATAGCCAGTTCAGCAGCACATTTCCTCTGAACATGACTTTGAAATCGCTTCGCTTTGTGAGCGTGTAAGTGAAATATCTCGGTCACGCTCCACTGAAAAAAAACACCTAGCTGGCATTTTTAGTTCGTAATCATCATAACTATTAAAAGTACGCGTGTAAGTTATGACCATGAGTTTTAAAACCTAGACTTCTCCATCCCCATTAAATGGTTTAGACCGAGAGGCAAATTAGAGTCATGAGACATTATGTCATGTTGGCTTAGCCGTTAAATCATACTATATTACGGCTATAGGGGCGGATGGCGCGGGTTTGAATCCCGCTAATGACTATAATTTTTCTCTTGTAATTTTGTAATATTCTCACTTACGTTGAAATAATTAAATATATATTTTAATCCTTGTATTGTTATTTATGAATTGATTATAAACTACCATATGTACTACAAGATGGCTGTTATGAAATTGGGCGCAAGTTAATCTAATCAGTTTTTAGTTCTAGCACTTTTAGATCGAGCAGTCAATTTTCGTACTTTACGCAGCAATACTAATTTAACACTTATGTAACTTACTATAAAGTCTCTATTGACTGATTACAAAAAAAGTGATGCATTTTTCCGACATAGTTTAGTAAGGTTGTAAACTGTGCTTATATATTTTGTAGGTACATTTCTACATTTTATTGAATAGATGTGTGTAAAAACGTTTCATTTATTTACATAGTCGTAAGTAATTTGGTATATCAGTACCTAAGGAAATGTGCAAACAGTGACTAAATTAATTAGTATCCGTGCCTTATTTTACCGGGACACATACATTATCTGTTTTGTTGCTATGATTCCACTAGGACCGAAATTTAAATAATTTCTTTAAATTTATATTGTTGTTTATTATTCATATCCTTACTTTGAATATTTATTAAATATATATATATACCAATAGTAGCTTATATGATATTGCTTACTTTACAATATAAATAATTCATCCAAGTTGTATATTACTCCGGGCTTCAGCACCGTTGAATGGAAGCCAAGTGAATACGAGCGCAGTTAGTTTGACTAGCAAAACTTAAGCCTAGCTAGCATCCGCCGCGGTTAGCCAGTTGAGGTCAACTTGCGCTGGTCGATGCTATATCTTATGGGCTTATATTGCTCGACTGCGCGGGGCTTCTACGATGCTGAAGCCCTTTGATCGTGTACTGAACTTTGTTTCGCTCGCTATGGATTTTCGTGCCATAAAATATATAAATACATACACACTTATTATCTGTTATGTATTTAAATCTCTATAACCATGTTCCTACGATCACAGCTACTTCCCAATATGTATGTGTACATCTGCAACTATACTAAGGTATTCTTTAGTAGTTTCTGGACAGTTTCCTTTCTTTGATTTGTACATACATTTGTTACCATTTAGTTGTGAAATTATTTTGTTAAGGTTTTTGGGAAATATCGTGAATCGTTTTTCTAATTTGTATTTGCATGTCTAGTGAGGAGAATAAAGTTACTTAACACCTATGGATGGTTTGATTCATACCCTATATAGAATTACATATTTCGATATTTATACTCACTGCATATTAACTGCACACTCAGGTGATGATATCTCGTCGAATGTTAATACAATGCGTCCATTGATAGTTAGGTATATATACAGTGTAAAATATGTATGTACACAGTACCTACCTTGTATATAAGGTATGTACCTTTTCGAATTTAATCTAAGCTTAACCTTGTCCTGGCCCTATACAAAACGACCCTCCAATAAAGCTCTGGAGATTTAATGTCCTTTATGAAGTTAACATGCTTTTTAGTATGTAAATATGATTACAAGAATGTAAATTATAAGTATGTTTGCGTGTACAATTAGAGGGAAATGAGTTCGAGGAATATGAAGAAAATTCACAAAATTGACGTAACGTATTCCCCAATTTTCTCCTCCAAAATTGAAACGATTCAACTATTTAATAGCTTCATAATTTTAAGAAAAGAGTAATGTATCCAATCTATAATTTTTTTTTGTTGAAAACTTTTTATTAAAGTTTGTTCTCTGTTCATGGCGGAAAAATCGGGAATTTTCAGATCATTCTTTAGAAATAATTAGTTGCTGAGATAAATAAAATAACAGTGGCCTATCAAATATAAGTAATAAGTCAGGTATAAAGTAGTCTTTCAAGTCATCAATGGGAAAAAGTTCTGTCAACAGAACAGGTGGGAGAAAACGATTAGTGCGCCTAGATTTTATGCAAAAAATATGATTGCTCTGCGGGCATTATCCAGGAATAAAATTGTATAGATAATCACACGAGCCTTCCTTATTAATTTACGGTGCCTCAAAAGTGTAATTTTTCACGCAGATTTTCAAGATGCGCTTGCGCAAATGCCATTCAAATAAATAGAAACAAGTAGTTTTATTCTGAAAATCTTTAATTTACCGATTCTGTCATGCAGTAAGTGTAAAAACCTACAAACTAACACATGTTCCTCTGATCGCCCGACACAAGAATACATGCATCAACAATATTCACAACACAAATTAAATAGTACTAATTTACAATCTGATCCTAACACCAACTTAAAATGTATACGTTTGTAAGAAAACCTTAACAAGAAGCGAAACAATCAACAAACCAACAAGTGATAATGAAGTTTTTACAATGCGCGGGTCTTATGGAAAAACAGACACTGTACTTGTAAATTATTTTATTATAAAGTTCATTAATATAAATAGCACATAACCCACACACGCGTTGTCACGCACACTGAAACAGTCACTCGGAGATACGCACAATTCGCACTCCGAATAGAATTAGATTTAGAAGAGTAGTGTACTCATGCCACCCATTTCCGCTTGTTCTTTGACGAAGATCTCGAAGTACTGGTAGATGATGGTGACTGCTAGAAGGATACCGGTGCCTGAGCCGATGGCGCCGAGGAAGTCGGCCAGCACAGATAGAGCTCCGATGCAGAGACCACCGAAAGCGGCCGCGGTCGGGATGTATCGGTTCAGTTCGTGGATCATCGAGTTGTCTCGGTGGCCGCGCATTACCATCTGTTGCTCTTTCAGTTGCTTGGCGACCTGTAGACAAACGAAATTATGAGATAAAACATAGTACTTATATCTCAAAATTGATGGATAAAAATAAAGGACGGATTAGGAAGCAACGGATCTCTGGAGTCACATTTGGCCCGCAAATGCCCATCTTTATATATAATAATTACTTGTCACGTTGTTTGTCCGCGATGGATTCCTAACTTACTGAACCAATTTCAAATTTGATTTGCACACCGTGCGAAATTTTATCCAATTTGAAGATAGGATAGCTTACATATCAATGTATAGTCGTAATTATACCCGCGCGAAGCCGGGACTGGCCGTTAGTATATATTATTATATATATAAGAGTGGTCTGGTCGACACTATTCGTCATAATAGAGCCACCAAATGTTGTCACATATTGACTTAACGATTTAGCACATTGCAATCCAACGTAATATATTGTAGATGCATTCAATAGAAGTATAAATTCAGTTCAAGCTCGAATCTACATTAGTGCACCATGTGTATAATCAATACAATTTGGTTTTGATTTAGTGAACATGGATGTTGCTTGCCGCTGCGGCAATACAACTCTACGGGGTTTGGGACTACCTTCTTTAACCCTGGAGACGGGCGCAAAGGCATAAAGCACCTTCCACCATGTCCAGTGGGCACCGAAAACGCACCGCGACATAGCCGAGTCGACAACGGGACCAACGGGACTCAGGGGAACCACTCTGATACGGACCTCGGCTTGAGTCATTGCCACGATTGTTTAGGAAGATCGAAACTAATTGCCCAGGTACAACAAGAGTGTTGACCGTTGAGAGTGGGCTATTTACTCTGTGACTTTTTTTATGCTATAGTGATGGAACAAGCACCTTTGCCCATAAGAGATAGAGTTCGTCACAAGTGCCATACTGCACTATGCCATCACCCTGAGTCAAGCAATCAAACAAACAACAAGAGTTACTGTCGAATGTGCCTATATATGAATCCCTTCAAACAGAAAAACAGTAATGTGAACATTTCTGCGTGGCGGTCGGCGGCAGCAGGAACTTCTCAGGACGAACTCGCACTAAGAGTTCTACTGTTACTAAAACTATTTGGAGACACACTACTCGGAACTTTATTTTTACCTCGAGCTCACCGGCGACTTCGGTTTTTTATTGTTAACACTATGCTAAACAATTGGCGCATCTTTTATATTTTGCCAGCAACCCTACCGAAAAATATCCCCACTCCTAACAATAAGAGTTCAGGGTATAGCCCAGTTTAAACCGCAGCTGGTATAGTCTCAATTTATGAGATACGAGTATGTATCGCTGACAAGTGCTAAATAGCTTTACTTGAACTGATTTTTAGCAAAATGTATTTATTATGTAGCAGTCAAAAAAGTTATATGTTAATCTTGATCACATTATCTAAGGTCAAGAAAAGTCCGAAATACGTTTCCTTAAACTATTCTTGATATAATAAAATTGCAAAGTTGACTCTATATTACGCTTGTGTGTAAATATCTTAATTATTTACGTATGAATATGTATTAAAATATATGAATAAAATAGTAAAACCTTATCAAGAGTTACATGAAAAGTTACATTCTCAAATCACGTCACTACTTTTATGTTACGTCACTGCTTTTTTTCGGATTTTACCTAACTGTTCACTATTTCACCATCGCTACCTCTCTTTCACTCCTACGCAATTCGATAGTGACAACATTACATCATTTGACAGCATCTTAATATATTAAAGCAAGATGACCAAATAACTTTAAACAAGTCAGGGCTAACCACAGTGATTATCTACCTATATATAATTTATGTTCTGATAAGTAAAATGACGTGACAATGTTGCCTCGGTATATATTTCCGTATATATATCGCATAGGTATCAGTTGCGGCAGAATCTAATCAGCGTTGTTATTCCAAAACAAGACGAATTTCAATGCGTAACAGTAGAAGCGAGGTATAGATAAGCGTTAACTGTTTTTGAGGAGCGCCGTTACGAAACTAAACGTAATAACCAATAGGTAACTTTCACCCAAATGTAGGGCACAATCGAGAGCAATTTATTTGCAAATTTCTGTTTTTGTGTTCCAACAAATATGGTCAATTTATTGCTGTTGTTCACGATCGGTTGTCCATAAATTGATGTAACTTTGGCGTTAACAGAATTTTAATAGTTGTATTTTTTACTTTCATACTAGAGATGTACATACTACATATGGCACTATGGTACATAAGGTACTATGTACATACGGCATAGAACAAATTTATTTATACATTTTGAGGTATTTAGTAATTTAATTTAGTAATTTGCTTAGCCGTTTTTAACCGATCAACGTCTAAGCTAAGTTAAACAACGTCCGCCGCGGCCATGACTTGGATGGGTGACCGCTAGTGATATTACTACAGAGCATGCACGTGCTTCGGAGGGCACGTTAAGGACATATACCCGCCAGCCAAAGCGTGAAACTATTTCTAAACTCTTGTTAATTAAAAAAAAACTCGCATGTAAATATAGTGTATTATTAGACCTATGGTTTCCGGCTTAAATCCTTTTTTTGGACTAATAATTAAAAGTTTTAGTATATAGCGTTTAGTATATAGCACTCGTTTTTAGGAGTTTGAGCGAGTTATTCGTAGTTCCAGATTTATTAAAAAAATATAGTACACATGTATAAATAACTTCCCATTATAGAAAGTTCATTATAGTCCCGATGTTTGTGGTGCAATAGAAATATTAAAAACATGCTTATTTTTCTTGAAAGGGGTGCTTAAAGTTGGGTCTCTCTTTTATCTAAAATTACGAGTTTTTGAGCTAGTGTAATTTCAAAACTGTATAATTTAATGAAAATCTGATGCACCACAAACCTAGATATTAGGGTAGTGATTACGCAGGTAAAAAATCCTTCAGTTTTATTCCCTATTATTAAAATGATATTGGAGCTGCGTTTTGTATGTGGGCGTTCGTCTAAAATATACCCTTAAGACATCGGTCCCGGTTGTTGTCTTACGATGGCAATCTATATAGATGTACGGTAGGTCATTTTGCGAATGTACGCTTGACTAGCTACCACCCTCAAGCAATAAAATCTGTCGCGAACACCCAACGGTGTGTTCCGGCAGCTGTTCTCGAGAGCCTAAATTCTAGGTTAGCCTGAACAACATCTTCAACCACATTATCTCTTACCATCAGATGAATAGTGGTCAAAGGCTAACATATCAGCTATAATGAAATAAAAATATGGTTAGTTGAATTTATTTCTTATATATAACATTAGGACAACTAATTCGCTGAAATCAAATCATTAGTGATGGCTATTAAAGAGAATTATTACGTTTTTTTTTCATCAGATGAATGGTAAATCAGCATGGTAGCTACAAACTTCAACAAGTTACTGTTTATATTTACTTTTCAGTGTAGGAAGATGGTTCTTTTTTTTCTGGGTATCTCAAGAACATACTGTATCAGCCAGATCGTCCACTGCTGAACACATCCTCTATTAAGGGGGTATTTGCCATAATCCCCAAGCTCGGCAGGGATCTTGAGGATCGTAGTGTATAATGGTAATTCTTTAGAAGGCGCCGCTGCCCACCTTCCAGTATTTTTCCCTTAGTCCCCTCTTACTACATCCACAGGATGATATGGGGCCGTGCAAATCAAACCCGGCACCCCACGGGGGACGACTCAAGAACATAGTGAAGATTATTTCTTACTGACACTATTTTACATGATATTTTTTTTTTTTTTGTGCATTATAGGTTAGCCTTTGACCACTATCTCACCTGATGTTAAGTGATGATGTGGTCGAAGATGTTGTACAGGCTAACCTAGAATTACTGGCTCTCAAGGACAGCTCCCGGAACACACCGTTAGGTGCTTGGCGACAGATTTTCAACTTGAGGGTGGTAGCTAGCCAGGCGGGCATTCGCAAAGTGCCCTACCACCATGCTGTAACGACTGCCATCCTAAGACAACAACCGGGACCGACGGCTTAACGTGCCCTCCGAAGCACGGAAGCGCTCAGTAGTAATGTTACCAGCGGTCACCCATCCAACTCCTGACTGCGGCGGACGTTGCTTAACTTTGCTGATCGATTCAGAATGGCTAAGCAAACTTCGCTACGAGCGCTTCAACAATGACATGGATCAATTACTTAGTCTTGGAGAAAACGCCCAGCGTGAAGAACATTATAGAGAACAGCTTGGATCATGGTCTGATCAACTAAAAAATGCACTAATTACAAATACTACTTACATCTTTAGCTGATGATCCAGATACATCGATCCAAGTCTTGGAGAAGAAGGCGCAGGAGCCCAGCATGAAGATCATGTAGAGAACAGCGTGGACCGGGTCATGGGCGATATGGGCGAGCGACTCGGGAGGACTGAAGTAGTAGCACAGCCCGCCCACTGGGTAGGCTCGGGCCGGGCCACCGCCGCCCACGTCCGCCCACACTCCTAGTAAGTTCACCAGGAAGTTCCCACTGAATTTCACTGCTAACATCTGTGATAAAAAATATTAAATTAATATTAACCTCCTGTAGTGTTGTATAGAGTTCGTAGTATTTTGTTTAATAAAGGCATACCGCCGGTAAAAAAAAAAACCTTACTCAGTTCTGTTTTGCGCAAAATTTTGAGGCCCATTTTTCACATTTTTCATCTTCATCGTTAGCCGGAGACGTTCACTGTTGAACAAAGCCTCCCCCATAGAACGTCACAAAGAACAGCTGTTAGCCGTTTGAAACTATTGGCTCTCCGCGACTTTTACGATGTTGTCAGTCCACTTAGGGAGGGGCCTACCAAAACGGTTTTTCAGAGCACAATTTTTAACCGCTATATTTTCGAATTTACAGATACAAAATAATGTTTATTTATTATTATATTTAATGTTACAAAATTACAAATTAAAGAGAGGAAAAATTTGAGTCATGTGCGGGATATATTTAATGTATTAAACAAATTATTGGAGTACAAAATTTTATGCCCATGGCGGGAATCGAACCCGCGTCCTCCGTTTCTGTACTCCAATAATTTGTTTGATATGATTTTCGCTTAGCACGCGATAGTGCTTGTAATAATATTTAGATATATTTAATGTGTTCATAATATGCGGTAATTTTTTTTACAGAAACTTTATTTTTTATTCATTATTTCATTATGACGGCATGTATACATGTATTTGATACTGAGCATGGGAGTTAAGGAAAATATATAGAGCAAGTACAAGATTTTGGACTTTATTTCTTTTTATTCAACAATAGATACCTGTTGGTTCAGTAGGCAAAAGTATAGTATAGGAAAAAGATATACGAGTCAAGTTCTCTATACCATACATGTTGGTAAGTGATTGAGTATGAAGGCATCGGGTTCACAAGTACCAAAAATTATATGCCCACAATTAAACAAAAGCCAGCCTCCATTAGAGGGAGGGTTCGCCGCATACACCATGCTTGGTAGGCAACCTGAGGTCTGCATGTAGTGTTTGGCTTACATTTTTTGCTAACTAAGCACCACATTTAATTACTGTGATTCCTGGGTACACTAAACTTAATCATAGACTGGTTTTTCTAAGGTCTCCGGTTGTATATCAACAGGTTAGCTGAGAAAAACAGTCCAGTCATTGCTGAGAGCAATGAAATTAAAGCAACATCTTAAATAGAATACAGTACCTGTGAGATAACATATAAGTTGGAGACAAGCGCTGACTGCAGAATGATGGGAATGTTTGATGTGTAGAACAACTTGATCGGGTATGAAGAGTACTGGCCACGGTAGCGTGCTGACTTGATGGGTAGATCTACACGGAAGCCCTGGGTAATAAGAATTATATTTAGAGATGATAAGGATTATGATTGCATATCTTACAGTAGGTAAACTAGAATTCTTAGGCAATACTGGCATGTTATAAATAAGTAATAAAAATATAATGTTCCCAATCTCTTCTCCAATGTTTAAAAAACAGATAACGTGAAAGACAATATAATGTACATTTATTAATCTGATTATGTATAATATTATGTCGAAAGGATATTAATAAAAAATTCAGTCAAAAGGATTGGTGAGACATATTTATATATACTTTTATGAGCGCCTACGCAAGCCTGAACATAGATCCTCCAAACTTTGGCGCATGTGCACTACACAGCTCTGGCAAATCAATAAAAATAATTTTAACTCTAGGTGTTAGCGATTTTCATATGATGTATTTTTACATTAAAAATAAAATTATTAAATAATTTAAAAATGCATATACGTTGGTGTTCAAATCTCAATCAGGTTATAAATGCTGGAACAAATATTTTTAAGTAGGTATACACTAGTAGGAACAGGGATATTTGAATAAATATAAACCGCCAATAAATCATGTGCAGATTATATAATAACATAAAACTCTAGGTTGCAAGTCCACTATTAAGGACAGGAATTACACTAGCTTTTCTCTGACAATTTGATCACACAGTGAATCTATGGAAAGCCAAGTAATTTGCCCGTGTACTATTATTCTAAGCTAAAAGTATAAAAACTAAACATAGACAACAGTCTTTGATACAACACGGACTTATGTGGGCGTAGATAATAATAAATTTGTTATGAAATTTGAGTTACCCTACAACCTTGGTTATAAGGGAGCTTAGCAAATTATTTTCTCTAAAATAACTTGACTGGTTTTTTGAACTTATCAAGCTTGATAAACTTATTAAACAATGATAAAAAAATATTTGAGAAATTCATGCAATCAATTTTGGTATTCTCTTTTTGCCATTATAATTTACCTGGAAGTATATGACTATAGCAAACACGAGGACAGTAGCCAGCAGATTCATGAGGTTGGGCAGATTCTGTCGGTAGAAAGCCTCTCGCAGCGCTCGCACCTTGTCGGGCCGGGTGGCCAGCAGGTGGAACAGGGCGATCACGGCGCCTTCGAACTCGGTACCACGACCTATGTATCAAGAAGTCATCATTAACATCCACCTACATTGATAAAGCTCCATGTGACAACTCTGTCGAAATTAGTATAATATCTATGAATACAGTTTTTCAACTCAACTTTCATTATTAAAAGACAGAAGCTTCTGTAGTTCATTTAAGTTTATTGTATTAGGTACTAATCTTTCTATTGACCACTATTTTACCTGATGGTGTGGTAAAAGTTCATTAATAGGCCTTGCTTAAAATCAAACTTAATAGCAGGATTGGAAAATAACTAGCTCTCATGAACAGCTACCAGACCACAGTAATATATTAATATGTGTTTGGTGACAAATTTTCAAGAACAACACATAAAAAAAGGAAAATAATAATAAAAATATTATAACACAATTAAAGAATATTTTTTTTATATTTCAGGATGAGATGATAGTAATATGCAGTTTTAAAATTCTTCTTGGAATATATGAAAGACTAGCAGCTTGCCTATTTAATAAGTTTAAAAAAAAAAACTTTTTAGAAAATATTCTATTGCATGTTCATCAGGAATAATGTAGGATTCTAATGATGAAATCGGTCCTGTAGATTTTAAGTTTGAATGTTACATAAACCATATATTAAATGGAAATATGAAATCTAGTGCTTCATAAGTAAATTATTCTTTATAATAAGCCATGGTATGTGATAATGTACAGTTACAATGGATGGTCAATTTTCCAATTGAAAGGCGAGTAAAAACTTTAGACTAAGTGCTGATTATGACATCGAAATAATAAATGATGATGGTACTGACCTGTGTTGACAGTAGCAGGAGAGAATGCCTTCCATACAATGGTTTCACAGATGTTGGTCGCAATAAATAGAGAGATACCAGAGCCGAGACCATATCCTGAAATAGACAAAGAAAATATGATGTTTATTAGAGCCTAATTGCTCCAATTATGACCAGTATCATGAACAAGAACTGTAAGATGAAATATTCAGATCTTTTTTTATGCATCTTGAACTGTAGTTTGGCATTTCTGCTTAAATATTATTCAAATCTGCAGCTCTATATGCTGTGGACATCCAGAAAAAGGTGCTATATCTTTCCAGCATTTCCTATGGATATTGCTAGCATTGAAGAATCAAGAAGTTTAAGAATGCTTTTGCACATGAGTTGTTAACAGTATTTTTCAATAATCTTAAAAAAGAAGTTTTTTTAAGTACTAAATACTTAACTAATGAAGTTTAAATAAGAAGAGAACTTTATAAAACAATATATACTGAGAACAAATCTGCTTGTAGTGCAGTTGATTGCAAATCAAGATACAAAAAAATAATTACCAAATAAACACAAACCTTTTTGCAGAAGTTCGTCCAGCAACAACACAATAAGACCGGCAACAAATAGTTGGATGATGATGAGCAGGCACACCCCAGCACCAATCTCACTTGGCTCTCCATACATGCCTGTCATAACATACACGATGGCCTGGCCCACTGTGATTACCATACCGAACACTGGAAGAGAAATCAAGTTTCAAATACAGGCAATAATATGCCAAAAACTATGTTAGTTATGTATGACGTTTAAATTTAATTTATTTCCTGTTGGAATAACTCAGCAAACTACACGAATACATTACAGGATTGGGGGTTACTGTGGAGAGGGATATTTTACTCTATTTAATAGTCATAAAACCAATACAAACATAAACTGTCAACCACAATTATTCAGCAACCTGACTTTAGTGTTATATGCCAACTGTCTGGCATTCTCAATATAATAATAATAAATAAATGTTTATTGCCTAAAAGAATAGCTTAACCTAATTACAGTTTTACTGATCCATGGTTTACATTATTCAAACTGTGGGTACTAGCGAGCCCCAAACTAAATGTAAGCCTGCATCTTGGGGCTCAATAATCAGTATACAATAATACTTATCTGCCTGGAAATATAGAAGTCAGTAGTACATTTATGAGAGCAAGCTGAAAAAGTTGCTACAGCAAATGGATGGTATCTTTTTGTATACAGTGTGAGGCGATTCCATTAGATTGTAGGTACTTTATAAAAGGTTTTCTTCATTTTCTTATTTGTCCCTCCAAATATAACCTTTGATATCATAATTTGCTTTTTTTGTATCTTTGTGATTGGGCCACTAAATTCTATGTCAATGTCAAGTTACAAGTGTAATCAGAGAAAGACGGCCAGACTTGCAAGTGAACCTAATTGATGTACAGTAACCCCAGTAATAGAAAACTCTCTCTTCGGTATCAATATTCACTGGCTACTTGCCAATCTAATAACAAAAGTGTGAGAGAAATTGGCCCTTTGCCTTGTTTATTATTAGAATAATGAATTTTGATCTGTTTACCAATAAGACGATGCAAAACAGAGAACCTATATAAACCTAAACACTTTCATTTATAAGACTATTAGAAAAAGTGAGAGCTAAATTGCAGTTTCTTTATTTGTTTACTTTCTCTATTATCCAGTCATTTGGTTGAAGATGGAAAAAGATAGGTCAGTTAATAATTATATTTTTATTAGCATCATAATAATTCAGCAAATTAGTTACTATTTATTTTTACCACATTCTCACCTGATTTTAAGAGGTAGTGCTTAATCTATAATAGGATTGCTCTCAAGCACAACTGCTGTTATGCACTAATTGTTCTTTGGCAACCAACTTCTACTTAGCCAGGCCATTTTTGACTTTATAAAATGCCCTATGTGGTGAAGCTCAAGCCAGCATGGCATGATTTTGATAGTCTTTCAGTGTGGAAGACTTTCGGACATAATTGCCACTAGGCTATCACAGTGTCAACTGACAAAAGATTTTTCATCCCACCATCTCGGAAAGAGTATTTTTAATCTTCAATATCTGAGTGGAAAAGCCGTTTTTATTCTCTAGAGGATAAAGTAAATTGAATTTAGAACATCATGTGCACTAAGTTTGTGAATTAAAAAAAAATTAAACCTATTTACTGCTACCTCTATGGTGCCGAATATATCATACAACTTTTTTTAATTTGTTAAAAACTCAGACTTGGAACCTTCTTGGTGTTCTTTTTTCAATTTGCTTTGTACGCAGTTCTTTACGTGATTGTAAGCGTTTTTTTTGCATTTAATCATTTCCTCGCTGAGGTGGAATGAAAAGTTACATGTTGCACTCGAGTGCAAAGATTTTTCACCTCGTGCTCTTTTGATTCCCTCGCTAACGCTCAGGATTCTAATTTTGAATCACTTGCTGTGCTCGTGATTCAATTTTAGAATCCTTTGCTTGCTCGGTCATCAAATTCAAATTCAAATTCAATTTCAAAATCATTTATTCAATTTAGGCGTCTACGACGCTCTTATGAAGGTCAATTACAAATTTTAATATTGAAATATTCTACATTGTACTGCCACGTTCAGCAAAAAAAGTTTATAGAGCCACTGCGAGAAGAACGGGCAAGAAACTCGGGGCCATTCTTTTAAACGTCTTTTTACAATGTGTTATAAACAATATAATACAATTATTACAATATTTGTTTAAATTACGTAGGAGACATGTGATGGCTTGGCAGAGGTGGAATTTTCCAAGCATTTTTGTCGTTTAAGTAATCACAAACTGTGTAGTAGGATTTCTTCATCAAAATATTTTTCACGTGCAATTTGAATTTTCCTTCTGTGAGCATTGTAATATGTTCGGGAATTTTATTATAAAACCGCACACAATTACCTAAAAAGGACCTTTTATTTGTCTTTGCTAATCTAAAACATGGTACCGTTAATTTATATTTGTTCCTAGTGTTGTAATGATGGTTGTCACTGTTTAATTTAAATTTACTCAAATTTTTCCGAACATACATAATATTTTCAAATATATACAGACTCGGTAAAGTTAATATATCAATTTCTTTAAAAAGATCCCTTAGAGATTCCCTAGGATCCATTTCATATATGGCTCGAATTGCACGCTTTTGTAAGATAAAGATTGTCTCTATCTCAGCAGCAGCTCCCCACAGCAATACACCATACGACATAATACTGTGGAAGTATGCGAAATAAACTAGCCGTGCAGTAGCTACATCTGTTAACTGTCTTATCTTACAAACTGCATATGCAGCAGAACTAAGTCTTCCGGCTAGATCATGTATATGTGGATCCCACTGTAAAGTTGAATCCATTTTGATTCCCAGAAAGACTGTCGCTTTGTCAATAGAGAGTTTATCTAGGCCAAGCTTAATGTTTGGTTCAACATAAGGAACATTTGGTAATGAAAACTTTAAACATTTGGTCTTTTTTGAATTTAACAGAAGATTATTAGCGGCGAACCATCCAGAGATCATAGATAACACATTATTTACATGAATGAGTTCACTATCTTTCCTATCTACTTTAAAAATCAGAGAGGTATCATCCGCGAATAAAACAATATCACAGAAATCTTTGACCATGCAAGGCAGATCATTAATATACGCTAGGAACAGAAAAGGTCCCAAAATTGATCCCTGCGGTACACCTATTTTTACGAAAGACCCGGAAGAAGTATTGCCATTCATTCCAACCATCTGTAGCCTGTCAGACAGATATGACTCTATTCATATCAAAATTGAACATGCGGTTAAAAAGCAACTTTGCACTCTTGTATAACAAATAACTATTATACTTACATTTCTGAGCACCATTGAATAAAGCCCTGTCTTTTGGAGTGTCCCCAACTTCAATGATCTTTGCACCGGCTAACAGCTGCATGATAAGACCTGATGTAACGATAGGGGAGATGCCAAGTTCCATAAGAGTGCCTCTGTTCGATGCAAGGATCACACGGATCCAGTAGAAGGGATCTGCACTGTCCGAAGACATGATACCAAATAGAGGAATCTGGAACAAATGGTGAATTTCTGTGAATGTGTGGATTAGGATTTTACTTAAAATGTATAGTTTTGAAGTCTTATATCACAATCATAATAATATGGCACCACAATTTAAAATTATGTTATTATTTAATAAGTAATTTTTACTAATGTGTTTCTTGTATGTAGCTGACAATTTACAATGTTAATGTATCTCTTCATCTAATCCAAGATTGATCTACCAATTCTTATTCTCCCAAATCTCATTTACATAATATGAAATGAAGTTTATTCATTCAAGGCAGAACTACACACAACAAAATAAAATAATGTATTAAGATTAATAGACATATTATAATAAGTCTAAGTTTATGCATCAATATGCTTATGGTTGCAGTCTGAGTACATGTGTATGCTTTCCATTATGTAGATAGTAGTCTACTTATTCTAGCTTTGGCTGTCAAGAGTGAGATAAAGCAGATTTAATGCTTATGTGTCACGCAGAGCCAATAGTCAATATATGAATTAAATTCAATTGTTATGATTATCTATGATGCACATGGATTAATAAGTCTTTGAAATGTGGATATTTGTAGACAACCCAACCTAACACTTTAGGGGCATGTCGATGTGAAGGTATATTCTTATGTTTAGTTAAGGTGGCTTTTGATATTCCTAAACCCTACAAGAAAACCTAACAATAGTCAACTTCCACTTATTTATTTCATGGCCTCTGCAGCATTGTTTTTCTTGTCATATATTTAGACAGATTATCACCAATCACCTAAGAATAACAAAAGTAGAACTATTTGTTTCAACATAGTCATGACCTATATAAGTTACTGTGAAATTAAAATGCTGTCTTATAAATCAAGCTGGATATGGTTTTCTCTAAGAAGTTGAGTGGATATCCTTTCTAATATTTCAGCTTCATGTTAGGATAAAGTATACTTTACGGGTATCTACAATTCAAATGCAAAAAATAACTTACCTGACAGCATACTAAGAATATAAACAGGGTGATAGCTGTCCATAATACTTTCTCACGGAATTGGATCTGAAATACAAAATGTTAAGTGAGAAAATTTACTTCCAAAAATATTCAATTGGATTTACAGTTACCCAACTTTACATACAACTTTGGGGTTATGAACTTTCACTTACGGATTCGACGTGGATTTTTATTGGAATAAAATCTAAATCAGAATCCGATGGGATTGGAATGGAATGAAAATAAGGAGATTGTGATGTACAAAGAGATAGCGGGAGTGGCAGCTGAGATGTCTGTTTTATCGAAAACTTACCTTTCTTTCAGGTTTCGCGATCTCCGGCAGTATACTGCAGAACGGCTTTATAACTTCAAGGAATTTGACTGTAAAGACAACAAATACGAGCTTTAGTTACAGATTCAACATACGCCACCAGAGTATCTTGCAAATTCATGGTAAATATGGATAATACGTGTACACACGAAATTACTATTTTAACAAAATTTATTATGAATACTCACTTCCCATTTTGATTTATTGTAATAGAACTATCCTAACTATAACAATTACGGATTAATACAGCCAAAACCATTCAACTTTTGTTCATTAGTAACACTCCAATAGGACTTTTCGCGAGAAAGAGCCTGCGCAACGCCGCCAACGAGCTGTCTGAAAATGACACGTCCACAACGTCATGTCACGTGACCTGTGATGTTGGCGTGCAGAGGGCTGCCAAGGGAGGTATATTGATTTGGTTATGGTAGTTTTCATACACTTCGGCATAATCAGTAAATAATTGTACCCAGCTTTGAAAACTCAAATACTTGATAATAAAACTAAAATATTAAACTATTAAAATATCAATGTTTATTAAAGTTCTGAACAAAATAGTTACAAATAACCCAATTGAATGTTCCAATAGGTTTTTCTTATAAATACATACTGGCACTACCTCCTAAATTCAAATACAGACTTTTTCACTCGCAATTACGTTCCGGGGCAAGTTCCTGCAAGGATGGGCCAAATATTGGTCGAGCTATACTTGCTTGGGATTGCGTTCCTGCAAGCCTTAGGCCATGACAAATTTTGGTCTAAACGTGGATACACGCCATTCCAACACTCCTCGAGCTTAATTTAATCCTGACAAAATTTGATCATACCAATTCCAGGCGACCTGTCAAGAGCTAATTATGCTCTACTATATTTAACGACCTTGTAATATATATAAAATAATAATATATATATATATATATATATATATGTATATATATAGAGATATATGATATATATAAGAAGGTATATTATATATATATATATATATATATATATAATATACCTTCTTTTTAATAATTTTATTTCTTTGTTAATGGCTTCTGCGGTTTAATGTTACCACATGTTTATTACATTTATGCCAATGTCCGTTCATGCTGGTTTCATAGGTCACGTAGAGATATTATTTTAATTTAGAATATGATCGGTATTTAGAATGAAGAAACGACCAGACTTTCGAAGACCATGAGGATTTATCTAAAACAAAGAAATGACGTAGCTACATAACTAAAATAATCTCTAAAATACATATTACTAACATTAACCTACATAAATGTTACAGTTCATACAGCTATATATTTATAAAAAACAATATTCACAATTTAATTTTGTTAATATTTACAAATTTACACAATACATGGTTGATTAATGGGGAAAACATAAGTGAAAGAAGACATTTAATTGATGTTGGACGAGAGACTTCAGGAGGAAGGATATCATACAGTGAAAAGCAACGATTTCGACATTCAAAGAAAAGATGTGGTCTACGTTTCTTTCGTCGAGACCACACTCACACAATCACTACGGTTTAAATCACGCAAACACTGCTGTCACTGCATACACTACAAAAGCTTGGTTCACAACTGAAATACGAGAATATGCACTGTTTGCGCGCAAACGATGTGAACCGATATGTAGCCGCGCTTATAACATCTGTTAACTGTCAATTTGCTTTTTCGCAATTGACCCAAAATAACCTTCACATCAATAATTGATAATAGAAGTATTGCATTTCAAGGCATTATTTTGTGAACAGATGTTTGTACGTTCAACATTCTAACCACAACAATAAAAATCTCCTCATCTATCTGTCAAGATTTGAGTTTGACGTTTGTGCATACATTGCACTACCACTTTTCTGTGAGCATTGTTTGCGGCCGGAGGTGACGTCAAAGATGACGTCATTATGCTATCGTGGTGTCTGTTTAGCAAGTTATGAACCGACCGTTTGCGTGCATATAGTGCAAATAGCGCATATTTGCGTGAATTGAACCGTAGGGAATGAGTGGTCCCTAATCCTAATTTTCATTAAGTGAACTGGAGTACAGGCATGACCCAGTCGTAGACGGCAAAGTGTTGATGGGGTTACTTTATTGGCTTTATGAAATTGGAAAAACCATGGAGTTTTTGGAATGGTGGGTTGAATATTTCCATAATATCTACCTTTGTATTTAATGCAGTTTTCCAAATATTTAGACCAAGATTCAAACAGCTGTAATTTTGGTATATAAAAGACACAAGTCATGGGAGTATATTTTGAAGTGCTCAAGGGAACCTATTTGAGAAGCAGTTTTTGCGCAAGAATCAGCTGTTTCATTCCCAGGAATTCCAGAATGGCCTGGAATCCAAGCAAGAACAATGTTGATGCCAAAGGTATGACAATGAAAAAGAGACTCTCTAATTTTTTTAATCAATGGGAAACGATATTTTGAACGAAATGGATTGGACAAAATACTTTGAAGACAACTTTTTGAAATGGGAGAAGATTATAGAATTATTTAAATTGTGGGATTTGACAAACAGTACTGCTTCCAGTAAAGCCAAGGCTTCACCAGAAAATATGGAAGAGTATGAAGGGCATTTGAAGCTTAAAGAAATTTTGGAAGAGGGAAACCATACTGCTGCACCAACCATACTATTAGAAGATAGTTTGGATGCATCTGTGAATAAATAATGCCAACCTCATATTGGGTATTAATCCGTTCACTGCATATGACAAGGGCGTTAGGACAGTCCTTATCAATACCAAAATGTAGTAAAATGTTAGGCTCGGAAATAAGTACCTCATAAGAAGTTGCGAAAAGGGGGTTTATGGGAAACTGGCAAAGAGGATCAGATAGTTTTGTAAATTTTATATAGCTAATGATAATGCATGGGAGACTATCTATGTTTACAGAATCATAAAGGTCAAGAAGAAGCTTTAATGTTGGATGAGAGGGTTATTATAATTTTGAATTGATTTGAAAATAAATCTATCTGAAAGAAATTGCCTACGAATGTTTAAGGGTGATTCGCCACATTCTACTTGCATTGCATCGATGGGTGAAGATTTCATGGCTCCTATAATAATACGCAGGCATTTTGATTGGATCTTGACAATTTTGGCTTGATTAGATTTGTTACAAGTATTCAGGTGATATGAGCCATAATCAAAATGGCTTCTAATTATGGCATTGTATAAAAGTTTTTGGGAGTATGGATGAGAACCCCACCACACCCCTGAAAGAGACCTCAAAATATTAAATTTTTTTTGCAGCTTTTTGTGAAATGTATTCAAAATGGGGGGTGCCAAACATTCTCACATGTAGTTTTATGCCTAAAAATGTGGTATTATTAACCTGGGGTATGATATCTTGACCTATGTACAAAATAACTAGAGGGATAATCCTTTTTTTTAGTAAAAACAACAACAGAACTTTTTGAAGCAGATAAGGCAAGACCATGTTCAAAAAGCCAATTGTTAAGATATGATAGAGCTGTATTTAGTTTATTGGTTGCTTCATTAATGGACTGAACTTTAAGATATAAAGCTAGATCATCTGCATGTTGAAGTATATCACAGAATGATAGAACAGATCTCTCTAAGTCATAGGTATAAAGGCTATACAGTAAAGGACTCAACACTGAACCCTGGGGTAAACCTCTCCAAATAAACTTAGGAGAGAGAAAGTGCTGATTGTATTTTACTATCACATTACGATCTATCAGCATATTACATATGAACCGTACAAGCTTTAACTAACTACTTTAACTACCTTTTGAATCGGCAAAATCTTGGCTAGCTGTCAAATGTGACAGATTTTATACAGTAAACAATAAATTTTATACAAGCTAAGCCAAGATTAGTGATGACTAAATTATTACTGTTTGACAACGTAATGAGCCTGATTTCCAAAACGTGCAGTTATTTTACCACTTAAAAACAATTTCATATTTTGATAGAAGCTTGTTGTTGTTCCAGGTTGTTCCAGAAGCATCGATCAATTCTAGCTCGACGAACATTTGGCCGAAACCTTGCAGGTGGTACTTGGAACGATCTCTATAACTATGTACTGTTAAGTATAAAATTGAAATAATAATGTTCTGCCACATATTACATTTGTTGCAACAAAAGTATACGGATCAACAAAAGGCAATGGATCAAAGAAGTGCTCGTAGGACACCGCTTTGATCAACACTACGCTAGGATATCCATGTAAATACAATTTTATATTATAGAAAATATACATTTACATAAAATATGAATAAAAGGGACGAAGACTAGGGGTAGTAGCAAAGGACGAGGAATATCTGATGGTAGCATATAAAGAGCAGCGGAGCGTCGTCGAACAGCTGAAAAAAAATTGATCTGCAGTACCCTCACCAAGGCCACATAGTCAAGTCATTATACTAAGTTCACCTCGGAATTCGGGATACCCAGCTGTAAGTCTGTAAATACTTGTATATTGACACCCTGAAAGTTGTCTTAAAACCTACATATGGTAGGATGTGCGCAACCATAAAATTTCAAGGTCAAAGGTTACAAAAATCGGTTTTCCGCGCTTCTTTTGTAAATGTCTAATTTCCTGTGGGTTTTTTGCTATTTGTATTTACAGTCAATATTGTAAACTAAAAAATTCTCTACAAATGTTGTTTAAAAAAAATTTTATACGGTGAACTGTTTTCGAGATAGAGAGCGGAGAGCGCGCGGTCACAGGGTCACTTCAGGTGAACCAGTGCCTCCGTGTATAACGCGGCATATCTAGTTGATGGACTATCGATAAATCAGTGATTATAAAAATTTGTCAGTTTTTATGAACTATTATATTTTATCAACTTATCTTCAACCGTTGAAGACGATAATGAAGACTTAAATGAGTTTGAAATTTACCAGCAGCCGGAAGATGATGATGAAGAGGAAGAAGATGATTAAGGGTATAAATTGTAGTTTTTGTACCCTTTACTCCATTTCTTACTTTTAATAAAAATAAATGTATCGAAAGATATTTTTTAATATGAAGATTCATAATTTTTTTTCATCATTTAAGAAGTTATTCATATTAATTAGGTTAAAATTCAAATATAATTCCTTATATTTTCATTTAAAATTTTGCAATTACATGGGCAGGTGAGTGTTGTTAAAATAATTAATACTGAATAGGTTAGGAAAAAAATGATAAAATATAATATAATTGTTAGTAAAAATTAAAAAATTGAACCTAAAACTAATCACCATCGAAATTGGTGTTGAGTAAAGCTGTAATGTTATTATATATCTTAATTACGTCTTTCTCAGTTGTATCAAAAATGCGGGTAGTTGCTTCTCCCAACAACTCTATCTTCGAGAATATTTTTCTATTTAGAGCATAACTAAAGATCAAGCTTTGTAGGCAGGTAACAACAAACTTGGAAACTTACAAAATCATGTGATGCTTGTATTACTCGGAGGGATGGCAGGTGTGTTTAAATAGGGGATGAGCCTGTTGTCATCTAGCATGCACAGTGCCAGTTTTTAACATGCTTTAACCCCGGATGTGGGTTTATTCTATATCTAGGACCTATTTTTTTTTACTTAAGGGTATATCTAACCTAACCTAATAACTTGATTAGCAGAATTACAGTAACTCCTTACACTTTGAATGACATCAGTAATGCCATTCAAAGTGTAAGGAGCATATTCAGGCTGCAGGGCGATCACGTATCTTCTGTAGCAATGAATTCTGATTGCAACAACCAAAAATTACAGTTTTGACGGATTTTGTAGCAATGAAATAATGAACCACGTTTGACGTATCTTGTATCTATCGATTGAAACTGTTTTGTATGAAATAGCCTTCGCAAAAGTAACCCAAAGTGAAGCCATTCTAGTTGCTTTGTACGAAATAAATTCAGTCAATTTTCTCTTATCAAAACGCTTTCTAATTGGCTATTATATGTTCACCATTGTAAGAATTTACCAAATGTACATAGCTTTACCTATTGCTAGTTTATAACAACATCAAAATTAGTTTCTTATCACAAGCTAGTAAAGAAATTATTTGCAAATTCAATATAATAACATCGATTCATTAATGAGTACTTTCAGAATTTATTGATTTGTTTTTATTTACAGTTAAAGTAATTATATATACATCATTAAATTCAAATGAATCATTCAACGATTTAAGTCAGTTTTTATATAGCAAGAAAGAAATACAGATGACTAAAACACCATGAAATAATATAAATTTCGAAGCGCTCGTAGCGAAGTTTGCTTAGCTGTTCTTAACCGATCAGCAAGGTTAAGCAACGTCCGCCGCGGTCAAAAGTTTGATGGGTGACTGCTAGTGACATTAATATTGAGCGCTTCCGTGCTTCGGAGGGCACGTTAAGCCGTCAGTCCCGGTTTTTGTCTTAGAATAGCAGTCGTTATAGTATGGTGGTAGGGCATTTGCGAATGCCCACTTGGCTAGCCACGACCCTCAATTATAAAATCTGTCGCCAAGCGCCTAACGGTGTATTCGGACAGCAGTCCTTGAGAGTCAGTAATTCTAGGTTAGCCTGAACAACACCTTCGACAACATCATCACTTACCATCAGGTGAGATAGTGCTCAAAGGCTAACCTATCAGGCATAAAAAAAAAGTTAGAATGAGTGCCTAACAAATATCGTTTAAAGTTTTAATTTTCATATAGGGAAGAAATAAATTAAGGGCTATGTCGAATCGTGGCCATAAAGCGTATTATTATCGGACTGTAAAAACAAACCGCTTCAAAGTAATTTATTGCAAGATAAGAAAATATTATTCATAGTTTCAATCAAAAACAAAGAATACAAGACACTTTTATCGTAACGTTTCTTTATTAACAATGTTCTCATCTCTCTGCATCGGACTTATCTTTGACGATTACTTTTTCTGACCGGCATTACGCAGACGAGTACGATTCATGAATAGTTCCGCAATAGTTTGAAATTGGACACTGGCTGGTCAGTGTGTGTGGTTGACTTGTTATTTCAATAATATATTGGCAATTATACTTTTAATAAAATCTAGGCCTACCCTTGAAGCAGTGATATCACAATTATGGCCTTCAAAATCACCTTAATAGCGTTTCAATATCAGCCATTTGCGTTTAAGTAGGGAGTAGGTACTTGGGATGAAAAAGACGTGATCTCTATTCTTTTTGAATGTCTAGGGAAAGTACGATTGGCGTAAACTACTTGCCCCTTAGCTTACGATTAAGTTTTATAGTGGTTTGAATTTATAATATTTAGAAACAGTAATTGCTACTTTTTGTAGTTACGTTGATAGCACGAAGCTTTCTACGTTACCAGAATCTCTACTTATCTATCTGGCTGTTACTGGGTCGTAACACAAACTTATTTCTGATTTCCCCGTGTGATTTTTCGGTTTCTGTACAGCTGAGCTGATTATTCTGTCTCCAAGGCACTGTTAACTGGGGCCGTACTGCATTAGACATTATAATTAGTTAATTACATATTATAACCTTTTTTTTACTACCGACCCGCGCATGGCTGATTTTTAGTATTTGTTGTTTGTTTTTTGTTAATATATATTTTACTACTACGATGAAATACAATTATGATAGTAATGCTAGGTATAGCCACACAGAAATCGTTTCAATGGTTTCGTACGCAACTTACCAATATATAAGTTGGATATTCATTCATCAGCAATACTGCGGGGGATGGTGTAGAATCGATAACGGAATGTGTTCCACTCATTTTTAATTTTCACATACACAAAAAGTCTGTACTATAGTTTAAGCTGTGGCACGTTGGCTTTGGGAATAATAGCAAGGACAACCACGGTCTACGACCACGGTGTGTATCTACTCTATTCACACACACGAATGATTGCTACGCGAAGTCAATGAACTGCTATATTAGGCACAATAGACTAGTTTTGTTGATAGAATAGTTTTGTGTACCTATTCTGCCTAGTCGGTCTTTGGCGGCTTGCGACAATAGAACGCTCGACGCCAAAATAAGGTAACCTAGATAACCAAAACATATCTTTACAATTATTTTGATGTCCCTTCCAGTTGCGTTATTTCTGCACACATTCCTTACGAGCGGAGCGCAGTCCGCACGGAGAGAACCGAACCGAACTGAAGTTTGATTGTAATTTGCAAGTTGTTATAAAACTACCCACGTACTACAAATAATGCTCATAATTTAAAATATGTACTAAAATTAGTTAACAAGTACCTATACTAAGCCTAACAAATATGTTTATACCTAATTTTATGTCATTTAATTTGTTATGTATATGGTATGTATACATAACAAACGGTAACAACTGTTAATATGTGGCCGGGTGACCGTGAGCGATGTAAGCGCGATTACGACCGTTCTGGGATACGTTCCTGCATTCCTTCGGCCAAGGCAAATTTTGCTTTAACTGCGGATTCACGCTGTTTCAGTACTCCAATCGAGCTTAATTTGTTCTTGACAAGATTTAATCATACTCGTTTCGGGCGACCTGTGAGAGCTAATCATGCTCTGCTTAGCTAAAATTTTACTATCTTTTGAATTTGGCCAAATCTTGCCTACCTATCAAATGTGACAGATTTTACAATCTATAATAAGTTTTGTACAAGCCAATCCAAATATCAGTGATTACTAAATTACTATGTAATAATGAGCCCGATTTCCAAATCATGCAGAAAATATTTTACCACCTCATATTTTGCACGCTACCAAACTCACATTTTGACAGGTAGCTCTTAAGGTTGTTTCAGGCATGGAAGTAATAAGTACTACGTAGTACTTATTACTTCCATGGTTCCAGGAGTATCAAGTGAAGAAAAAGTCATGCAGGTAGCCCTAGACTGCAGTGTTTATAATAGTTACTTCATACTTAACTGGCAAAAAAGCGATTTCTAAAACGGAACTGATGATGGTCGTTATTATCTATCTAATCGCTTTTGGCATGTATGGTACGGCAGTCTAATTTAACTTCGTTTACGTTAAATAATGAGAAGCTGATATGATTACACTGGTGAAAAATTACTTATTTCCGAATCTGTCTGATCTATGTCATCTATTATGTTCCAACTTCCTTCCGAACGCAGTCTGTCTGAAAAACCTGTCAGAAGGATCACAGATTACCTAGTGCTAGAAGGAATCTCTGCTTTGAACTAGCGATGGGCGATTGTTGAAAAAAATACAATCGACTGAATCGAAAATTGGGCTATTGCGCATTCGATTGTCGATTTAGTAGTTCCTTACCATGATTATTCGAATAACAATCGACGAACTACTAATTGCACGCACATCACAAACCGCTTTGCAAAGCATACGAATGTGCGTCGTGTGCGTGGGTGAACTGCGAATGCGTGGATGGCGGCACGGGGCGGGACGGTGTAGTGTCGATTGTTTTTAAGTATAACTTCAATTTGTTTACTTTAGTTGGCCTTTGACTTTTTAAGAGCAAGATATCTGAAAAAAATGTTGGTGGAAATATTGAAACAGAAACTAGTTTACTTAAATCTTACTCTAGCCTTTTAATTTCACTTAGTTAAAAACCTTTAGACACCCATCTATTCATAGTTTATTATACTACAACGAAAAAATTAATGTACCCTTAATCGATTGATTGATTACTAGACAGACAATTGAATAACTGTTATCTCCAATCGCACATCAACTGCAGGCGTAAGTAGAGCCGTACGGATTTTTAACTACTGATTTGTAGCACAGCGTACGTAAACCGCACCATGTTTTGTTAATACTAATTTAGTAGTACGTACGAGTATAGTAATTTATAGTAAGTGAGCTGCGCTAAAATCGTAGTAGTAAAAATAATTGATCAGTCATTGCCACCCGCCGCACACCGCTAGTCGATAACAATTACCAACATCGATTGTTATCGACTTTTATCGACTGAACAAACAATCAACTAAGTCGATTAGATTCAGTAATAATCGCCCATCGCTACTTTGAACCTGTCTCAGTGCTGCCAACTTAGCGCCTAGCGCTAAATCTAGCGCTTTTTTGAAATCATATGGCATGCCTACAAAAGTGTTTTGATTACTAGCATTAACAAAATGCCTATGTTACTGACATCGTTAAATGTTCAGTACCACGCCTGGTATGGATTAGGTCTGGACACAATAAACGCTATTTTATTTTATTATGCATTATCGATGCTGACTTATTTAAATAAAAAAAAAACTCTTCGATTTATAATCTTCCGAGTGATGTCTTGAAGAGTATAACATGGTTAGATATATATATATTATACCTTAATTTCATTATTCCTTATTTTATTATTAGAAATATTATATAATATATTAGAAATATCAATTTAATTTAAACCTGATTAGCAATTAAGTACTTCGAAATATCATTACACTAGGCACATAATTACTTTTATTTTGCATTTTGATTGACATTTAATTGTTCTTTCATGAATAAAAGTACCTAATATTCGTTTTTTGTGGTTATTCTGTAACATTTTAATAAAATTACCTCGTTTATCATAATTACCTTATCAAATAACTAAAATACGCTAAAATAGATAAATCCCTTCGTTACTGATAGGCGTCACTTAGGGCGCTTTTATTTTGTAGTTGCCATTTAGCGCGATCTAGCGCGTTTTCGACGTGCTGAAAGCGCGTTTTTGCCAAATAGAGTTGGCACTGTTGGCAGCACTGACCTGTCTATGGTTTTGCCATGTGCATTTTTGTAAATAAACATTTTCGCACAATTAAATTAATAAAAAAATATAGAAAATGCAACAAGCACATCGAGCTGGAAGTCTCAAACAGAGCAACAAATCTCATAAATCTCGCCATCGATCAAAACGCGGTGTATCGGCAGCAGTGAAAGGTTAGCTCGACGGTGATTATATCCGTGCTCTTTTATTTAATAAAATATGCCTAAAAAAAATGCTATTTTAGATTTATTCCACTAAGTTGAACCAGTTGAATAATTGGTTTTGAGCTATCTCTTATAAACTTTTTTCTTTCATCATAAAGGTAAAGTCAACGTGAAAGAATATGTGCGGCGAAACCGTCACATACTCAAGAAGGAGGAGCGTCGCCATCAAGCACTGCAAATCCGTAAGAACAAACGGGAAGAAGTTTTATCCAAGAAAAGAGCTCTCGGTGGTTCAAGAAACCCTCCATTTCTAGTGTGTGTAGTGCCTCTCAATGTGCAGTTAGACGTGCAGTCTGCACTGGTAATATTAAAGACATGTTCAGAAGGGGCCATTGTCACGGAGTCACCAAATGGCATCTTGCATATTGGGTAAGTGAGTTTTTCATTGCCTATTCAGGGGTTCGATCCAGCAACACCTGAGGCTAATATTGGTCAGCTAGATTCACTCGATGCTCCTTGAACAACCTTAATAGCTGTTAAAATATGAGTTTGTTGTTTTTTGTTTTTAGGTGATAAAATATTTTCTGCATGTTTTGGAAATCAGACTCATTATGTAGTTAAACAATGTTAATTTAGTAATCACCTAACTGTTGCTTAGCGTCTAAATTTTTTTTTATTTATTGTTAAATCTTTTACATTTGACAGCTAGTCAAGCTTTGGCTAAAGTATTAAAAATTTGGTGAAGAAGAGCATAATTAGGTTTGATAGGTCACCAGGAATGGATAGGATCAAATTAAGCTCAATTAGAGTGCTGGAACTGCGTGTAGCCACAGCTAGATCAAAATTTTTCTTGCCTGGCAGGCAATGTCACTATATAGCATTATTTAAAATATAGCTTTATATAATTAAAGGATTTTTATTAAAGTATAGCTGATTTAGTTTGCAGTTTTTAAAGAAAAGACTAAAATCAAACTCATTACTCCTGTCTACGGTGACTTTATTTAAGGTGTACTGCTTTGATTTTTATTTTAACATGATTGATTTGATTATTATTTACTCATTAACTATATTATAAAGAAACAATAATACAAATAAAGTTTCCTTGGCTATTGAGTTCAAGAATAGTACTAAGGCAAACAATTTATGCTAATACTACTATGCAACTGGTGCCAAAATCAACTACTATTTGAAATTAATGTAAACAAAAAAAAAAAATATGATATAAGATTTTATACTAATCAAAGATATTTAAGTCTTGATGTTCTATTGGCAGCTGTTTATAAAAATCCTTAGCAAAAGTAAAATTATAGCACCCTTGCTGAGTTCCTGAAAGAGATGAAGGGATAACAAATGTCTCCTAAAGCCATTAATAAGTCTTAAAGTTACCAATAATAAGATGTAAAACTGTTATCTTTTTCAGTTTTCCAAATTTCAAGCAACGATTTTCTTTCATCTGCCCAGAAATAGAAAATGAGTTTGCTCTTCTTGATGCTCTTAAAATATCTGACACAGCACTCTTCATTAGTTCAGCTCTTGATGACCCAGTAGATGAATGGGGTGAGAAAGCCCTTGCATTGGCAATGGCTCAAGGCATGCCAACTCCTGTTGTAGTAGCCATGGATATTGAAGGAGTCCATCCAAAGAAACGCACAACAGAAAAACAGAATGTACAAAAATTAATATCCAAATGGTTGCCTGAAGAAAAGGTCATGCAGTTAGATAAAAGTTCTGATGGCATGAATCTTCTTCGTAGAATTGGCAATCAAAAGGTTAAAAGCATTCATCATAGAGAAAAAAGACCTTATATGTTGGCAGAAGAAGTGGAATTTGTCTCTGATGCAGATAGTCAAAATGGAACTCTGAAAATAAGTGGCTATTTACGAGGAATGCCGTTGAATGTTAATGGTTTAGTTCACATCACTGGCTTAGGAGACTTTCAGATGTCACGGATTGATGGACTAGATGATCCTCACCCGCTAAGTTTGGGTAAAGAGAACACCAAGCCAGATACAATGGAGGCAGAGGTTACAAAAGTTTCAGTGCTGCAAGTAGCAGATCCAGCTAAGCAGGAGAGTCTTGTAACAGAGAATGTACCAGATCCTATGGAAGCAGAACAGACATGGCCTACTGAAGAGGAGATTGAGCTAGCGAATGCAGAGGTATACCTTTTATTTATTTTGTTGCTGCAACACAAAACTTCTTTGGATTATAAAATAAATTTTACCCTTTTCTAAGAATAATAAATAAAGAAGAGTTATTTGTTATGCAATGCTGCAAACATTGTTATTTTGCTGAGAGTAGGTTTTTTTTTGTTTATTTTTTTATTTATGGGTTTGTGATAGAGCACTCACTAGGGCCACCTGATGTTAAGTGGTAACCTCTGCCTATAACAGAAGCATTTTGTCACAAATAACAAACTGTACTGCGCCCACCATCTGGAGATATCCAGTTGATAGGCATTTTACATTGCCGAGTGCCTGCAGATTCTTATCTATACTTATAATAAAACTGTAACAGGCCCAATTCTGTACATATTTTGTAAGAAAAAAATTACAGTACTCTAATACTTATGGGATCATTATAATTGCCCTCTGAAAGATTTAATAGAACATACAATAATTATAATTTATTCTGTAACACACAATATTTGTCCACACATTTTTAGACAAAAAAGAAAAAGGTAAAAAAGGTGCCCAAAGGCTGGTCAGACTACCAAGCTGCATGGATTGTTGAATCTGATGCTGAAGGTGAGAACTCTGAAGATGAGAGCCAAAGTGATGAAGATGACAAATTCATGTCTTGTGAGGAAGACGAATCAGAACAAGAAGGTGATGAAGAATTTAATGACACTGAAACTGTGACATCAGAAATACCAGTAAAAGATGATAAATATGACAGTGAATATGATGCGTTCAAAGAACATGAAGAACTTAAAAAGGTAGCTGCAGCAAGAGAAGACCAGCAGTTTCCTGATGAAGTAGATACTCCACAAGATGTGCCTGCTAGGGAACGATTCATGAGGTACAGAGGCTTGGAGTCATTTAGAACTTCTGCTTGGGACCCTAAGGAGAATCTGCCAGAGGATTATGCTCGTATATTTCAGTTTGAAAATTATGATAGGACAAGGAGGCGGGTGTTCAAAGAGCTCGAAGACAGTCTTATTAATATGGTAAGGGGTTTTAGTGCTCTCTGTTAAAATTAACAATATCCATCTTCTCAAATAATGCTCAAATAGAATTGAATTTTGTTTCCTCAAACATTGGTACTATTTCTTTGTCCAATAGTAGCTTGGTAATTTAAATTTAATACTAGATTTTGTCCACAGTCTTGTCCGCGTTTTTAATCCCTTTTTGTGTCCCTGAGTTCATCCCTATCATAAAAATCTTAGTATATTACATTTTAATTTTATGTCACAAAACTTATTGTTCTAATTATAATTCTTCTATCTAAGAAAACATAGAACTTTCATACTCATATTAGGCCATAATTTGGTCCCCTTGATCCTGCTCTTTCATAAAACCTGCTGAGAGTTAACCTATAGTTATATAAATAAGTTTATAAAATTACAATTTTTATTAGGAAAAATTTTAATCATGAGCAAGATTTGAAGCCATGACCATTCTTCCCTATACTGAGACATGCTCTGCCGATTTATTATGGCGAGTGAGTCATAGCTCGAATGTATGCATTCCTTCCTATTTTTTAACCGTCTTAAAGGTGACGGAGTAACATCTGCAGCCTACACACAAGTAAGCGCTCGTAGCGAAGTTTGCTTAGCCATTCTGAACCGATCAGCAAAGCTAAGCAACGTCCACCGCGGTCATGAGTTGGATGGGTGACCGCTGGTGACATTACTACTGAGCGCTTCCGTGCTTCGGAGGGCACGTTAAGCCGTTGGTCCCGGTTGTTGTTTTAGGATAGCAGTCGTTATAGCATGGTGGTAGGGCATTTTGCGAATGCCCGCCTGGCTAGCTACCACCCTCAAGTAGAAAATCTGTCGCCAAGCATGTAACGGTGTGTTCCGGCAGCTGTCCTTGAGAGCCAGTAATTCTAGGTTAGCTTGAACAACATCTTCGACCACATCATCACTTACCTTGAGATAGTGCTTTGACCACTATCTCACCTGATGGTAAGTGATGATGTGGCTAACCTATCAGGCATAAAAAAAAAAACACACCTTGAACTACAAACAAGACTATTTTTCAATTAGCTTTAAACTAGTTTATAATGACGCAGCCTAATATTTGTAATATGTTAATTTGAGCATTAATGCCTAAGCTAATAATTTTACAAAATTACAACAAAGAAACACATATAAAATTTACCTTCTAAATTTTTATATAGAAACTTAATAGTAAATTTATTTCTCCTAACTTCAAAAACGTTCTATTTTCATACAAATTTTGAGCCCCAACTTGATCCCCTTAATTCAGTCCTGTTTTAAAATATGTTCCTAACTGACGTCTCCTACCTATAAATTGCCAAATTTCAGTTTTATAGACAGGGTAGTAGATTTAGCGCTAGTCAGCACAAACTGATAAATATTTTAAAACATGTTTCTCTGAACTGCTTTAGTTTATTTTATAATCTCTTTCCAGTATGGTTTCTATATCACGATTCACGTAAAAGACGTCCGCAAAGACTTATGGAAGGAGTTTGAATCCTCTAATGCCAGTGCACCACTCTCTGTCTTCGGTCTCCTGCCTCATGAACAGAAGATGTCTTTGATGAATGTGGTGCTGAAACGGACAGGAGCAAGTGCTGAACCCATCAAGAGTAAGGAGAGGCTGATCTTCCAAGTTGGCTATAGGAGGTTTATAGTTAATCCTATATTCAGTCAGCATACAAATGGGAGTAAACATAAGGTGAGATATTTTACTGTGTTACAATTTCCCTGTCGCATTTTTCAGGTACTACGCATTACAGATGTTGTGATTGTGTTGAGCTGAAAGTTTAAGGTATTCTCTTGTACATATCTTTTTAAGTGTTTACTTGTTGCTCATGATATAAAAACTTACGCTCATATTTATATCTAACATATGAAAAACACGGGTGTTTGTGCGTGAACTTACTATGAGTCGATATCGCTATCGACAATGTTTCGGCTTCTACCGGAAGCCTTCCTCAGGATTTTGAGTGTGGTACGTCCGCCGCGGTCGCGTCACTCTTCACACTTGTGAATAATGTGTCATAATTTATAAGCGACTAAGTACCATATATCTAAGAACTCTGTGCCTAAATTGTCTCTAATCGTAGCCCAAGTAGTAGCAGATGGCGTTTTTGCTGTCTGTTACACATAGCCCCACTAGTTATCCCTAATAATTGAAAACCCAATTACGTATATTATTCCGGTTCCGGTTCTGTCCTTGAGAGGCAGTAATTCTAGGTTAAGCCTGTTTATTACCTTCGACCTCATCATCACTTACCATCAGGTGAGATTGTGGTCACAGGTCTATCAGCAATAAAAAAAAAGTTTCTAAACGTTTTCCAGATAACTCTATTCATCCCCTACTACTTGATAATGTAACATCACTCCATTTTCTCTCTATGCCCATTTCCAGGAGATCTTTGTTGTTATTGACTAAATTTAGTGATTGATAGTGATTGACGCTTTAATGCTTAAGTATCTCGTAGAAGCAATGATGGCCGAGCGATAGTATATAATTTTTTTTGCTGAATGTGGCAGTGCAATGTAGAATATTTCAATATTAAAACTTGTAATTGTCCTTCATAAGAGCGTCGTAAACGCCTAAATTGAATAAATGATTTTGACTTTGATAAGTATAAATACAATTATACTTAGCCCCACTAGTAGAGCCAAGTGTAACCAAATTCAAATACAAATATTTATTTGTTGAAAGTAGGTACAAATAGTTCTTAAGATAAATTTAGTTCTCTACATTCAAGCAGTCCACTGGTGTACAAATATTGAAATCAAATACATAGATCAATATTCATTTTGTTAGTCTATATATACAGTGCAATAAATAAAACATGTATTATTATAGAGTTTGACTAAATAAATGTAATTTTCTTAAAACCTATAACGCATTTATGTATGCATAGAGTCGACACAAACCTTTCTTTAAAAAAACATTAATAGTATAAAAACTTTCCTCAACTAACCATTTTTTTAAATCTCTACAAAACCTGTTCAAAGGTTTTTGTATGTTCTATAAGTGATTGTTTGACAAACTGGACCTCTTCAAGAGAGGCTGGTACATTAGACAGTGACACTACTCCAAATTTGACAACTATACCAATTACATCAAAATCTGTTTATGTTATCATAAACCATAATCTTGTGCAGATTTCAAGATGATGGTTAATTGGTTCACTTTTTTAATATAATGTTTTTCTTTTTCAGTATGAAAGATTCTTCCAACCGGCATCAACTTGCGTGGCGACATTCTTTGCGCCAATTCAGTTTAGTCCATCTTCAGTTCTATGCTTCAAAGTAAGTGCATATACACCTTATTAATAATAACTGTTATTGTATTTTTGTGTTGGTTCTGACACTAATCTATGATAGTGAATGTTGGGTATGGCAAAAAAAAAGCATGAAAGTAGAATGAATGTAGTCTAAAGATCACTGAGTAGAGAGTATATTATATACAATTTTATAAAAAATAAATAAAAGTGGGATGTCGTCAAAGTTGTAGACCATCTTTGTTATGGGGTCTATCTTCAACACGAAACTAGTTTAGAATCTGAAATTTCGGTTTGTCATGTAAAATATCTTCTTTTTGACAATACATGCTGAAATTGCTGATTTATAGTGTAGTATTAAAGCTGTTATCAAAACCAACAAACATTTTTTACGGGCTGTTAGGATGCAAAACTTTAACAAAGTAAAATATCCAACTCGACCAACAAAAAATCTCAATAACTTTAATATTGTACCTACGTACATAGTACGTAGATACAATATTAAAAAACCTCAATAACATAACCGGTAAAAATCTAGGTACATACAAATGTACCTAAATTGTCCACTGCCGAACACAGCTTCCCCCATTATGGGGGCCCCATTATGGGGGAAGCTGTGTTGGGCAGTGGCCAATCCCTAATCCCCATTAAATAAATACCTAATGGTTCCCTTATAAACTGATACTGATATAACTGATGCAATTTTTACAGGAGAAAAAGAACACAAAACTGCAATTAGTAGCTTCTGGGGTGCTACTGTCATGCAATCCTGACAGATTGATCGTAAAGAGAATTATACTCTCAGGTCATCCATATAAGGTTCACAAGAGATCGGCGGTGATACGGTTCTTGTTTTTCAATAGAGAGGATGTTGTTTACTTCAAACCGTGCAAGCTTCGGACTAAATATGGCAGGACTGGTCATATCAAAGAACCTTTAGGTATGTGTATTGTTTTAAACTACTTTAAACATATTTTTGAAGCAGTGATGGCTCAGTGGTATTGGCTATGGGCTACCGCGCAGCAGGTCCAAGGTTCGAATCTAGCTGCGGGCTTGAGCTTTACCGCGTGGTGGAAGGGCATTTTGCGAATGCCTGCCAGCAGTAGAAAATCTGTCGCCAAGCAACCTACGGTGTGTTCCGGTAGCTGTCCTTGAGAGCCAGTAATTCTAGGTTAACACCTTCGACCACATCATCACTTACCATCTGTTGAGATTGTGGTCAAAGGCTTACGTATAAGCATTAAAAAAAAAAATGGATTTTACTAACATTTTTATATTTGCATTAACGCCTGCCAAGTGAATAAGTTTCCAAATTACAACGAAGGGTAAAAATTAACTATGATAGGGATTCGAACCCACGATTATCCGGTTCTATAGGCGGGACATGCTCTGCCAATAGATCTTAGGGAGTAACTCATATCTCAAAATGAATTTTAATCAAATAGCTACATACTTATTATAAAACGTCGGCCTTTGCTCCTTGTGATGATCTTGCTATAATTAGTAGCCTTGTGCAATGGTCCAAGTTAAAGGGTGAAATTTCAGGCATATGAATTTCAAAAAGAAATATGCATATTGAAGTTCCACGCACATCACATACTAGTTCTGAGTAGTCCATAATTGCTTAGAATGAACAACCGTTTGCACGTTATAAAATAAAAAATATTTGGACGGTGCTTAACTAAACAAACAGAGCGGGTGCAGCGGTCGGTACCTATCGGTGCGATCAATGAGCGCGCGACGGGTACACGGTAAGACCCGGCCCCGACTAACGCACTCTGGACACGCTAGATATTTGTCATAGTGTGCATGCTGCAGCGCGTGTTTATGGGCGCGCACACTTACAAGCCAAGTTTGGCACCGCTATATGAAGTCTTACTACTTGTCTAGTCTTACTATGATACAGTATCAGCCGTATTGTCCACTGCTAAACTGCCTTTTTTATGTTATTGTAACGGAACAAGCTTGAGGCCCACCTGATGTTAAGCGGACTAACCTCTGCCTGTAACAGATACATTTCGTCACAAGTCACGAATTGCCCTGCGTCCGTCACCTTGAGACGTATATGTTAAGTCTCAAGTGTCTGTAATTTCACTGGCTCTCAAGGGCTGCTGCCGGTACACACCGTTAGGTACATGGCGACAGATTTCAGCCTCCCCTATTAAGGGGGAATTCGCCATAATCCCCACGCTTGGCAGGCGTCTTGGAGATCGCAGTTAAAAATTGCATCTGACAATCCATCCACGGGTAGCAAAAGAGGGGGTGACACTAGCCCGGCACCCCACGGGGCTGACTTTACTAAGATACTGAGCACTAATCAATTAAACTAAACGGGGCGCTTTTTGTAATTATAAATATTCTCGATCGTGCGCTCGTAGAGTCAAGACCTCCTGAGGATGCTTCGTGTAGAATCGAACGCGTCGAAAATTCTTCCGGTTTGGCTGCGTGGCGTTTCTGACGTCACGTCGGCTTAGCAGGAAATTTAGGCTGAATTGTCTCTAGATATATTTTTGTATTTTTTAAGTGTTTTATTAAAATATTAATTTGATGTATTCTTAAAATATTTTTAAAAATATTTGTGATTATTAATTATAAATATGTTTTCAGGTACTCACGGGCACATGAAGTGTGTGTTCGACGGCCAACTGAAGTCACAGGACACGGTTTTGCTAAACTTGTACAAACGAATGTTCCCCAAGTGGACGTACGAGAACTGTATAGTTACTACTGCAGGTGGCAACGATGACGTCATGGAGTGATGTCAATAAAAAGTGTTTCGTTAATCCTTTCGTTTTATTGCTTTCTCCCTACTCAGCACTGCATCACAGCACAGTTAACTTGAATACCTACATAGGAAAGTGTATGTACATACAATAAAAAGAACCAATTAGATCAAAAGCCATTCTAAAAAGCGACTCTAGCTACGTAGCAATAAAGTGCACTTAAGTTCTCAGAGCTCGGAGTAGCTAATATTTATATTCACCTACAAGGCGTCTCTCTAAAGCATACCTCTCGACACGCTCCCTAGAATAATCCCGTCCAGACGGATACGCCAATGTATCTTGTACGTTTGGGCGATGTCCCATCCACCCACTGGACTTTCTCACTGGTGGATGGAGGGGAATTCAAGTGCAATTCGATCCAAATTTAAAGATAGGATAGCTTACATCTCAATTTATAGTCGCAACTAGCTTTCCGGGCGCGGCTACGCCCACGCGTATGCCAGTTATCGCCCAAAAACATTTACCTTTTTTTGCGCAGTTGGATAAGAACTATCCCATGTTTTTTCCCGGATCTCAAACTATTTCCATACCAAATTTCATTCAAATCGGTCCAGTAGTTTTGGCGTGAAAGCGTAACAGACATACAGAGTTACTTTCGCATTTATAATATTAGTACTGATAGTACTAATTAGCCGTACAAAGCCGGGGCGGGCCTATAAATATAATAATTACGCGTCACGTTTGTCCGCGGTGGACTTCTTAACTACTGAACCAATATTAAATTTGATTTGCACACTGTGTGCAATTTGATCTAAATTGAAAGTTATAATACCTCAATGTATAGTCGCAATATTGTCTATTAATTGACTGTCATAATTATCTGTTAGCTCCTAGGAGGAAGAATATTCTTCCTCCTAGGTTAGCTCCAAACATAGACATATGGGTCCAAACGATTCTGACAGATGGCGATATCTGTTGACTGGATTGAGTAAGTATTCGATAGATGGCGCTATGTTAAAAATACAAACGTTAATTCATCTATGCTACAATAGCATAATCACCACGTGTTGCTGAGGCTAAGGTATAAAACCTATAAAATTTATTTTGTAATAAACGAAATATTAGTGAAATTCAATTGTTCTTACTTTTTAAATTGTTAGTGTTAGCATAGCCGGCCAAGTGTTACTTAGACTGAAGTATAAATTAAATTCATATTATGGTGAAGATAATACAGTGAAATTATTCCTGCTTTTTAAATATTAGTGATTTATTGTTCAAAACTCTATTTAAAATATACACATGTAAGTATTATCACATAGTTAGGTACGTTATTAAGTTTGCTATGCAACGAATCAAACTGTGTGATACCTAATTAATATGTATTGTGATGGTCATCTATGCTATGATCTATCTGTTTATTATCCGCTTGCTTCACATGTTATTGATTTATTATATTGTTAACAGTGAATCGATTAACAAAAAAATATTTACCATTTTGCAGATAATTTAATGGAGATTAATAATGCTATCTCCATAAGTTAAGGGCCAAGTCTTTCAGTGCAAAATACAAAATCACGCTCTGTGCGATGCCACAGAATAGGTATTAGTGCTCATTGTCTAAGCGTCCCCGTCATGGAGATTCATTCTCCGCAATCATCTAACAAGAGATGAGCGGAATAAGAAGTTGCTCTACTTTTAAATTTATTTATCATACTGATATTTGTTATTGTATAATGACGGCAACAAATTGCCAAGAAAGAAAATAATTTTGCTAAAAAATAAATAGGCGTGGATGCTTTTATTTTATATTTATATATAACAAATGTTAGTGTTCTAGACAAAAAAAATCATACTCATTGTGATGAAGTTATCCTCTTTTACCACATGAATACCTTATTTCATAATTAACACATACATATATTCTTAATTCAAACTCAAAACAATCGCAACAACTCGCACTTACCTAGTTTGATACATTCCTACCTGAGCTCTCATTGCGAGCAGTGCTCATTACTTACCTGTTTTTAATATAATATATTAACCTATTTCTCTACTTAAATTATAAAATAAAGTTAAGCTTATATGTAAAAATGTTTATTTGTCTGTAAAAACAATATAGGTATTAAGGTTAACTTCACTGTAACATCGTGTCCTGATTTTCACTGTTGCTGGTAAACTTTGTTCCGGATTTGTACTATTCCTGCATCATGTAACACAATCCCGTACCATCTGTGACAACGAGCAGCCCTCGGGGAACCCCAGGCATTTAGCCATTCCTAAATCCGTGGGGAACTGACACCGTTGCAACTTTTCTAGATAATTTTTTTTTATGAAATAGGAGGGCAAACGATCAGGTGGTTCACCTGGTGGTAAATGATCAACGTCACTCACGAACGTCTAAAATACCAGAAGTTGCGAAGATGCGTTCCCAAGGAATTCTCAAATTTTAGAAGCGAATAAATTATATCTATAAATTGACCATTTGTTTTAGTTTATGAAATAACAAAGGCCAGTCGTTAAATAAACTTATACATATACATTTATTTGGTACAAGTATGTGTAAATAAAAATTGTCGTAAAAAAAATTTGGTGGTTGGAATAGATTATAATATATGTTTGCAGAAAAATTACTTCTTAGAGTACTCATGTTGACTCTGACCCGTATTTCATACAATGTCCTCTAGATCCATTGGCTGGATAATAATAAGAAAAAAAACTGAGAGTAGATCAAACTGCTGCAGCCCTGAAAAGATACCTGCTCGACTGAGTTAGGCGTAGAACCGGTACTGAACTCTGGATCAAGCAATGGTCCGACGATTGGAGAGGAATGTTTATAAGCATTGAGTAGATGTACGGGTACCGGGCTGCCCGTGGTGTGCCTGGCTAGAATGTCACCAGCCCCCATCTTTCCGTCCCACGTGATCGATTTTTCAGAAACCAAGCCATTCCGTATGATGGGTGTTGAAATCGCCAAATACTCTTTATTAGGGATCTGCTCAAGCGTGAAATCTGTAGCCATCTGTATGTGCTACATAAATTGATATAATATTATGTCATTATCGTTATAATGGGACCTACAAAGAAACGCGTAGATCTGCGGATGGTCATCGCAGTCTACGCGCAGTCAGATGTTAGACGCCGAGCACCGATATCCTCTGATGTGAACATAACACCCCAGGCAAGGAGAGGAGGGGGAGGGGGCATCCAAGTGTAACTCATAAGGATATAGTGTGGCACTACCGCTAGCATTTTTTTCCTTGTGTTAGTGTCACGCTGTTTTTATTCTTGCACCGGTCGTTTGCGATGGATGATGTTGACGAGGGCATTATTTTTTGTTTTTTAAGTTTCTTTTCAATTGCTTGGATTATGTATGGGGGGTCTTTGATTGGAATTGAGCGCTCAAGGCCGGAATCAATTAATTCAGGAAGCATACAATTTATATAAAATTTGGTTAATTGGCCAACCAGTAATACTACTACTATTATTACTACCACCCTCAAGTAGAAAATCTGTCGCCAAGCATCTAACGGTGTGTTCCGGCAGCTGTCCTTGAGAGCCAGTTATTCTATGATAGACTGAACAACATCTGCGACCACATCATCACATACCATCAGGTGAGATAGTGGTCAAAAGCTAACCTATGAGACATAAAAAAAGATTAGCCAGCAACATTAACAATGCGCGCACTGAATGTTAAAATTTATCAAGAAAACATTTTTCTTGTGTATCACTTACCTATGATTTCTATTTTATCACTCCTACGTTTGACTTCAATTTATATTTTCTTGTACACGCATATTTTTTGCGTTTACGGTCCATATTCTAATCAAATATCTATTAACAAAATAAATATACAGAAAATTACAATCCCCTAAATTTTTTTTTGTTAAGTAGAGCAGCTTTTGATGTGTATCAGTGCACGAACAAGGTTAGAGCGAGAGCAATGTAAGAGCGAGAGGTACGCGCAAAATTTTTCGTGGCCCAGACGTCCGAACTCTGAGATCGGCCGTCACTGAGGTTTTTACAACGGGATTCTAGTACATAAACTCATTTTTCTTAGTATTCTATATGAAATTATTTTAACTTCAGTTATTAACTTGAAATGCTTATTTATATATTAATCCATTAATTAAACAACAGCCATTGTAAAAAAGTAATTACTACTTAAATACGCTCCGATATTAATAAGAAGAAACCAGTTTAATAAGCACTAAAATAAAATAAATTTGACGAAACTCCGAACTAATGTTTAAGATAACGATAGATATTTAGAAAAAAATAACCACCGCATTTTAGAGACAAAGATGAGGTCCTATTTCTGTGCTGAGCAGTTTTCCTGTTTTCTTTTATGTTGTTACGAAAAAAGTACCCAAATCTAACCCAAAATGTGTCTGGGCACGACAGAGCCGTGTTTATCGTTTGATTTGTAAACCACAATCCTTCTTTTTGAACCTTAAAAATATATGTAGTGATAGCTTATATGAAGCATATTTATGTGATACAAGTATTTTATTATGTTCCTTAAATAAAACTGGGTTTAAAAATACAACAAAATTGCGCAAATTCGATACCCCGTGTCGACTTTGCAAGACTGCAGCCTTAATTAATGTATTATATGAAAAAATGGTACAAAACTCTCCACAATTATTCAATACATAATTGTGCAAATATTTTTTTTATTGAACTTCAATTAAAAAATATTTTGCACTCCTCATTTCATGTGCTATAGTGTAGCATGTTTTTTCGTATTGATAATATTTAAACGTTGAAATTATTATTTTCAGTCGAATGCCACCGAAAAAATCTAACCTCAATAACGCGCGGAGCCGAGAGGCACGACGCAAACGTGTTGAAAGAGCTCATCAGTTGGCAGAACAAATCGAAGCAAGAAATGCAGCTCAAACACTCAGGACAGAAGAGGGTCGTGCACACGAATCTCAAGAACAGTGTGAAGAACTATTGAGAGAAGAGCGGCACGAGAACGAACATAGCTACAGCATACAAGAACGACGGCAGTGAACCAGCCGCTCATTAACACGTGCATAATTTGTTCGTCTTGCTTTCGAATATAAACCAGATATTAACTACTCTGCGCATTCAAAGATTGCTATCGGTGCAATGGATAAAGTATACCTATGTCAATATTGTCAAGCCCTGAAATTTCGGAATGAAACACCCGGCATGTGCTGCGCATCAGGAAAAGTTGTCTACACACTCCGCCGGAACCTTTATCAAATACAAATATTTTATTGTAAAACATAAGTTTACTTACTGCCTTTTGTTTTAGTTATAAAACTGTGATACAAAAGGCAGCGTCTTCCCAAAGTTTGCATATTGTGTACAGTTTATAATATATTACACAATTTTACAAAAAGGGTGATAGTAACTTAAGTTATCATCCCTTCTTGCTGGCGATTCACATGATCCATTTTTTTTAAATAGTTAACTTGTAATATAACAAGAACCTTAGCCACAGTTGACGGGTCTGCTAATAACAAGTATACAATTCGCTAAATTATGGTAGTTCTTATTCTGTACCTCTACTCTCCTAAACTTATTAATTATTAACCCAATAGTTTTGCAATTAAGCAAAACTCGTCGGTAGGTTACGAAATAAAAATAAATAATTAAAAAACACGCCTGCCGTACCAAAAAGTGAACTAAAAAGTTACATATAAGTTACATGATTTAAATGTTGAATGGCCACAATGTAGGTACTAAATAGATTATATTTACTGTGTAATTATAACACCATTGAACCCAAAAATTGAAAACAGATAACCAATCTTTTCATTGCAGTCGGGGGACCTGTAAAGAACTATTCTAAGGAACTGTCCCCCGACTACAATGAAAAGGTTGGTTATCTGTTTTCAATTTTTGGGTTCAATGGTGTTATAATTACACAGTAAATATAATCTATTTAGTACCTACATTGTGGCCATTCAACATTTAAATCATGTAACTTGTTTGTAACTTTTTGGTACGGCAGGCGTGTTTTTTAATTTTTAAATTATTTCTTTTTATTTCGTACCTTTTAGTGATAACACAATATTTTTGCAAACGCACAATGTGCCACGAAAGATAACTTAGTTTTTTTTTTGGAAATTAATATAACGCGAAATATATTTTTTTATGATTAATTAATTATTAATGATAACTTTTTGTCATGGGGCTCGTTGATAAGCTTTCGTGGATCTAAAACATCAATTCTTCTAGCTGTCTGACGCGACTAAGAGCGACATAAACTATCATCATCAGCCGGAAGACGTCCACTGTTGAACAAACGCCTCCCCCATTGAACGCCACAAACGATGGCTATTAGCCGCTTGTTGTAACCATTGGCTTCCCGCGACTTTTATGATATCATCAGTCCATTTAGTGGGGGGCCTACCAACTCTACGTCTTCCGGTGTACCGTGGTACCCACTCGAGAACCTTTCTTCCCCATCGGTTATCAGTTCGTCGAGCAATGTGGCCCGCCCATTGCCACTTCAACTTGCAAATTCTGAAAGCTATGTTGGTGACGTTGGTTCTTTGGCGAATACCCACGTTCCGGATTTTATCGCGCAAAGATACTCCGAGCAGAGCTCTCCCCATGGCTCTTTCAGTGACTCTAAGCTTGTCCATAAGGGCCACAGTTAAGGACCACGTCTTGGTGCCATATGTCATCACTGGGAATACACACTGGTTGACGATTTTGGTCTTCAGGCTCTGCGGGATCTTTGACGAGAAAATAATGCGTAACTTCCCGAACGCTGCCCATTCGAGTTGGGTTCTTCGAGCGTCCTCTTTTTCGCAGTTGGACCTACCTGACTGGACAGTATGTCCCAGGTAAAATTACATAAACTTTGCCCCTTGGCAATAATTTTAGCGCCTAGATCCACGACGGCTCTGTCCAGTGTCGTTCCTTGCAGGATGTGCACTGTCACAACCCAACATAATATTAGTGGTAGCATGCACCGCTTGACTTTACCTTGACCCCGTAACGTGTCAAATTCGACAGTGCTAGGCTCAATTTTGAAACCCAAACTGACTGTGTTGCCACGTATCGTTTTGTCATAGAACTCAACGAAAACGGCTTGCGGTAACTCTCTCGGTTACGACGTAGCGCTGGCCATACGAATTTTCGGATGACCCCCATAGCGCCATTTACCAAGCCGTGTCCAAATTTAAAATTTTTCCGCAACATTACCCTAGAACCAATAGTAACATTTAAGAATGGAACAATACCTCCTCTTTTATTGGGATCAGAAAGTATAAATTCGGGTTTTGGCCGCTGTCCGTAGGTTTTGGCTTCTACAGATGTATCTGATGCTACCACGTCAAACATCCGGCAAATTTTGGCGAGTTGGATGGTCATCGTTTGATTTTGATTTGGTGGTTCGAGTCATCCACCTACCTTGTCGTGGGAAATTTTCGCACACACTCGCCATCTGGTCCAGTAAGTGGTACTGTACAATGATCCAGGATTTCAACCCGTGAACTATTCAAAATATCGACAAATGTGGTGTGGTCTGCTTGCCTCACATTCTATGGCAGTTCGCAGAAGCTATAAAACGCCCATAAATCTATTTCAGCAATTAAATATGGCGGTTGTTTAAAGCAGTAGTATGCAATAAATGATTCTGAATCTGATTCAGTATGCCTCGCTGACGGATTTAGCTACTAGTGAAAGCTGCATCAAGTCACTTAACAGTAAAATGTTAACACCGCCAAAATAATTATTTCTTGTAGTTGTGTATCTTCTGTTCTGTTGCCTTTCTCTCTGAAGGCGTTCTCCGGTCAAAAAACGCATGGTCTCTGTCCTGCCGCATGCCGGTGGTTTATTTATTTGTATTACTTGTGTCTACAAGAAGCTAGTGTAGAAACGGATAAGAAAATATTTATAATTTTTGATATCAGTGAACCAATGTTTATTGAATACTACTATTATATATTTTTGTTATGTACTAAGCAAGCTCTAGACGGTGATAGTAAAATTTGTAAAATTTTCACGAAATTTTTTTTTGTTATATTTTAATTTCAAGAACTGTGGCTCCTCTTTATTTTTTTTTAATTTTCAGCCTATGTTACCCGGAATAACTCAACGCTTCTAATGATATCACAAACATCAAAATCGGTTAAGCCGTTACGAAGTTATGGTGGAATAAAGAAACTCACAAACATACATACATGAACCCTAAAAACATAACTCTCCTTTTTTTGGACAGTCGTGTAATTATTTGCCACTCACATTACATTATGAACAACGCTTTCGAAAAGAATCGTAATAATATTATCTGTTTATTATGCCTTTGGGGTGCCGGGGTAGAATTGCACCCCCTCAACTACTTCCCCATCAAATGAAAGGTTTGCTATAATCCCCACGCTTGGCAGGCGGGTTGGGGATCGCAGAATGCTCACCAGCGTTAATTGAGAGGACACTGCTGTTCATCCTACGGTAGTTCTAGATGCAGTTTTAGGTCATACCCAGTTTACAGTTGTCAGGAGAGGTAATAGAGGGTAATAATATAATAGCAGGAAAATCTTTTTACAATCTATTATCACTATCTTTTTCCAGAAATTTGACATCTTTTTCTTTAAATAAAGTTAGTTTTAAAACTGCATCCAAGTGTGGTCAGTCCCGTCGCGATCTCTTGTTTCCTTTCATTAGGGAAAATAATTACTCACATGACCCACCGCTCGCGCGCGGCGGCAGCGTCAGCAGACGCGTGACGATCGTTCCCAGCTTATAGCGCGTTCTTGAAATATTATCACGACAAATATGGGCCGCATCAAGAGGCTATTCTTAAAATTGGATCGGGCCGCAGGCAAATGCCCTGAGGGCTGCATGCTGCCCGAGGGCCGCATATTTGACACGTCTGCCATACAAGGTTACTTTATGATTAAGATGCTGACAAGTGCTAAATAGCTTTTACTTGAACAGGTTTTTATCAAATTGTCTTTAGTTTGTAGCAGTAAGAAAATTTAGGCCAAGAAATGACCGTAACACGTTTCCCGATGGAATAAAATTGCAAAGTAGACTTTAAATTACGCTTGTAACGTAAATATCTTCATTATTTACGTTTGAATGAGTATGATAATATAGTAAAACCTTATCAAGAGGGACAAGAAAAGTTGCGTTACTAGTTTTGTGGTTAAACATTCTTTCGGATTTTACTTATACCGATCGCTACCACTTTCACTCCTACGCAGTCTGATAGTGATAAAATTACAGCAATTGACAGCGTCTTAACGACCGGACCACATGTAAACTCTAATTTCCCTAGTTTCTAGCTTCGGGGCTTACATTTATAATAAAAACAAATAGTAATATTTCCACATCATTTATTGACACATGAAGCGCGAAGTCTACGCATTGCAAACTTTAGGACTTGGCGTCTGCCACTAGCCTAACAATTAATAATCTCTGGTACAGGCAGTGAAACAGTGCAGGACTTATGAAATAATAAAAAAATAATATGACAACTTATTGCAGGCAACTTACTCATAATAGGACCGACAATATGGCGCGATAGTGAAAAAGCCCATTGTTTGAAAACGGTTCCTTTGAATCATAATTTTAAATCGCCTAATTTAAGAGCTCAGAATAAAAATTACGCGTATATGTCTCCAGTACTTTGAAGGGATCGTAAAGACCACGTCTGAATATTATGAAATTAACTTCAAAATGCTAGTAAAATATTTTCATTGCAATAGCAACAGATACAGTTTACAACATCTGTGCATGTTAACTGTCATTTTTATCATTCAGTTATTTTATGTGTTGGTTAGCAACCCGAAACTTTATTAGGAAATTCTGAAACGGGGCCTAAGTCGCATGTATTCATCAAGAAAAAATAACGCTTTCAAGATCAGCGCAAATGTAAAAGCAGCTCGCGGAAGCACATTGTGTTGTGACAGTGATCTTTTGGCGAATAACAGAAGGATTATCATCCTTCTGTTATAGGATTATCATCCTTCTGTTATAGTGATCTTTTGGCGAATAACAGAAGGATTATCATCCTTCTGTTATTCGCCAAAAGATCACTGTCACAACACAATGTGCTTCCGCGAGATGCTTTTACATTTGCGCTGATCTTGAAAGCGTTATTTTTTCTTGATGAATACATGCGACTTAGGCCCCGTTTCAGAATTTCCTAATAAAGTTTCGGGTTGCTAACCAACACATAAAATAACTGAATGATAAAAATGACAGTTAACATGCAGCGCGTTTCAAGCTTTAACCGATGGATAGGCTAAATCGATGACTGTGAAACGCAAAGATAGTGTCTTGTTTAATAAATATGTTCTGGGTAGTATAACCGGAACTAACTCGAACATTCTGAAACAGGCCCTTATGTATTGTTTTGTAAAAGATCAAATGTAATTTGGCTTAATGGGTCAACATGTATATCGCCCAACCGTTATGAATTGCAACTGCTTAATCCTTAAACATGAAGATGTTACATAATCTTTCTTTGTTTTGAATAACTCCTTTTTGCTGCTAACTGGTACTCAGTATACGCCGACCTCTTTGTATCTTTTATCGCATATCTATACAATAGGGAATTATCCTAAAGAATTATTCAATCTAATGCCGGCTTCGCGGTTTTCAGTTTTCAGAAAGCGCTTCTACATATGCCACACATGACCAGTGGTAGTCCAACAGTGTGATTTATGCGATCTTTTTTATCTAACGCCTGCAATATGTGTAATAAGCTTCGTCCCACGGGACCCGCGGTAATCCCGAGAAGCTGAGAAGTTATGCCCCTTTTTACAAATATCAGCAGACTGAAAGCGCTGGTTTTCTTTCTATCGCATTAAAAATATCTGGCAGTTGCAGCTCTGTGAGACGTTGAGTGACGGCTTGCGAGGCCTTCAATAGCCCAGGATATAATAGATATACTTGTTAGAAGTACTTTAATCAACTGAAGAAACAAGCTGACCGAAACATAATTAATATTTCCTATACGCAATTTTTTTAGATCACAAATTTTAATATTGATCTCACCGGTTTTACTCACAGGGTGCCTTAACCACTGGGCTATCGAGAATGGCTCGAGTGAAAATAATGAAAATTTGTGCTCTAATTGTATTGTTTTAGCCTTCATAGGGGACGATGCGGACATCAACCAGACTATTATACATCATCGAGAGAAGTGCTTTTTCCAACCACTTAAGTCTCGTAATGATGTCGCTTCTATATTTCTAAATATTGAAGCACTAAAGGGTGCAAATAAAAAATAGATTTAAAATTTTTTTGAGCATAAAATTAGTGAATAACTTTGCACTTAAACAACAATTTGTTATGTGATTTCAGCTTTGCTCGCAGTGCATGTAAAATCATATTTAAAAATAGAATTCCTATTTGTAAGTGCCTGCAATAAGTCGTCATCTTTTACATGAAAAAAAAAAAACGCAGACAACATATAAAATCAGAACACAACACATCTTTCCCTTTATCATTATTATAACAGCTAAAACAAAATATGACTTGCATCACGTTGTACCCCTGCACATTTCATTCAAACCCATATTTTTATTTAATAATAAGAATGCACACTCAAATTGTACTTTACGGTGAATAAGATATGAAAAATAACAACTAATGATATAGTCAATTTTCTTTTTTATAATTTGTATCATTTGGCAGATCCTGCTGCATAATATAATAAAAGTTATTTATATATTTTTATTGGGAGCACAAACTAAACAACTTTACTATAAACAAGCAGTTTCTTTTCAACGAGGGATTACTTAAGTGAATAGTAATGAAAAAGTTCTTTAGTCATAGATAAAAAAATCTTCTAAGGCAAGTCAAACATTATACCATCAAAATTCTGAAACGAAGTCAAAATATTAATTAACTGCTATATTAGAAGTTAAGTCAAAATTGAAGTAAACGTAATTCGTTCATCAAATACTGTGTTAGAAAACGTTCGCGATCACTTTGCAAAATTGAAATCATAATGATCTAGGAGAAATCACAGAACTTATTACAATGAACGTACCTCTATTATGCACCGCAAACTAAACTAAAATTAAGTAACACACAAAAATTCGTATTTTGTTTGTGGTAAACCAAAGTGCTAGTCCAAATTGGCATAACCCTTACATAGTATAATCTTAAAATTTTATTTATTCTGCGCAATTGCGGGTAGTTTTAAACGGATTTAGTCGTTGTCATGTTGATGTATAATTGGTGATAACTTTCTTGACTAAAAGTTGAATAGAAACATTGACATTTTAAGGTTAATTTTCTTGGACCATGGATTTTAGCGTAAATGAACTAAGAACTTTTGCAATTTACTTAATTTTAGTTAGTTTGTCGTGGAGAGCAGAATTACGACCAAAGACTTTTAATTAATAATTACAATTTCGCAAAATCTCTCCCACATTTCAGGAGTTGAAAACAAAACTCAAAACTTTATCATCTATCTAATCAATGTATTACTTTTCATTTATTACTCAGTTTTTAACCTAATAGGTACGTCAACATTATACCTAAATTTATTTTGTCCTGAACATTTTTGCAATAATTTTTTTTCGGAGCGCGTATATTTAATTTAGCTTATATTTATAATGTTATATATATCTAGGTAGTAATATTGCTATTGAAAAGGCATGTTCTCACAGAGAGTTGTAAGTCTGGCGTGAAATTCGTCATTATTAATAAAATATTTTGTTCTTACTTTCGGTCATATACTTCCATTGTTCCTGTGAGATATGTCTAATAAACCTTTTTTGAGATCACAACAAATTTTCCATTGTTGCTTTGTAATATGTATAAATAATTTTTTTTAAGTGCACAACAAGACTTCGAATATTCCTGTGTAATATGAATAAATAAACCTTTTTTTATGATCACAACAAATATTTTATTGTTCGTGTGTAATATGTCTAAGTAAACCTTTTATTAAGATCACAAAAAAATCCACTGTTCTTGTGTAATATACTTGAATAAACCTTTTTTTATGATCACAACAAATATTTCATTGTTCCTTTGTAATATGTCTCAAAATACCGTTGTATGAGCAGAACAAGTCTTTCATAGTTCAGACAGATTAAACAGGTCTAAATAAACTTTTTTTATGATCGTTACTTGACCAACGAGACAGCGGACGAGTTTTTTTTTCAAAAAGCTTTATCGGTTTTTATTCAGACATAGTTGTGAAGAGATCTCAAGTTAACGATTGAATAAAAAACAGATAAGAAAAATTCAAGAGCTCCTTTCAACATATCATACAGGACTCAAGGCATCAAATACCTCAGCTATTTATGAACCAACTCACGCCAAACAGCTATACTAAGCGACAACTATCTTGACCTCTCGGAAGTGCGTTACGAAACCACACAAACAAAACAGTTTCTGTGCCAAAATATCAGGACCCCTAGAAGATAACTCTCGATTTTTTGTCAACTTATAATATAGCCCGTGGGGTGCCGGGCTAGAATTGCACCCCCCAGAGGATAAAAAAAACGAGAATATGCACTGTTTGCGCGCAAACGATGAGAACAGATTAGCAGCCACGCCAAGCTTATTACATCTTACTTACTTACTTACTACGATGACGCATCGACCCAAGCTGGATCCTGGCCTCCGATAACAAGAGACGCCATTCCTTGCGGTCTTGTGCTCTTTCTTGCCACTGGATTGCATTCAGTTTTCGCAGGTCATCCTCAACCTGGTCCTTCCAGCGGTACTTGGGGCGCCCGACCGGCCGTCGGCCTTTTAGTTGTCCCAGGTATACCCGTTTTATGGCGCGATCCTCTCCCATTCTTTCCACGTGGCCGAGCCAGCGAAGTCGGTGTGCTTTCAATTCGCCTATAATGTTGGGCTCGGCCACTAGAACTTCAATCTCGGCGTTCTTCCTGACTCTCCTACTTCCGTCCTCTCTTCGGGCCGGCCCAAGAATTTTACGGAGTACCTTGCGCTCTGTTACAAGCAGCTTGTTCTCTTCCTTTTGAGTGAGTGTCCAAGCTTCGCACCCGTACATGAGGATTGGTCTAATGACTGTTTTATATATCCGTATTTTTGTACGTTTGCTGAGGAGCTTGGACACTAAGATCTTGTGTAGGGCTGCACTACAGCGGAGGGAATTTTGTACTCTGACCTCAATCTCTTCCTCTCTGGTGTTGATGTCGGTTATAGTGCATCCCAGGTATCTGAATTTGTCTACTCCCTTGTAGACATTATTACCTACACTAAGACCTACCCTAGGGATACGCGTGTTCTTGTAACGGCGCATATAAATGTACTCCGTCTTATCTCGATTGATTCTCAGGCCTACCTTCTCTGCTTCCTTTTCCAGGACCTCGACCGCTTCCGCCACATGTTTTTTACGTTCGCCCAGTAGAGCCAAGTCATCCGCGTACCCTACCACCTGATGCTGTCCATTCAGTTTTATTATTACATCTGCTAACTGTTAATTTGTTCCTCCGCAATTAACCCAACAATTATCGTCATTAGAAGTATTTAATTTTAAGGCGTTGTTTGGTGAACAAGATTGTTTTACGTATACAATTCTAACAACAACAAACATCTCCTCATTTATCTGTCAAAATTTGAGTTTGACGTATTTGCACGCGCTGCTTTACATATTTTCTGTGAGCGTTAAATGCAGCCGGAGGTGACGTCATAGATGACATCTAATTGCTGTCGTGGTGAGCACGTTATGAACCGAACGTTTGCGTGCAAACAGTGCAAATATCGCATATTAGTATGACCTGAACCGTGGGGACTGATAAATTAGACGATAGTAAGTACGGTAAGTACGCAAAGGTCAGTGAGAGCTGTATGCACATACAACGCAAGAAACACGCTCTAACTACTCTGTGGTTTTCTGCCGTAGTGACGTCACATAATGGCTTTATAGACAGACATTTTAGCGCAAAACTGAAAAGTTTTTACAAAAACCAGATATTTGCATATGTTATAGCGTTTATAATAATCAAATTGTCAAGTGAACAGTTCAATGACCATAGGTAAAGCTAAATAAAATAAAAAACTACCCTATGGTAAAGTAAATCACTTCGGAGAGATCAAGAATTCGTTACAATGAACGTACCTCTATTATGCACCGCAAACTAAACTAAAATTAAGTAACACACAAAAATTCGTATTTTGTTTGTGGTAAACCAAAGTGCTAGTCCAAATTGGCATAACCCTTACATAGTATAATCTTAAAATTTTATTTATTCTGCGCAATTGCGGGTAGTTTTAAACGGATTTAGTCGTTGTCATGTTGATGTATAATTGGTGATAACTTTCTTGACTAAAAGTTGAATAGAAACATTGACATTTTAAGGTTAATTTTCTTGGACCATGGATTTTAGCGTAAATGAACTAAGAACTTTTGCAATTTACTTAATTTTAGTTAGTTTGTCGTGGAGAGCAGAATTACGACCAAAGACTTTTAATTAATAATTACAATTTCGCAAAATCTCTCCCACATTTCAGGAGTTGAAAACAAAACTCAAAACTTTATCATCTATCTAATCAATGTATTACTTTTCATTTATTACTCAGTTTTTAACCTAATAGGTACGTCAACATTATACCTAAATTTATTTTGTCCTGAACATTTTTGCAATAATTTTTTTTCGGAGCGCGTATATTTAATTTAGCTTATATTTATAATGTTATATATATCTAGGTAGTAATATTGCTATTGAAAAGGCATGTTCTCACAGAGAGTTGTAAGTCTGGCGTGAAATTCGTCATTATTAATAAAATATTTTGTTCTTACTTTCGGTCATATACTTCCATTGTTCCTGTGAGATATGTCTAATAAACCTTTTTTGAGATCACAACAAATTTTCCATTGTTGCTTTGTAATATGTATAAATAAATTTTTTTAAGTGCACAACAAGACTTCGAATATTCCTGTGTAATATGAATAAATAAACCTTTTTTTATGATCACAACAAATATTTTATTGTTCGTGTGTAATATGTCTAAGTAAACCTTTTATTAAGATCACAAAAAATTCCACTGTTCTTGTGTAATATACTTGAATAAACCTTTTTTTATGATCACAACAAATATTTCATTGTTCCTTTGTAATATGTCTCAAAATACCGTTGTATGAGCAGAACAAGTCTTTCATAGTTCAGACAGATTAAACAGGTCTAAATAAACTTTTTTTATGATCGTTACTTGACCAACGAGACAGCGGACGAGTTTTTTTTTCAAAAAGCTTTATCGGTTTTTATTCAGACATAGTTGTGAAGAGATCTCAAGTTAACGATTGAATAAAAAACAGATAAGAAAAATTCAAGAGCTCCTTTCAACATATCATACAGGACTCAAGGCATCAAATACCTCAGCTATTTATGAACCAACTCACGCCAAACAGCTATACTAAGCGACAACTATCTTGACCTCTCGGAAGTGCGTTACGAAACCACACAAACAAAACAGTTTCTGTGCCAAAATATCAGGACCCCTAGAAGATAACTCTCGATTTTTTGTCAACTTATAATATAGCCCGTGGGGTGCCGGGCTAGAATTGCACCCCCCAGAGGATAAAAAAAACGAGAATATGCACTGTTTGCGCGCAAACGATGAGAACAGATTAGCAGCCACGCCAAGCTTATTACATCTTACTTACTTACTTACTACGATGACGCATCGACCCAAGCTGGATCCTGGCCTCCGATAACAAGAGACGCCATTCCTTGCGGTCTTGTGCTCTTTCTTGCCACTGGATTGCATTCAGTTTTCGCAGGTCATCCTCAACCTGGTCCTTCCAGCGGTACTTGGGGCGCCCGACCGGCCGTCGGCCTTTTAGTTGTCCCAGGTATACCCGTTTTATGGCGCGATCCTCTCCCATTCTTTCCACGTGGCCGAGCCAGCGAAGTCGGTGTGCTTTCAATTCGCCTATAATGTTGGGCTCGGCCACTAGAACTTCAATCTCGGCGTTCTTCCTGACTCTCCTACTTCCGTCCTCTCTTCGGGCCGGCCCAAGAATTTTACGGAGTACCTTGCGCTCTGTTACAAGCAGCTTGTTCTCTTCCTTTTGAGTGAGTGTCCAAGCTTCGCACCCGTACATGAGGATTGGTCTAATGACTGTTTTATATATCCGTATTTTTGTACGTTTGCTGAGGAGCTTGGACACTAAGATCTTGTGTAGGGCTGCACTACAGCGGAGGGAATTTTGTACTCTGACCTCAATCTCTTCCTCTCTGGTGTTGATGTCGGTTATAGTGCATCCCAGGTATCTGAATTTGTCTACTCCCTTGTAGACATTATTACCTACACTAAGACCTACCCTAGGGATACGCGTGTTCTTGTAACGGCGCATATAAATGTACTCCGTCTTATCTCGATTGATTCTCAGGCCTACCTTCTCTGCTTCCTTTTCCAGGACCTCGACCGCTTCCGCCACATGTTTTTTACGTTCGCCCAGTAGAGCCAAGTCATCCGCGTACCCTACCACCTGATGCTGTCCATTCAGTTTTATTATTACATCTGCTAACTGTTAATTTGTTCCTCCGCAATTAACCCAACAATTATCGTCATTAGAAGTATTTAATTTTAAGGCGTTGTTTGGTGAACAAGATTGTTTTACGTATACAATTCTAACAACAACAAACATCTCCTCATTTATCTGTCAAAATTTGAGTTTGACGTATTTGCACGCGCTGCTTTACATATTTTCTGTGAGCGTTAAATGCAGCCGGAGGTGACGTCATAGATGACATCTAATTGCTGTCGTGGTGAGCACGTTATGAACCGAACGTTTGCGTGCAAACAGTGCAAATATCGCATATTAGTATGACCTGAACCGTGGGGACTGATAAATTAGACGATAGTAAGTACGGTAAGTACGCAAAGGTCAGTGAGAGCTGTATGCACATACAACGCAAGAAACACGCTCTAACTACTCTGTGGTTTTCTGCCGTAGTGACGTCACATAATGGCTTTATAGACAGACATTTTAGCGCAAAACTGAAAAGTTTTTACAAAAACCAGATATTTGCATATGTTATAGCGTTTATAATAATCAAATTGTCAAGTGAACAGTTCAATGACCATAGGTAAAGCTAAATAAAATAAAAAACTACCCTATGGTAAAGTAAATCACTTCGGAGAGATCAAGAATTCGTTCGTAATAAACTTCAAGTGGCACTATGGGTGTATTGCAAAGACTTCTTATAACTGAGGTAGACATGATCTACTCAACCAATGTCTGTTCAAAAATAAATTCTCAAACTGTCAAATTGACAATCCTACAACGCTACGTGCGACGAGGCTAATGGGGTTGATTACTGAAAACTTATTCATAGAGGGCGCTGTATGTTTGTTACCGACATGACACTGGTTTACAAACTGATCTTGGTTTTTTTCTGTATGTCACTTCAGAATTTTTGTATTTTATGTGTTATTATTTATATCATTTTTGGTGTTTTATATGTTTCCTGGCCTATTAGTATCACAGAACTATAAAATAATTGAGAAAACGAGATGCTAGCCTTTAAGGAAGAAAAGGTGATCTAGCCGAAACATCACACTGTATTAATAATTTTACTACACCAGTTTGTATTGCATTAAATTAGCATTTGTAGTCAATTATTGTATTCAGAAATGAAATTAGGTCAAACATTAGTTTCGTTTTGGCCAACTACCTACGAGGAATGTGTAGATTTACAAAATGTCATAGCTCAATTACTGATCAGACTCAAAACCCCTTTTTTTTGTTTTAAACCTTGATGTATTAAAACGAATAAAGGTTATATAGTTTCGTTAACCATGTCCACTAAAACTCGTACTTTAATGTGTTTTCCCACCTTCATATGAAGAACTCAGGTATAAGAGAACTTCTTTTTACCGTCATACACGACACCTCATATTATATTTACTAAAATTAGAAAAATATCAACTATTTCCATACAAATTGACCTTTTCTAGGTAACAAACATTTAGCGCCATCTAGGAGGAACTGTGGTGAAGCTTTCCCATTAGCTAAGTTTGATCGATTCATGTTTTATTGAGTTTTGGCACACCTACGTCAGTTATAAACAAGTGTTTGGTGTATTGTAGTGTAGAGGCTCTCGTTACAGTTAGGCTTTAGATTTCTTGTTGCGGCGCTTCTTGTCGGCGGGCTCGGCGGGGGGCGCGGGGGTGGCGGGGCTGAGGCCCGTCGACTTGTTGTATAAGTTGTTGAGGAATTCTTCTAGGTTCGGGTCATGACTGGAATGAAACATAGACATTTATAATTTACAAGCCTCCCATATCTTCCTGTGGGAGTCTTATGAAAAAGGGAAATAGTACATTGTACATCGAGGGGAGAAAACGATCCATTTCTGACCGAGAGTATGTATAAAGGAAACTCGAGAACAGAAATAGAACTTTCTCCCGCGTGATACATAGTGCTTTATACTACACCTACGAGGAAAATACATACAAGTTTTCTCGTATTTGTCCCGAGACTTCTCTGGAAGTAAGTTGATTTCTAGTATGATTTCTTGACGTGTATTTTTACTTCTGATGGCGTTACCATTTCAAAATCTTCACTCTCACTATTATATGACATTTTGGAAAATTATTTGGAATTAAGCACGTACTGTTTATTTAATAAAAAATTAAATTTTACAAAACAAATTATTCGCCACGCTTTTTTTTCGCAGTGTAGAAAAAGGACGATACATTCCTTTCTTTGAAAATCGAGTACAAAAAAAATTCTACCTCTTTTCTCTAATTATTTGATTAAAACCTTTTTGAGATTGTATTTTTTTATTTTCGCAGCTAAAAAACAAATGTACGCAACAATAAAATACCAACAGCACCGCGTTTCTGTGACACAGCGATTCTTAAAACTGCTATCTTACATTGCGTTCCCCAAGCCGCCTGCCAAGCGTGGTGATTACGGCGAACCCCATTAACAGGGGTGCCTGTGTTCAGTAGTGGACAGTTCGGCTTATATAGGATACTTTGCAAAAATAAGAATAAACATTAGACATACCCAGTAGAGGGTCTCTGGTTGACATCGGAGGCGGCGCCTGCGGCTTTGTTCCCGAGCACGATGCGATACTGTACCGCGTGGCAGTCTGGCCTCAGTTGCTTCAAGTTCTTTTTCTACAATAAATAATAAATAAATGTTTATTTCGAAAAAGTAAAATTAACAAACACATGACTAATTACACTATTTTAAGGTATAATATTAATAAACGTATGTTAACAACGATTTTCGAACTAGGCGAGAGCCTGTGTCTCGAGACTCACGAGTGCGATTTTACAGGCAAATACCTACCTTTGCAGAAGTTAGATGAATGAAACACAATCTTAGTCTAAGAATTTATTCGAGAATTACAATAAACAACACGTTTGAGCACCTTGATGTAAATATTATATGTTACGAATTTTATTTTTTTAAGGCACCCGGTTATAGCTAGCTAGAAAGAAGTAAACTAACACTACGTAGGAAAAGTTAAAGAAATGATGCATAGCATCGATATTTGACGGATGAAGGCCCTTCACAAGACAAGAGTTAGAATAGAAGCCATTCCTATGTTATTTTTTATAGGATAGCCACTAGCCACTTGGTGGTAAGTGATGATGTGGTTGAAGATGATTTAGTCTAGAATGGCAACTGGCTCTCAAGGGATTTTAAGAGGTTTTTGCCTTTGCACTACTTTGCACTTTGGAAGGGGACTATGAAAGGGGAATGTGTGGGACTTGTACCCAATAAAACCCTCCTATGCGGAGGTGGGGCAAGATGGGGCCAGTTAGCATTTACCATCTTACCCCGGCCTCAAGGGTTAGGTGCTTGACACCAGACTTTTTACTTGAGGGTGTTAACCAGCCAGGCGAGCATTGGCAAAATGCATACCACCATGCGCTGAAGCTCAAGCAAAGTAAGGGCTGAAAACATTGACCCCAACGAGGCAGTGCATAACAATTGCCACTGGGCAATGCCATGAGTGACCAACTGAAGTAAACTGTCAATTGCCAAATTATCAAGCACATTTGTTCCTAGATTTGTATCAATACGGACCTTTCCAATAACGAAGGCGCGCTCCTCTATATTGTCTGAATGTAGTTGCAAGTATGAAGCGCTCGTAGCCAAGTTTGCTTAGCCATTCTGAATCTATCAGCAAAGTTAAGCAACGTCCGCCGCGGTCATGACTTGGATGGGTGACCGCTGGTGACATTACTACTGAGCGCTTCCGTGCTTCGGAGGGCACGTTAAGCCGTCGGTCCCGGTTGTTGTCTTAGGATAGCAGTCGTTACAGCATGGTGGTAGGGCACTTTGCAAATGCCCGCCTGGCTAGCTACCATCCTCAAGTTGAAAATCTGTCGCCAAGCACCTAACGGTGTGTTCCGGCAGCTGTCCTTGAGAGCCAGAAACTCTAGGTTAGTCTGAACAACATCTTCGACCAAATCATCACTTACCATCAGGTGAGATAGTGGTCAAAGGCTAACCTATCAGGCAAAAAAAAAAGTACTACTGTCTACCCAACCAATCAGCATTTAAACCCACACTAGTACGTAGTTCAGGGCTAGCTCACTCCGCACTTTAGGTACAAAGCTACATCGTCGTATACGTCCATACGGGATTATACTACGGTGCGTGCCGCGTCAGAAGAGATCAGAGCTATGCGTGACTATGCGATAGAAAGAGACACGCCTTGTAGGTGAATATTTATATTAGGTAATCCGTGCTTTGCGAGCTGAAGTGCACTTTATTGCTTCGTAGCAAGTCGCATATTTATTGGAATAGCTTTGCGGGGTGATCCGTCAGATCCTTTTTAGGGTTCCGTGCCCAAAGGGTAAAAACGGGACCCTATTACTGAGACTTCGCTGTCCGTCCGTCCGTCTGTCACCAGGCTGTATCTCAAGAACGGCGATAGCTAGACAGTTGAAATTTTCACAGATGATGTATTTCTGTTGCCGCTATAACAACAAATACAAATATTTGGCCAAGAGCGAGTCGGACTCGCGCTCTTTAAAACAAAAAAGGTTAAAATATGAAGTCTAATGTTGTATAGCTAATGGTACCCTCCGTGAGCGAGTCCGACTCGCACTTGGCCGATTTTTTTATTCGGTGACGTAGTGTACAAATGAGGTTTACCCGTACATATGCGCATCAATAATTTACTATAGAGGGTGCGACTTCGTGTGTGAATAGGTCTCTAGTCCTCATGGCGCACCCGTGTGCATACATACCTGGCAGCTAGCCCACTGCGTTATCTGGTAGACCGCGCCGTCCATACAAGCGTAGTACATCACTAGCAGACCCATCATGCTAGACTCCGCCCAGATGTCACCCTGGAAACAACAATACCCGTATTATATAACTATAGAAACAGTAGAACTCTTTATGAACGTGTTCGTTCTGGGAAGTACTGCAAACATACCTATTTCTACAGGCATTTGTACCAGTTTGAATGGGTTGGTACGGGTGCCGGAGAAGTTGCAGGTACATAAGACTTAACAACTTTGTCATAGGGTATGTGAGCTTTGCATTTCATCACATGTGACGAACTGCATCTGTTATAGGCAGAGGTAACCGCTCAACACCAGGTGCATTGTGCTTGTTTCGACACAATCACAATAAAAAAAAACATTATGTGGGTAGTATTCACATTACCGCCGTGTCTCTTTGTTTAGAACATAAGCGTCAAAGCCTTTACGACCAAAGGAATGATGCTGTTTTAGTTTTCTTTTATTTCGTTGTGTATAATGTGTTAAGGATGCAACGCTTCGACTCTTATGCCATTGTGAATTGGAAGTTATTAATTTTTTCAATAAGGTTTAACAGGTTTTATTCAATAAATACAATATCTTAACGGTCAGCAGAAGAAATAGTCCAAATTTATATACAATAAAATTTTGAAAATATAACTTGAAACGGGGTAATGCGGCGAGCGTGCTGGGTACATTGGGACCAAGTGCCAAGTGCGGGACTCAAGTATAAATTTGACTCAGACTTTACGTCGGTGCTATGTTTAAATTGATTATATGTAATGTATATAATAATAAAAACTTTTATATCTCACTTCATTTTAGTTGGTTTTCGATAACAGAATTATGTACAATTATTATACACCATATTTATTAATTAAAAGTTATTATAAATCATATATTAATCACTAACCACGTTATTAAGTTTTATTGTGTAACATATTAAAAACTCTATAAAGCAATATGCAGAACTTTGAGCAGAAGCTGCCTTTAGGTAACACAGCTTTATAACTAAAACAAAAGAGAGAAAACTGATTTAAATTGAAACTATTTTATGTTATACAATAAAAATATTTATATTTGTATCGCACAGGTTTGAGAACTGAGAGTAACTCTATAAATCTCGAGATTTCACGTGAGCGGGATTTTATGGGTACCTCCTTTCGAAGCGCTCGTAGCGAAGTTTGCTTAGCCATTATGAGTCGATCAGCAAAGTTAAGCAACGTCCGCCGCGGTCATGAGTTGGATGGGTGACTGCTGATGACATTTCTCTTGAGCGCTTCCGTGCTTTGGAGGGTACGTTAAGCCGTCGGTCCCGGTTGTTGTCTTAGGATGGCAGTCGTTATAGCATGGTGGTAGGGCACTTTGCGAATGCCCGCCTGACTAGTTACCACCCTCAAGTAGAAAATCTGTCGCCAAGCACCTAACGGTGTGCTCCGGCAGCTGTCCTTGAGAGCCAGTAATTCTAGGTTTGCCTGAACAACATCTTCAACCACATCATCACCTACTACCATGAGGTGAGATAGTGGTCAAAGGCTAATGGTGGTAGGGCACTTTGCGAATGCTCGCCTGGCTAGCTACCACCCTCAAGTAGAAAATCTGTCGCCAAGCACCTAACGGTGTGCTCCGGCAGCTGTCCTTGAGAGCCAGTAATTCTAGGTTAGCCTGAACAACATCTTCAACCACATCATCACCTACTACCATCAGGTGAGATAGTGGTCAAAGGCTAATCTATCAGACATAAAAAAAAACTCTATGTTTTTTTTACTATGAAGGTGAAATCCCAGTTAAAAGCACATTTTCCACACAAAATTAATTATTAAAGTGGTTGGATAGTATTAATTACTATGCCGTATAATTAATATTGAACATGGCTGCAAATTGATATTTTATATATCAGCATTGGTAACAAACACCAAACGCTAAGAAGTAAGAGAATATCACGCATTCCTACGCACTCCACGAGCATTTTGTTGCTTTGCACACAATTTTTCCGTTTAGTTTGCGCTGGCTGATCAGCAGAAATCTATCAACGGAACGGTGACTTATGTCTGCCTTATATAGTTTCTTCTTAGCTCGAACGAACTTTATTGAGAAAATGTTGAATACGATCTATAAACTGAATACAGAACTGAGACTTATATTTGTCTTACCTTAACTACAAAGAACTTTATTGAAAAATGTGAAATACAATTTAATTTAGCTGGTGTGCTAACCTTTCACCATTACCTCACCTGATAGTAAATGATGATGTGGCAAAAGATGTTGCTCAGGCTAACCTAAAATTCTTATATACAGTGGTTTAGTGAGTATGTTACCTCTTTAGCGGAGTGTCGTATCTTGCACTGCGCGCAGTACCTCGCGGCGTAGCACGGCCGGTCCGTCGCCACGCGCTTGTGGCGCCGCCCGCAGTTAGTGCATCTACAAACAAACAAACAATATAACCGGGGATATCATTGAGCTCTGTAACCGCAACGGAATATATCGGATATCTGAGATAAAAATGTATCCGATATGAAGGTTTTAATTTATTTCGAATAGAGGTAGTCTATGGATAGTCTGAATGAGACATTATGACATATTTTTGTTTTTGTCCAGCGAAACCGACACGTGGCATCCCTCTGAACTTCGACAATTCTTTATTTTTTCCAGACATATACGAAATGTAGGTGGAATTGCCACTATATAATTTTATTTTATAATGACAATATTTTCTAATTAATTATGTAATGTTTTCTTCAATTATTATTATTATTAATATAATTGTGGAATTCCACAAGTTCTGTTAATTATGTCACAAGAAGTAAGTAACCATATGGCTAGGCTAGGGTAGGTAGGCATGTCGTTACCTGATAGTGTTAGCTGCGACTCTAGTGTACGCCGAGAGTACTCCTGAGGAGGAGGGTAGGAGCTAGGGTGTGTAGGTATCTCGTTACCTGATAGTGTTAGCTGCGACTCTAGTGTACGCCGAGAGTACTCCTGAGGAGGAGGGTAGGAGCTAGGGTAGGTAGGTATGTCGTTACCTGATAGTGTTAGCTGCGACTCTAGTGTACGCCGAGAGTACTCCTGAGGAGGAGGGTAGGAGCTAGGGTGTGTAGGTATCTCGTTACCTGATAGTGTTAGCTGCGGCTCTAGTGTACGCCGAGAGTACTCCTGAGGAGGAGGGTAGGAGCTAGGGTGTGTAGGTATCTCGTTACCTGATAGTGTTAGCTGCGACTCTAGTGTACGCCGAGAGTACTCCTGAGGAGGAGGGTAGGAGCTAGGGTAGGTAGGTATGTCGTTACCTGATAGTGTTAGCTGCGACTCTAGTGTACGCCGAGAGTACTCCTGAGGAGGAGGGTAGGAGCTAGGGTGTGTAGGTATCTCGTTACCTGATAGTGTTAGCTGCGGCTCTAGTGTACGCCGAGAGTACTCCTGAGGAGGAGGGTAGGAGCTAGGGTGTGTAGGTATCTCGTTACCTGATAGTGTTAGCTGCGGCTCTAGTGTACGCCGAGAGTACTCCTGAGGAGGAGGGTAGGAGCTAGGGTGTGTAGGTATCTCGTTACCTGATAGTGTTAGCTGCGGCTCTAGTGTACGCCGAGAGTACTCCTGAGGAGGAGGGTAGGAGCTAGGGTAGGTAGGTATGTCGTTACCTGATAGTGTTAGCTGCGACTCTAGTGTACGCCGAGAGTACTCCTGAGGAGGAGGGTAGGAGCTAGGGTGTGTAGGTATCTCGTTACCTGATAGTGTTACCTGATAGCTGCGACTCTAGTGTACGCCGAGAGTACTCCTGAGGAGGAGGGTAGGAGCTAGGGTAGGTAGGTATGTCGTTACCTGACAGTGTTAGCTGCGACTCTAGTGTACGCCGAGAGTACTCCTGAGGAGGAGGGTAGGAGCTAGGGTAGGTAGGTATGTCGTTACCTGATAGTGTTAGCTGCGACTCTAGTGTACGCCGAGAGTACTCCTGAGGAGGAGGGTAGGAGCTAGGGTGTGTAGGTATCTCGTTACCTGATAGTGTTACCTGATAGCTGCGACTCTAGTGTACGCCGAGAGTACTCCTGAGGAGGAGGGTAGTTTAGTGGGGTCTTGTGCCATGGTATCGGTAGTGGTAATTTCTATCTAACAGGTTGTAGGCGGTGAAAATATCAACTCCAAAATAGCACTCAACACAAACAGTTTATTCCGATCAGAAAGGTTACAAAGAGTCAACAATATATTAGAGCGGTAACAAAACGATAAATATAAATACACGAACAATAACAAATAAAAGGTCAACAAATAATAAGATTGCGCAACGATTGGTGCCGTATAGAGGGACGCGGGCTTCGCGAGTATTGGCCTATTCACGACTGAGGTTTAGTAAAACTCGGCAGCTGATCGCACGCGGCGGCCGGGCGAGCGCGTCACAACATTCCTTAGATAAGGATTTACTCCGGTTGCCGCGCGGCGATGCTCGTATGTGTGAATGTATGTAAATGTATAATGTGTGTTATTTCTATATGTAAATAAATATGATAAATGTAATGTTTTTATTTGTGTGAATAAATATAATAAATAAACTATATAATAATGACTGTAGTAGGGACTCCTACAGGTAGGAGCTAGGGTAGGAAGGTATGTCGTTACCTGATAGTGTTAGCTGCGACTCTAGTGTACGCCGAGAGTACTCCTGAGGAGGAGGGTAGGAGCTAGGGTGTGTAGGTATCTCGTTACCTGATAGTGTTACCTGATAGCTGCGACTCTAGTGTACGCCGAGAGTACTCCTGAGGAGGAGGGTAGGAGCTAGGGTAGGTAGGTATGTCGTTACCTGACAGTGTTAGCTGCGACTCTAGTGTACGCCGAGAGTACTCCTGAGGAGGAGGGTAGGAGCTAGGGTAGGTAGGTATGTCGTTACCTGACAGTGTTAGCTGCGACTCTAGTGTACGCCGAGAGTACTCCTGAGGAGGAGGGTAGGAGCTAGGGTGTGTAGGTATCTCGTTACCTGATAGTGTTACCTGATAGCTGCGACTCTAGTGTACGCCGAGAGTACTCCTGAGGAGGAGGGTAGGAGCTAGGGTAGGTAGGTATGTCGTTACCTGACAGTGTTAGCTGCGACTCTAGTGTACGCCGAGAGTACTCCTGAGGAGGAGGGTAGGAGCTAGGGTGTGTAGGTATCTCGTTACCTGATAGTGTTACCTGATAGCTGCGACTCTAGTGTACGCCGAGAGTACTCCTGAGGAGGAGGGTAGGAGTTAGGGTAGGTAGGTATGTCGTTACCTGACAGTGTTAGCTGCGACTCTAGTGTACGCCGAGAGTACTCCTGAGGAGGAGGGTAGGAGCTAGGGTAGGTAGGTATGTCGTTACCTGACAGTGTTAGCTGCGACTCTAGTGTACGCCGAGAGTACTCCTGAGGAGGAGGGTAGGAGCTAGGGTAGGTAGGTATGTCGTTACCTGACAGTGTTAGCTGCGACTCTAGTGTACGCCGAGAGTACTCCTGAGGAGGAGGGTAGGAGCTAGGGTAGGTAGGTATGTCGTTACCTGACAGTGTTAGCTGCGACTCTAGTGTACGCCGAGAGTACTCCTGAGGAGGAGGGTAGGAGCTAGGGTGTGTAGGTATCTCGTTACCTGATAGTGTTAGCTGCGGCTCTAGTGTACGCCGAGAGTACTCCTGAGGAGGAGGGTAGGAGCTAGGGTGTGTAGGTATCTCGTTACCTGATAGTGTTAGCTGCGGCTCTAGTGTACGCCGAGAGTACTCCTGAGGAGGAGGGTAGGAGCTAGGGTGTGTAGGTATCTCGTTACCTGATAGTGTTAGCTGCGGCTCTAGTGTACGCCGAGAGTACTCCTGAGGAGGAGGGTAGGAGCTAGGGTAGGTAGGTATCTCGTTACCTGATAGTGTTAGCTGCGGCTCTAGTGTACGCCGAGAGTACTCCTGAGGAGGAGGGTAGGAGCTAGGGTGTGTAGGTATCTCGTTACCTGATAGTGTTAGCTGCGACTCTAGTGTACGCCGAGAGTACTCCTGAGGAGGAGGGTAGGAGCTAGGGTAGGTAGGTATGTCGTTACCTGACAGTGTTAGCTGCGACTCTAGTGTACGCCGAGAGTACTCCTGAGGAGGAGGGTAGGAGCTAGGGTAGGTAGGTATGTCGTTACCTGACAGTGTTAGCTGCGACTCTAGTGTACGCCGAGAGTACTCCTGAGGAGGAGGGTAGGAGCTAGGGTAGGTAGGTATGTCGTTACCTGATAGTGTTAGCTGCGACTCTAGTGTACGCCGAGAGTACTCCTGAGGAGGAGGGTAGGAGCTAGGGTGTGTAGGTATCTCGTTACCTGATAGTGTTACCTGATAGCTGCGACTCTAGTGTACGCCGAGAGTACTCCTGAGGAGGAGGGTAGTTTAGTGGGGTCTTGTGCCATGGTATCGGTAGTGGTAATTTCTATCTAACAGGTTGTAGGCGGTGAAAATATCAACTCCAAAATAGCACTCAACACAAACAGTTTATTCCGATCAGAAAGGTTACAAAGAGTCAACAATATATTAGAGCGGTAACAAAACGATAAATATAAATACACGAACAATAACAAATAAAAGGTCAACAAATAATAAGATTGCGCAACGATTGGTGCCGTATAGAGGGACGCGGGCTTCGCGAGTATTGGCCTATTCACGACTGAGGTTTAGTAAAACTCGGCAGCTGATCGCACGCGGCGGCCGGGCGAGCGCGTCACAACATTCCTTAGATAAGGATTTACTCCGGTTGCCGCGCGGCGATGCTCGTATGTGTGAATGTATGTAAATGTATAATGTGTGTTATTTCTATATGTAAATAAATATGATAAATGTAATGTTTTTATTTGTGTGAATAAATATAATAAATAAACTATATAATAATGACTGTAGTAGGGACTCCTACAGGTAGGAGCTAGGGTAGGAAGGTATGTCGTTACCTGATAGTGTTAGCTGCGACTCTAGTGTACGCCGAGAGTACTCCTGAGGAGGAGGGTAGGAGCTAGGGTGTGTAGGTATCTCGTTACCTGATAGTGTTACCTGATAGCTGCGACTCTAGTGTACGCCGAGAGTACTCCTGAGGAGGAGGGTAGGAGCTAGGGTAGGTAGGTATGTCGTTACCTGACAGTGTTAGCTGCGACTCTAGTGTACGCCGAGAGTACTCCTGAGGAGGAGGGTAGGAGCTAGGGTAGGTAGGTATGTCGTTACCTGACAGTGTTAGCTGCGACTCTAGTGTACGCCGAGAGTACTCCTGAGGAGGAGGGTAGGAGCTAGGGTGTGTAGGTATCTCGTTACCTGATAGTGTTACCTGATAGCTGCGACTCTAGTGTACGCCGAGAGTACTCCTGAGGAGGAGGGTAGGAGCTAGGGTAGGTAGGTATGTCGTTACCTGACAGTGTTAGCTGCGACTCTAGTGTACGCCGAGAGTACTCCTGAGGAGGAGGGTAGGAGCTAGGGTGTGTAGGTATCTCGTTACCTGATAGTGTTACCTGATAGCTGCGACTCTAGTGTACGCCGAGAGTACTCCTGAGGAGGAGGGTAGGAGTTAGGGTAGGTAGGTATGTCGTTACCTGACAGTGTTAGCTGCGACTCTAGTGTACGCCGAGAGTACTCCTGAGGAGGAGGGTAGGAGCTAGGGTAGGTAGGTATGTCGTTACCTGACAGTGTTAGCTGCGACTCTAGTGTACGCCGAGAGTACTCCTGAGGAGGAGGGTAGGAGCTAGGGTAGGTAGGTATGTCGTTACCTGACAGTGTTAGCTGCGACTCTAGTGTACGCCGAGAGTACTCCTGAGGAGGAGGGTAGGAGCTAGGGTAGGTAGGTATGTCGTTACCTGACAGTGTTAGCTGCGACTCTAGTGTACGCCGAGAGTACTCCTGAGGAGGAGGGTAGGAGCTAGGGTGTGTAGGTATCTCGTTACCTGATAGTGTTAGCTGCGGCTCTAGTGTACGCCGAGAGTACTCCTGAGGAGGAGGGTAGGAGCTAGGGTGTGTAGGTATCTCGTTACCTGATAGTGTTAGCTGCGGCTCTAGTGTACGCCGAGAGTACTCCTGAGGAGGAGGGTAGGAGCTAGGGTGTGTAGGTATCTCGTTACCTGATAGTGTTAGCTGCGGCTCTAGTGTACGCCGAGAGTACTCCTGAGGAGGAGGGTAGGAGCTAGGGTAGGTAGGTATCTCGTTACCTGATAGTGTTAGCTGCGGCTCTAGTGTACGCCGAGAGTACTCCTGAGGAGGAGGGTAGGAGCTAGGGTGTGTAGGTATCTCGTTACCTGATAGTGTTAGCTGCGGCTCTAGTGTACGCCGAGAGTACTCCTGAGGAGGAGGGTAGGAGCTAGGGTAGGTAGGTATGTCGTTACCTGATAGTGTTAGCTGCGGCTCTAGTGTACGCCGAGAGTACTCCTGAGGAGGAGGGTAGGAGCTAGGGTGTGTAGGTATCTCGTTACCTGATAGTGTTAGCTGCGACTCTAGTGTACGCCGAGAGTACTCCTGAGGAGGAGGGTAGGAGCTAGGGTAGGTAGGTATGTCGTTACCTGACAGTGTTAGCTGCGACTCTAGTGTACGCCGAGAGTACTCCTGAGGAGGAGGGTAGGAGCTAGGGTAGGTAGGTATGTCGTTACCTGACAGTGTTAGCTGCGACTCTAGTGTACGCCGAGAGTACTCCTGAGGAGGAGGGTAGGAGCTAGGGTAGGTAGGTATGTCGTTACCTGATAGTGTTAGCTGCGACTCTAGTGTACGCCGAGAGTACTCCTGAGGAGGAGGGTAGGAGCTAGGGTGTGTAGGTATCTCGTTACCTGATAGTGTTACCTGATAGCTGCGACTCTAGTGTACGCCGAGAGTACTCCTGAGGAGGAGGGTAGTTTAGTGGGGTCTTGTGCCATGGTATCGGTAGTGGTAATTTCTATCTAACAGGTTGTAGGCGGTGAAAATATCAACTCCAAAATAGCACTCAACACAAACAGTTTATTCCGATCAGAAAGGTTACAAAGAGTCAACAATATATTAGAGCGGTAACAAAACGATAAATATAAATACACGAACAATAACAAATAAAAGGTCAACAAATAATAAGATTGCGCAACGATTGGTGCCGTATAGAGGGACGCGGGCTTCGCGAGTATTGGCCTATTCACGACTGAGGTTTAGTAAAACTCGGCAGCTGATCGCACGCGGCGGCCGGGCGAGCGCGTCACAACATTCCTTAGATAAGGATTTACTCCGGTTGCCGCGCGGCGATGCTCGTATGTGTGAATGTATGTAAATGTATAATGTGTGTTATTTCTATATGTAAATAAATATGATAAATGTAATGTTTTTATTTGTGTGAATAAATATAATAAATAAACTATATAATAATGACTGTAGTAGGGACTCCTACAGGTAGGAGCTAGGGTAGGAAGGTATGTCGTTACCTGATAGTGTTAGCTGCGACTCTAGTGTACGCCGAGAGTACTCCTGAGGAGGAGGGTAGGAGCTAGGGTGTGTAGGTATCTCGTTACCTGATAGTGTTACCTGATAGCTGCGACTCTAGTGTACGCCGAGAGTACTCCTGAGGAGGAGGGTAGGAGCTAGGGTAGGTAGGTATGTCGTTACCTGACAGTGTTAGCTGCGACTCTAGTGTACGCCGAGAGTACTCCTGAGGAGGAGGGTAGGAGCTAGGGTAGGTAGGTATGTCGTTACCTGACAGTGTTAGCTGCGACTCTAGTGTACGCCGAGAGTACTCCTGAGGAGGAGGGTAGGAGCTAGGGTGTGTAGGTATCTCGTTACCTGATAGTGTTACCTGATAGCTGCGACTCTAGTGTACGCCGAGAGTACTCCTGAGGAGGAGGGTAGGAGCTAGGGTAGGTAGGTATGTCGTTACCTGACAGTGTTAGCTGCGACTCTAGTGTACGCCGAGAGTACTCCTGAGGAGGAGGGTAGGAGCTAGGGTGTGTAGGTATCTCGTTACCTGATAGTGTTACCTGATAGCTGCGACTCTAGTGTACGCCGAGAGTACTCCTGAGGAGGAGGGTAGGAGTTAGGGTAGGTAGGTATGTCGTTACCTGACAGTGTTAGCTGCGACTCTAGTGTACGCCGAGAGTACTCCTGAGGAGGAGGGTAGGAGCTAGGGTAGGTAGGTATGTCGTTACCTGACAGTGTTAGCTGCGACTCTAGTGTACGCCGAGAGTACTCCTGAGGAGGAGGGTAGGAGCTAGGGTAGGTAGGTATGTCGTTACCTGACAGTGTTAGCTGCGACTCTAGTGTACGCCGAGAGTACTCCTGAGGAGGAGGGTAGGAGCTAGGGTAGGTAGGTATGTCGTTACCTGACAGTGTTAGCTGCGACTCTAGTGTACGCCGAGAGTACTCCTGAGGAGGAGGGTAGGAGCTAGGGTGTGTAGGTATCTCGTTACCTGATAGTGTTAGCTGCGGCTCTAGTGTACGCCGAGAGTACTCCTGAGGAGGAGGGTAGGAGCTAGGGTGTGTAGGTATCTCGTTACCTGATAGTGTTAGCTGCGGCTCTAGTGTACGCCGAGAGTACTCCTGAGGAGGAGGGTAGGAGCTAGGGTGTGTAGGTATCTCGTTACCTGATAGTGTTAGCTGCGGCTCTAGTGTACGCCGAGAGTACTCCTGAGGAGGAGGGTAGGAGCTAGGGTAGGTAGGTATCTCGTTACCTGATAGTGTTAGCTGCGGCTCTAGTGTACGCCGAGAGTACTCCTGAGGAGGAGGGTAGGAGCTAGGGTGTGTAGGTATCTCGTTACCTGATAGTGTTAGCTGCGGCTCTAGTGTACGCCGAGAGTACTCCTGAGGAGGAGGGTAGGAGCTAGGGTAGGTAGGTATGTCGTTACCTGATAGTGTTAGCTGCGGCTCTAGTGTACGCCGAGAGTACTCCTGAGGAGGAGGGTAGGAGCTAGGGTAGGTAGGTATGTCGTTACCTGATAGTGTTAGCTGCGAACTCCATCTTGTCGTGCAGCTGCGCGAGCAGTTCGCTCAGCTCACTCCACGCCGTCTCCGCGTGCTGCGACTCGAGTGTACGCCGAGAGTACTCCTCGCGACGCTCCTACACAACAACAATAACTATCATATTTAACAAATCATACATGGATATCTTTTAAAGGGTGAGCGGAGATGTATCCCATCAACAACCAGACGACGTCCCTGAACAAACCCTCCACCATTGGCCATAAACCCCACGCTTGCCAGGCTTCTTGGTCGCAGAACGATGGCAGTACTTCAGAAGGCGCTGCTGCCCACTTTCTGGTATTTTTCCATTCGTCACCTCATATGACATCCCCTAGGGTTTGTAGCCCAGCACCCCACAGACAAGGTGTATTCAGGCCTAAATTACACCCACTAAAGCTGTGTGAGTAATTGAAGAGGTACGATTTTCCGTACATACATTTATTTTCACAGGCTAAACCTAACCTGTATTGTTATTGGTGGATTTTTCCTCAGTTTTTTTTTTTTTACGGTAAATCAATAACACTTTTCTGATTCTGGAATCACGTCCAAAACATGAGGCTAACCAAACTGCATCAAACACATAGTACATTCAAAGAGCTATAGCTTCTCAATACAAGTTAAATAGTCGACATATTGCCAAATAAAACAAGCATATGTGGTAGGATTCCTAATGCATAAGGTGGCTACAAAAGTCTTACTATGTTAACCAATTGAAATCTAAACAGCTGTATCGCTATTGGAGAATAGGAAGCCTGCTTAACTCGACCAAGGTGACCTTTGCCAGTGGTTGGTTTCTTATAAGCAGCCTTTATAATGTTTTGCCTTAAAAGCACTGACTGTAGGGTAGGCTTTGCTTAGAATGGTTTTTAACTTAATCCTGACACGGAAATTACAAGTTGTTCAACGAATTTTAACGATTAAAAATGTTTGTTAAAATATTGTAAGCTAGTAGAAAAAAAATTATAGGTCGAATGCGAGGTCGATGGTCGAGGCGAGGTGCTTGACGACAGTTTTTCTACATGAAGGGTTATGTCTAGGCGGTAGTCAGGCGAGCATTGGCAAAATAACGAATACCATCCTAAAGCAACAACCGGGACCAACGGCATAACGTGCTTTCAAAAACACGGAAGCCATCAGTAGTTATGCTATGACCGGAGCAGACGTTGATTATCATACTTGATCAGTTAAGAACGACTATGCAAGCTACGCTACGAGCGCTTTAAATCTTAAAAAGTGAACTGGTCGAAATTAAATTCTTTATAGAAGCTTTCGTCATTAAAGAGCACGAGCCCACCTGGTGTTAAGCGGTAACCTCTGCCTATAACAAGTGCACTTCGTCACAAGTGGCGAACTACACTGCGCCCATCACCCTGAGACGTAAGTTGTTAAGCCTCATGTACCTGTAATTTCTATAGCAGTAAGCAGTACTTCCCCGGATGAACTCGCAAAGAAATGCACAAAGAGTTCTATTGTTGATACCAGTATTATGCAGTTTTACTATTGAAATTTGAACTCACCGGCTCGCCAATAAGGTCGAAAGCGTGCTGCAGTATTTTGAAAGCCTCTTCAGCACCAGGCTGCTGATTCTTGTCTGGATGTACTAGGAACGCTTGACGTCTATAGTAACGCTTGATCTCCTCGTCTGAACACGTCACGCTTACACCTAGTATACTGAAAAATAAATAATTATATGGTTCATTTATTAGCTGAACAAGTTGGTGTCTTGGCTAAACCAGCGACATCTCTATATGGCATACAAGAACGTGTATATGTTCAAAGTTTTATGTTTTGATTGTAATGAAGTTTTGTACATAAAAACTAAAGCTTACGCGTGCTCCGCGGTTACAAGCTAAGGAATCAAAAAATCAATGGCTCCACACTCAATACTGGGATTCAGATACAGTGCAATCACTGTTTTGCTTTATGGAATAAAAAAATATAGGCGATATGATAGCTTTCACTGATGGTAAGTGATGTGGTCGAAGAAGATTTTCAGGCGAACATAGAATTACTGTCTCTCAAGGACAGCTGCTCGAACAGTTTTTATTATTCTGTCCGGGTGCAAAGGCCCCGCCCGCAAGCTAACCTCTCATTTTTATTTTAGGATACGATTAAATCCAATGTTTCTGTATTTGTATTCGATACAATTACTTTCCCCGTAGGAAAGCATTGTAGTTTCTGATATTCTATTACAGGTAATTTCTTTATAACTGATAGGATAGCCTTTGACCACTATATCACCTGATGGTAAGTGATGATGAGGTCAAAGATGTTGTTCAGGCTAACCTAGGATTACTGACTTTTCTGGGCAGTGCTTTAGGCATATGCGAAAGGGCATCGGTGCGTTCCACAGGAGATTCGGAAGCAGTGATGGCTCAGTTGCATTGGCTATGGACTGCCGCGCAGCAGGAACATGGTTCGAATTCCGCCGCGGGCTTCGTGCGCGAGTCCGACGCGCACTTGGGCGATTTTTATTATATAGCGGTCCATTGGTCAACAAAGACGTATAGCAGATATGAAGAGAATCTGCTCCGTAATCGAAATTCTCTGTAACATTCTACGCTACAGACCTGGCACGCCCCTCTACAGTATTTTGATGGGCATTTGTACAGGTGTCTCCTTTGTACACGTCGTACTATGTGTGTAAAAGCTAACAGAACATACCTACCTACAGTAAAACAATAGAATGTAAAATGGGTATGGTATTAGGTAGGCAGTAGCAATACACACTCAAGACACTCAAGAAAAAAAAAATTGGGTGCGCACTTATTTGATGTGAAAGGTCAGTATCGTTCTTAAAGATTGGGGTGACATTCGAGCCCGGCACCCCGCGATGTTTTTAGTAGTAAAATTTTGTAACTGATTTCCAGAAGCGCGACGCAGACGCCAAAAATTAATAAATTATTTTGACTTTGAGGCAATAGACACACTTAATAGACACATACCTAATACAAGGGACTAAGCAACATCTGACGTAATGTGCACGTTTATAGTCTTTTGATGATACGATGTATTCGTTAATTATTAGTTTGTATTTTGATACGCTTTTATGGTCTTTTACGGTATAAAAATTCTATATTTGACCTTTTCACTTTCCATTACTTAGGGTCCGTTTCAGAATGTCCTGATAAAGTTTCGGGTTGCAAACCAACACATAAAATAACTGAATGATAAAAATGACAGTTGACATGCAGCGTGTTTCAAGCTTTAACCGATGGATAGGCTAAATCGATGACTGAAACGCAAAGATAGTGTTTTGTTTAATATGTTCTGGGTAGTATAACCGGAACATACTCGAACATTCTAAAACAAGCCACCGGCAACCTTAGTGTTATAATAAAATGCTATATGACGTAAAAAAAACAAGCTCCATATATTAATTCAATTAGTATAAGGAGTACGAATCTATTATTTCCTTGCGGACGTGATGAACCACAGCTAGTCATGAAATATAAGGAAAACTGCTTCACATAAATAGGTATAAATACTGTTTAGTTTTGGTAATAATATCCTTGTTATATTCATGGATACTTTATATGTGCGGTAAGGATAATCTTTTTTGAAGTAGGTTAAAATACCGCACATATTCGACTATATGTTTTTGTACAAATTTTACAAATGATTAGAGCACAAAATGTTATGCCCCGGGTGGGAATCGAACTCGCGTCCTCCGATTTCGCGCCGGATGTCTAAACCAGTCGGTCACCTGGGCACCCTCTTTCAAGCCAAAAATTCGTGCTCCAATTGTTTTAATCGTCATAGGGGACGGTGCGCGACATAAAATGTTGTGCTCCAATAATTTGTAAAATATGATTTTAGCTTAGCACGCGATAGTGCTTGTAATCATATTTAGATATGTTTTTGTACATGTTACATTTTTGGTAGGTTTGGTACGCAGTTACATCGACAATTATGAATTCATTTTGATAATTCTTAAGTTCATAGGTTATTATTTTTCATTTTATTTTATATATTATTTATTCATTTAATTTGTCAATATGCCAATACCTTGAAGACGTCTTGCCGATGTTGACCATTTTGTGTATTGTGGGATTTGTGGACCAGTCAAAATCTATATATCTATAAATAAAAGAGAAAAAAAGGAACCGACTTCTAACACTGAGAAGTATAAAATAACTTGTGGAAGTCGGTCAATGAAAATGGGAGCTCAGAGTCATTTCATTCAGTTTGGTAGCGACTTAAATAAGTATTTCATTTTCATATTTTATTTCTTCAATAACTCATGCTCAGTCGATTACATTACAAATTTACGACAGGAAATATTATAGTCATGTGCGGGATTCCAACCCGCGTCAGCGTATAGCCGGGGTATGGTCTGACCGACTGAGCTACCATAGCAATGAGTCATAACTCTATTTTTTCCACGCGTTCTTTAACCATCGTATGGAGATGGGGCGACACCTAAAGTTCAACTTACGTTTTACAAACAAGGCTAATTTTGCAATTATGTACATAGCTTTAAACTTGTATATGATGACGCAACCCTTTATTACAAAAATATAAAAAAAAATATATATTTTTATTTTTGTAATAACGCATGCGGATTACATTACAAATAATTTTTCCTGTCGTAAATTTGTTAAGTAATTTCATACTTTTCAGTGTTTGGAGACGTTTCTGTTTTTTATTAAAAGAAATGTTTTATGTAATACATTTCTTATAACCAAACTTTTATCGAAACAGGATATAATTAAATTTGCAATTAAAGTATGGCACATACTTAAGCGATACCTCTGTATATATCTTTCCCATTGCAGTTGCTTAATGACCTCGATATTGGGTTCAATTTGTGACCATTAAAATTATCTTCTAGGCATTGGACTATTAACTAAATTATAATATATCTTTAGGCATATTTCCTCTTGAAGCCAATAGCTTCATGGTTTCTTCACTGGTCGCGAAGTGAGGGTAGTTTTTATTGAAATGTGAATTTAATTGAAGAATTGGCGACCATTTCTTTATAAAAATCTACAATTTCGTTATAGTAAGAATAATTACCCTTGCAAGCCTTCTAATAATTAAAGCCTAATAGTTTTAACAGTATATATTAGTACCTTAGCCTATAGCAACTTATCTAAATAATAACTTACCTATAAGGATCTTTCCCCTGGCATGCCAACAGTCGCTTCATCGCCTCTTCACCAGTAGCAGGCAGTGGTATGTTTGAGTTTGACTTATCACCATTGCTTCCCGAATCGCTATCGTCATCTGTAAAGAGGTTAATTTATAATTATTTTATATGCGATAATATTGAAAACTTTAGTTTTCATCGATACAATTATTTTCACCGTAAGTTTCATGTAGTTTATTTTACATTTATATTTATACAAGCTTTCCGGGCGCGGCTCCGCCCGCGCGTATGTCCGTTATCGCGCAAAAACATTAACCTCTTTTTGCGCAGTTGGATAAAAACTATCCTATGTTTTTTTCCCGGGTCACAAACTTTTTCCATACCAAATTTCATTCGAATCGGTTCAGTAGTTTTGGCGTGAAAGCGTAACAGACAGACAGACAGAGTTACTGTCGCATTTATAATATTAGTACTGATAGTTTCTATTACATATTTTTCTTTATGCCTGATAGGTTAGGCTTTGACCACTATCTCACATGATGGTAAGTTATGATGAGGTCGAAGATGTTGTTCAGACTAACCTAGGATTACTGACTCAAAACAAAAGGACAGCTGCCAGAGATTGGCGACAGAATTTCTTCTTGAGGATGGTAGCTAGTCAGGGGGCAATCGCAAAATGCCCTAACACAAGAACTGAGACCAAAGGCTTTTATTTACCTCTGAAGCACGTAAGCGTTCAGTAGTAATCACACTAGCGGTGACCCAGAATAGGTATATCCTAGAGCTGCTGCGGAATCCTTGGTACGTTCACGCACTTAGCCTTGAAAACTTTAGTTTTCAATATTATCGCGATTCGGTGACTTCCAGTAGTTTCGTATATGGTAAGACCCTAACCCGGCCATTTCTTCCCTTGGGAGTCGTAGGAAGGCGAAGAAGGGAATCGCTTTCCTACGACTCCCATAATTGCGATCCCCAAGACGCCTGCCAAGCGTGGGGATTATAGCACATCCTTCCTTAATGGGGTAGGTTGTGATCAGCAGTGGCTGATACAGTACAGTACATGTAATTAAATTACCTGTAACAGCCTTAAACAGCGGTTAGAAAGTGTGCGTGGATTCTATCGCTTAACGTGCTTCGTTGCCTCGCCGTCATTATCAAAACTAACTCGCTACAGTTTAGATAATAGTTAGATATTAAAATTAAATTGAACACAGTCAGTTATCGATCCAAATATCCCCCCGAAATATTTTGATATATATATATTACAAGTAGACTGTAGCTGTGTGGAGAATGATAATTAAACCATGAGCCTCAAACTTGGCCCAGATAAACTCTCTACTGACAATGCGAGAATGTCTTTCTGGGAATCGAAATGGATTCTACTATACAGTGGGATCCACACATACATGATCTATCTGGAAGACTTAGTTCTGCAGCATATGACGTTCGTAAGATAAGACAGTTAACAGATGTAGCTACTGCTCGGCTAGTTTATTTCGCGTACTTCCACAGTATGTCTTATGTTGAATTGCTGTGAGGAGCTGCTGCTGAGATAGATTCAATCTTTTTCTTAGAAAAGCGTGCAATTCGAACCATATATGAAATGGATCCTAGGGAATGTCGGAGGGATCTTTTTAAAGAAATTGATATTTTAACTTTACCAAGTCTGTGTATATTTAAAAATGTTATGTATGTTCGTAAAAAATTGAGTAAATTTAAATTACATAGTGACAATCACGATTACAACACTATAGGAATAGAGATAATATAGCGATGCCAGGTTTTAGACTAGCAAAGACAAATAAAAGGGCCTTCTTAGGTAGTTGTGTGCGGTTTTATAATAACTTTTATTATAAAACCATACACAGTTACCTAAGGACCTTTTACTTGTCTTTGCTAATATAAAATATCATATTAAAACGACAGAAGGAAAATTCAAGTTGCACGTGAAAAACATATTGATTAAGAAATCCTACAACACAGTTTGTGATTACTTAAACGACAAAAATGCTTGGACAATACCGCCTCTGCCAAGCTAGCGCCTGTCACTTACGTAATGTAAATAAATATTGTAATAATTTTACTATATAGTATGTACTTAGCACATTGTTAAAAAACGTTTAAAAGAATGGCCCCGAGTTTCTTGCCCGTTCTTTTCGCAGTGGCTCTAAACATTTTTTTACTGAACGTGACAGTGCAATGTAGAATATTTCAATATTAAAATTTGTAATTGACCTTAATAAAAGCGCCGTAGACGCCTAAATTCCATAAATGATTATGACTTTGAAGCTAGGCCTGTGTTTTGGGCTCTCAATGAACTTAACAATAGTCGTTAGTTTATGTATGTGCATAACAACTCGTATACAGACTTTCTTATGTGCAACAGCTTCATCGTTTTCGAGAATAATAATATCTAAGCAGCTTGTGAGATATTTGATACGGTAATATATACACTAAAGTTAATATTAAGAATAAAGCTATACATAGGTTATAACTTAAGTTCTGTTGTTCTGTCACAGCAGAACATAGCGCTCTGAGTCATAACCGGCGTGGGGCGCTATGTAAGAAGTGACATCATTGCCAAAGATGTGGCGATGAAGCCTGTGGAGAGGTTTTTTGTCAGCATCTCATAGATGTTTGATATGGCGGACAACGACCCATATACAGTGCGTCCTACGGCGATGCCACATGGAGGGAAAGTACCTTGAATAGAAAATCTGTCAAATTAACGGTGTATTCCGGGCAGCAGTCCTTGAGAGCCAGAAAATTTACAGGCGCATGCGGCTTAACAACTGTATGTCTCAGTGTGACGGGCGCAGTGCAGTTCGTCACATGACGAAATGCATCTGTTATAGGCAGAGGTTAATCCGCTTAACATCAGTTGGGCCATGCGCTGGCCGGCACAATCACATTAAAAAAAAATAGAGGCTAATGTTATAATGCGATGTTTGAGTTATTATTTATAATATTGCAAATAAGAACAACTCATATATATTGTTATTTAATTTAAATATTTGCTCTGTCATGCTGATTTATGAGTTAGCTGTACTGACAAATGCTATTGGTTACAACAATCTCTCAATAACACACACACAAACACCGTTTTCTCATATACAATTTGCAAAGGCAAGGAGTACCTGTATGAGAAATTGCTGTCAGTGTCTATGCATGTTTTTTAATTAAGTTGAGAGAATGTTAGGATGTGGCCATAACCAGTACCATTTTATCCATCATGCCAAGTACCTATTATCAAGTTTTCATGTCAGGAAAACTTAATAAAATGCACTTGTTCAGATTTTAATTTGAAATTTAAATTTTAATTAATTAATTAATGTATTGTTATTAAGGTGGTGTAACCTTAATAATAAATTTGATTTTATTTATAATTCTTACTTCTTAAAATAAAATTTATAATTGATGAATAAAATGAATAGAGGTTAATTGAAAAATCAGTGAGCTGGATTTGAGCAGGATGAGCGAAAGAGGAAGTGTCTTATGAAGTGGTTCATTTTAGGCTGTTAATGCAAACTTTGTTACTGCACTCTGGCCTATATTTAGCGACAAATTATGACGCTTTCCATATCATCATAGATATGGAAGAGCAGCAATCTTCTCAGTTTGAATTTAGCTTCCAGCAACCGATGTATTTTTAGTCGATTACTTTGCAGACTTAATTGTAAGTACGAATGTGTACAAATTTCGATATATGACGGCCAAAAGGGGAGTTAACTCTTGGAAGATTTTGACTTAAGTGGAGTGGGATAAAACCAAATCCCACACAAAGTTCCTAGCAGTAGCTGGTACATAGTATTTGGCTTCTTAGAAGACTGAATAGTAAGGTGAAGAGTTTGAACAGAATTTGTTTAGAAAGCCAATTTGCATCATTTGCACTTTTTTTATTATCAATATCCTAGCCGTTGATCACAATCTCACCTGATGGTAAGTTACAATGTGGTCTCAGATGTTAAATAAGCTTCATCTAGAAAGGAAACTGGCTCTTAAGGACAGCTGCCGGGACACACCGTTATGGGCTTGGCAACAGATTTTCTGCTTGAGGATGTTATGGTAGCTGGCGGGCAATAATTCGCGAAATGCATAATTCGCAGATACAGACCGTCTGAAGGCATCCAATATAGCTTAACATGGCAGGTATGGAGGTGTTTGGAATTAAATGCTACTAGTAGTAATCAAAAACGGCACTAAGAAAGATTAAATTTCTTATCGTTTTACATGTGGTCATACACAAAAAGGTTCTTAAATTAAATAAATTGAATCCATTCAATAAATAAAATATGTATTGTAACCTATCATATTACATTAAGGAAAACAACAACCAACTTATTAATAGCCAGTGACATATTCTCAGATTATCTGTAGTATATCAGGGACATAAGAAACACACATTATTTACCAATCAAGCACTACAAAATAAATGTATTTTTGACCCGTGAATGATTTTATGTTCATTTGCGTGTTTGTCTTGTATGCACCTGCACATTGTTTATTCAATCGAGTTAAAAATTTGCACAGTTGTTGTATTTCACTTGAACAAAGTAGCAAGCACGTAGCGGGCAAGATAGCCTTCTTTATAACAATGGGTGTTTGAATAATTATTTATTCAGTTAGGCAAAGATCCATAAGTGCCGCGTTAGTTTCATACAATATGAAATAGTATGGCTGCACAATCCCATCCTCGACATCTGATTATTAACTCCTTTTTTATAGCTGACCACTTGAGACTGCCCTCAAGCTAACAAGATAGCCAGGCAAGCATTCACGAAACGCCCTTCCACCATGCAATGAAGTTTAAGTGGAGATTGAACCATGGACAGTACTTCATAGCTATTACCGCTCGGCTATCACTGCTTTTAAAAACTTCCTACTCAAATCCTAATTTTTTAGAATTTATTTTACTCCAAAAAAAACCCCTGCACATATTATTTTAAAATATTTTGACTTTGATATGATGACCAGCCATATTCCTATCAGAGACCTTATGGTATTCTTATTCGTAGCGTGAGTCTTACAATAAGAGAGCTAAAATCATCCCTGTTGTTTGCTAAATGCACTGAAAATCTTAATAATACAATACAACTACTGTTGCAATTACATTATTTTGCCTTAGTTGTTAGAATCTTCCAGGGGCAAGATATGGAATTGTCTGGATTTACCTCATATGATGGTTAAAAATAAGGAAGGTAATATGTATTTCAACAGATTTGGGTGGGTCTTTCAATGTGGATAAGGGTGTGACTTTGCGTTTCTGATTGGGTTCGAGGACTGTGGTGCAGTCTAGGTGCTTGTATACTGTAAGGAGGTCAATATTCTACAAGAAAATATCAACACAGCAGAGTCTCATTAATCTCATTAGGGCTCTGTTTTGAACTTTATGCCCTATAAGTCACTGTATAAATTATACAGTGACTTATATTGTCACTGTATAATTTATATATATATAACATTAACATATTTTAGCTTTGCCTGAACAACATCTACCAACCACATCACTTACCATCAGGTGAGATAGTGGTCAATCTAGTTAGGCCAAAGTCACATAATGGTGTGACAACAAGTGAAGCAATCACAAGAACACAGGAGTGGAAGACCTAATCAAGCATGCCCTAGTACTGGTCAGTGAAGCCTCAGAAATACTTTTACGTATCTAAACTAATTATATAAGATGTGGAATTTAGCATAGAGAAATTTCTCTCATCCTCTTTTCACCCCATTATAACCTACCAACATCTAGAATCTAACATGCTTCAGATTGCTATTTATAAAATGTGATGGTAAAATTTATTTTACAAATTTCACATTGATTTCAGCCATTAAATTACATATCCTATGAATTCAATAACATATGAGATTTAAATATATTTTCAATAATATAGATAATCTGCAACAACATATGGGTATGATGAGGAAATATTTTTTTCCTCTAAATTAATAACTTTGATAATGCTTGGCAATATTTCATGCTGTATATTGAAATGTTTTAGAGACCAATCATATATAAATAATGTATAAACTGGATATAGCAATATAATGATCAGGGATTAAATAATAAAACTTAAGTCAGGTGATATAACGAAAACAAGAGCAATATATCTTCACATGAATAATTTTTTTAACATAATATATTAAGGTTTTAGGAACATAAAATTATATTTTGATCATCATTCTTTTTAAGTGCTAATCATTTCCAAAATGCATATTTTCTTTAAAATTTTCCTGGTACACAAAATGGTGAACCCCTATATTATGATTGCAATAATTATAATTTTTTAAACAATTAATTTCTAACCTTCACTTAAACCTTATCAAGAAAATGTGGTTGTTAATTTTTTTTATATTTTTTTATGAGATTGTGACAGAACTAGCTCTTAGCCCACTTGGTGTTTAGCTTGGTGTTCTACCTATAACAGATGTATTTTGTCAGAAGTGAGAAAATGTACTTCATTTATCACCCTGAGTCATTATGCTTCATGTGCCGGTAATTCCACCAGCAGCCATAGCCTATAAATGTTATTGCCTATATTGCCTATATTTTTGCATGATGGTAGGGCACTTTGCTAATGCCCGCCTGGCTAGCTACCACCCTCAAGTTGAAAATCTGTCGCCAAGCGCCTAACGGTGTGTTCCGGCTGCTGTCCTTGAGAGCCAATAATTCTAGGTTAGCCTGTACAACATCTTCAACCACATCATCACTTACCATCAGGTGCATCTATTTGACCTTTTTACATAATTCTAATGAAGACTTCAGTATATTGATGATAATTTTTTTTTGGATGGAGGATTCAGTGTAATAATAGATTATCACTATTTTATTTTCTGATTCTAGTACAAAATGATAAGATTTCTCACCTTTTTTAAACCATTTCAGGTTTCTCCAAATGCCTAGTTTTGTATGACCTAGCTTTCTGTCAATATACATCAAGTATTTGTTGTCTCCGATCTTAGCAAACCAATCTTTACTGCTGCGCCAGACTGCTTGGGAGCTCACATATGTTTGAGTGAACACTGAGGTGCATCTGAAATATCAACAAAATCACCATGATCATAAATTAATACTAATAAATGATCAACCTGTTTCGCTTGCATGGCTTATTGTGTACAATGTTATGTTGATGCTATTTAGGTGAAACTAAAAACATTGTTAGTCTCTAAATGATACAAAAGAATGAGACAAGGATTGAAAATAGCCTTTTTCTTCTAGTGTTATTTTGAATGATTGAAGATAAGGCAGGAATAACATGTTTTCTATTCTCATAAGACACTTGCTATCATTTGAAATATGTAATCATGGAATTGAACCTATTATAATCATTTAATAGTAATTTCACAGGACTTATTTGTGTGTTATAGTTGGTTTTGGCTGAATGGTCTGTTTTTATTTTGGTTTACTGCTTGTATAATTTTATAGTGAAATACTAGTAAAACTTAATTTTATAATTTACAATTTTGCTATATTTTTTGGCTAATATTTAATTAGTTGTCATAATTGTCTTTGAATAGCCAGTGTGCATACATATTTTCATGTAAAAAATATTCAATGACATTAATAACCAACCAAACAGTGTCATACTTTAATAATTTTATATAATACTAGCGGCTTGCCCCGGCTGCACATGAGTGTTTGAAAAAAAACCTTTTTTGGTAATAGCCTATGTTCATCAGGGATTATTTATTTATTTATTTATTTATTTAATTCATAATTAGTACCGCTACATAGCGAGTTACACTAATGATAGCAAACACATAGAAACAAGCAAAATAACTTTTTAACAATAAAATAATCGCATAAATATTACAAACAGTCAATTAAAATAAAATTAATATGTCCACAAATTACTATAATAAAATAAAGCAGGTCAAAATATTAGATGTCAAAATCAAAAATAAAAATTACTATGTCTCTAAATTAATAAAATGAATCTGGTCAAAATTTAAATGTTAAAAAATTTACAACATTATTGTATTGTCGAAGCCCTTGTAAATGTTATCTCACAATATCGTAAACATTCTGTTAGAAGGTTTCTCCAACAACCGTAATAATAATAATAGTGAAAGAATTTTTCAAATTGATCCAGTTGTTTTTAAGTTTATTTGTTACATACAAAAATACAAATCATTCCTGTTTATAATATTAGTGAAGATTATTTAAATGAAGTAAGTAGCTAGAAAAAATATTATGATTTGTCAAAAACTTTCGATTTCAACATGAATTAATTATATTTAAATATAAACAAATTTCGTAATACTTACAGATCAAAAGATAAATGTAGGCTCATGCCACAAATATCTGAAAGCAGATAAAAGAACCACACAAGTGCCTTCCATGAAGCTCCACCCCAGTGCTCAAGGTAGTTCTGAGCCATTCCTAAGTAGCCAGGCTTGTTTCGTCTTCCTTTAGTTTGGTTAGTCTTCTTTTTATCTGGCACAAGTTTTGCAGCCTTGTGACAGCCACGTGCATCCTTCTTCTTTTTAGACTTCCCAGGCTCTCCTTGGCCTTCTTGATAATATAAAGAGTTTATATCCTCTTCATCAAATTTAAAATCATCTTCCAGCAATGAACTCTTGTCAGTGTGCCTTGATTTCATGTTATCAGTTTTTTTTTCTTTCTTTGGCTTCTCATGATTTTCAATGAACACAAACTGGCTTTCATTCTCTTGAGAATAACTGTCATCTTCTTCATTAGTAATGTCATCAAGAGAAGACCATTTTCTTGACATGTTGCTTCGCTTGTTCTTTGATTTTTTTCCTGGCTTTGGACGCTTTTCATTGTCATCTGTATTGATATCTCCAGACTCACTACCGGAAGAAATGGTGTTAGAATTTTGTTTCTTATCGTTTTTTAGTTTATTTTCATCATGTTTTCCATTTGGAGCAAGTTTTTCTGGCTTAGTATTAGGTTTGGTGTTTGTGGGCTTTGTCTCATTGTTCTGAGGTTTGGCCTTAGGAGCAAAGTCAGCTTGCTGGGTATTCTTTGTATTTTTGGCTAAAACATCGGAGTATGATGGCCGCATTGGTTTCACTTCGGCTACTATGCGTTTTTTGTTACTGGTGTCAGCAAGAGGGCTGTTTTCATTCCTCTTTGGAGAGTTGTCTACTTTCATAGACAAATTTTTTGCATCCAGAATAGGATTGTTATGCAAGAGATTGAGATTTGTAAGATCTGGATGATTGAGAGGGTAGTTTTGTCCAAATGGGGAATATGTCCCAGTAGTGGTAGGTTCTAGATTTCCCAACAAGTCATTTAGAAAACTAGAAGAAGGAGGTTTTTGAGGCTGAGTATTTAAGTCTTGGAAGCCACTGTTATGGGTCACAGATGTTGGTGGCAGATGCAAATTATTGTTAGTAGAATAATCTTGGTTTAGCGTGTAAAGGCGAGACTGTGGGGGCACCTGCAATGGGGATTCAAGCACTCCTTGATTAGGGTTGAATAGCTCATACTGACCAGACATTGGGAAGATAAGGTGTTGGTGGTTTTCGTCAATATAGACGCGTACCAACTGTCCGTTACCAAGCTTGAGCATAGCATTCTCATAATTTGGACTCGGTCGAGGAGCGTTATTAAATGGCATCTTTTCTTCCATATTAGCTGCGGCATCAACAGTGGGTAAGTTGTAAGGGTGCTTATTCAAATAAACATCGTCACCGAACTTTGTGTTTGCGTACATACTATTTTCAGGCAATACATTCGAGTTTGACATTATCGGTGTTTGATTTCTTTCATTCAAAGCGCCAGGTGCACAATTCTCTGCCGCTTCCGCGCAGTAGTTCCATGTATTGTGTTTCATTTCACTGTACATCGGATCATCCTTTGGCGACCTTGCCATTTTTGGGTTAGTTTTCAATGAACAAAGTCAACATTTAAAATAACAGAGTACCTTTGAAACAGTAATATTTAACTCAAGGATTTAGCATTTTATATATATGAGAAAATTTACGGAAATAAAGAGGATAAAACGTGTATGGTAATTTATTGACGATTTGACGCTTTTGGCATCTCGAGCGAGCATAGACAAAAATAATATGACGTTGACATCGACAGCCACAAAATCTATAATATTTTGACAGTGTTAATATATTACTTATTTTTAAATTTCTTACTAGATTCGTTTGTTTCATACATACGGTGCTACATAATTTTGTGACTATGGCTGGCTAATAAGAAAACAAGTGAAATAATGGATAAAAATATAAAAATCAATACCAAAAATTTTTTTATGTAAGATGCGTTCGGTTTGGCTCGAATGCGTTTGTACCAGTTTCAAAAGTGGCATATCTATCTTAGCGTTCGAATAGAAGCTACTGCTAATTTTGACGATCAATGACTGCATGCTATCCGAACGGCATAAAAACATATTTCGACAACCGCTGTCAACTAAAACAAAGTGTCTGCACTTATATATTATGAGTGTCATGCGTCTTCACTTATTATTAATATAAATAAAATAAAATTAATTAAAAACAAATGAAAAATTTCAAATCGGCATACAATACATGCAAACTTAATAATTGTTTGCCATGGTCTGATGAATGATGCATGCTTCTAGGATGGATAACTGTAGATTGGTTACTAAGTTCAGAGCATATCTACTAAGAATTTAGATTCTTCAGTTGTTATTTTTTACCTACAATTTTCCACACCGCGAGCTTGACTTGTGATTGATGACCTTTATTGGATGCTGAATTCACCGATCAGTGACAAGATAAAGACCTTATATATTTTGTGGTTAATAATAACTGAAAATACAGGAAGAAACCAGGAATCAATCTTTAAAATTCACAAAACAAGTGAAATAAACTTATAAAACTCTTCAATCGCGCCAAATAAAACTGTCAAACCAGCAGTTGTAAAAAAAATATCGGAATGATCCCACGGTAAGACGTGGGTATATAAAACATCACTTTTCTCTGTCATTTGTACCGTTTTCAAAGCTATCCGAACGGTGAGCGAAAACGATATTTTTGCCCACGAAGGACACGAAGCCTACATCAAACGGGCGCCGGCCGGTGTGATCATTTTTAGCGTTTGTGTGTTATTTATGGAACCGATAGGTTATCCGAACGCACTAGTTAAAGATGTGCCACATAGTTCGAAACCAGCCTCCCACCATGGTCGCCAACCATTGTTTAGGCGACCAAATTACGTTTGACTTTTCAACGCCCTTGAATTGCGAGCATGCCTTGTCAACCGTGGTGAGCAATCACTATTTCACACTGTATGGACGCCGGTCGCAAACCACACGAGGGCAGTATGCCGCTTTGTTATATTATTTTTCATCCAAATTTCATACAAAAATAATAATTTTAAAAAGTATAAATTAACCGATATCTGGTTTGCAACAAGCCGCTCGCCAAAGCGAATGGGCGGAGCCCGTAGTCGTAATCGTTTTTTTTTTCATAACGTGCCGAGCCATGCTGCCCGCCGAGCCAGTGGCCAGTGATGACGTCACCCTGCGAGTCATGCCACCCACTTTGTCATCCCCACGTGTCCCGAGTAAGTACAAGCTTGTCCTGTGACTGGTTTATCGTGGAAGCCGCCAATTTGCCGAACCAATCTACCCGCCGAACCAGTGATGACGTCACTCTGCGACCCTTTCATAATACTAAGTTTAAAGCTAGTTTTTTTTTTAATTTAGTTTGCAATAATAATAAACATTTCTTATATTTAAAAAATATTTTTATAACAATTCAGTAACCTTCATATGTAATTATCACTCTAAAAACATACCTATATATTTAACAATTGTAAGCTACAACTAAGAATAGTGAGTCACGATCGTGCCTATAAAGGCGTGTTTTGCCGCTAGCCGTTTAGAACTACTCCACTGCCTCCTCCGACCCACATTTTAAACCCCCCCAGCGCAGCCATTACGTTGACAGCTTTAGCGTCATCCGCAAGTAGTCCAGGTAACATCCCCAGGTGTCAGGTAATCAGAGGTTACACTATCAAACACCGAGCTCGCCGGCGAGGTCGAGGCAAAAATAAAGTCCCGATTAGTGTATCTCCAAATGCATATATACGGAATAATACTCTATAATGTATATAGAGTATTATTCCGTAGGGCCCATTCTCAAAGGTGCAACATTGCAGTTGCACCGGGGCAATTAGTTCCGATTCCCCCAATGTCTCTCGGCAGCGACTCAAGCGGAGGTCCGAACCACAGTGGTGCCCTTGAGCTTGCTGTCAACCCCTCCTTTAGTAGCGGTACGTTTTCGGCGACCGCAGGAGACGGAGGTAGAAGGCGCTTTTCGCCCTCTACGCCGGTCTCTACGTCGGCTATATTAGGAGCTTGCCTCGCCCAAAATCCGGTGGAGCTGAACGTCCGAACAGTCGGTAGTCAGCATATATGTCCACCCTTAAAAAAAACTTGCCATTTAGTTAGTCTCGATCGTGCGCTCGGTGAGTCAAGACCTCCTGAAGATGCTTCGTTTAGAAGCGACATTAGTCGAATATTCTTACGGTTAGGCTGCGTGGCGTTTGTGACGTCACGTGGGCATGGCAGGGAAATTAGGCGGAATTGTCACTAGTAGATATATAATTTTATATTTTTTTTAAGTGTTTCATTAAAATGTTATTTAATGTTTTCTTAAGATACTTTTAAAAATATATTTGTTATTATCAAATATGGATTTCCGCAAAGTAATGCCTGAATCTATTCAGTATTAATAATGGTATCTACAAAGAAAATTTGCAGAAGTCGTAACAGTCAAATTAAAGGCTAATTGATTATTCGTTCTTAACCGTTCAACAAGGTTCAGAAACGTCCCCTGCCTTCGCTTGGGAGGTTTTTTGCCATATTTTTAACTAGCTTTCCGGGCGCGGCTCCGCCCGCGCGTATGTCGGTTATCACGCGAAAACATTAACCTCTTTTTGCGCAGTCGGATAAAAACTATCCTATGTTTTTTCCCGGGTCTCAAACTATCTCCATACCAAATTTCATTCAAATCGGTCCAGTAGTTTTGGCGTGAAAGCGTAACAGACAGACAGACAGACAGACAGACAGACAGACAGAGTTACTTTCGCATTTATAATATTAGTACTGATAAAGAAGCAACTATGCACTGAGTCACTTTCTATTCTACCTGGGCATGACACATCCTAGTATTTCTGAGTTAGCAGCATGTTCTTGTAAAGTTCATGGGAGCATTAGCTAGGATTATTATATTTTAGGGTAGTAGCTAGTAGAACAGCTAGGATTTAGTTGAGCTAGGATATTTATTCGGTTTTGTGCAGCGCAACCGTCAGTATATACTATATACCTACGACAATCGGCTTATTTTCTGAGACACAGTTATTTCTAAATAATCTAGCAGTATTGATGTAACGTTGAGGATAATAAATGTAACGTTCTCTATAAACTATCATCACGTAGAGACTCGCAATATAGTACACCATTTAAATGTGTAGAGCCTATGCAATGATTGCAGTTTTGCATTAAAATTACTTAATTTTTCTTCGGTTACTATTTTTTTTTTCAATTTCTTTCTAGGTTCTACGAGACTTGTATTGGGGCCAAACATTCAGTGATAAACCCCATATCTGAGGGAGGTATCAAATCTCTGTATAAGAAATACCATAGAAATCATAAAAAATGTGTTAAAAGTCCGTTCAATAAGCTAATAACACGCGTCAGTTTGCAAGGCATTTGAAAATTGTTTTTCCGATATTTCAGCTGTAATGACTCTGGTTATGTCAAGCCGTGAGCCAACGAGTAAAAGCCTGCCAAATCTGCATCAGTATCGGCTGAGAAAATAGTACCAATAGCTGATTGATTGATGCGACTATAATTTTTGTTGGAGTTCACATCGTGATGCTTATTTGGGTTCAATGACAGCTCTGCCAATAGTCATGAATAAATAGAACTCATTCTATTAAATTAAATTATTTCAAGATTTTATTTATTAAATGTCTGTATTTTTTTGCCGAAAAGTAACATTAAAATGTAATCTTGAATAGTACGTCAACCTACACGACTATTTTGCTTGGAATATTACTAAAACTACTCTGGAAATAACTTTCAAGTGCTAAAGTATCAAAATAAGAACTGACATTATTTAAAATAAAAAAAAACAATAACTCTCATCTAAAAACCAAATCTACCCTAGATTAAAATTTCTTCTGCCGCTCCCCAAGACGATGACATCCGGTTCCGGTTCTTCAGTCTATTCTTGAACACGGTCACCGCAACTTGTTCGAAACGTCGAGGTTCAATACCTATATGATTTTGATATTAATTTTTGCGCGACAAAATCCGTTAGTGATTTAAAGTCACTTATTTATAAACGTCTATTCATCACCAGCCGGAAGACGTCCACTGTTGAACAAAGCCTCCCCCATAGAACGCCACAAAGAATGGCTATTAGCCGCTTGTGGCTACCTGCGACTTTTACGATGTCGGCAGTTCACCTAGTATAATAGCTCAGCAATATTTACAGCGACACTTGCTGCAATACTTGCAATATGTGATAATTTCTTGCGACAATGTAATTATAACATTATTACAAATTGACAGTTTCCCTCCAATTGATTTTCGTTCCTAGTATTGTTATGGACCCACCGTATGGTTGCAGTTGGCAATATACTTACCTAAAAAGGCTTATTGAATAAACCAATAATTGGCGTACTAAATACCTAAAACGTAAAACGGATAAGAACAAAAAAGGTTTTAGGTATGTCTAATGAGTAAAATAACTAAAACGCAAAATTATTCGGAATCTTAACGCTTTTTTTTTAATTATTTAAAGCGTTATGATTCCTAATAATTTTGCGTTTTAATTTTACGCCTGACATTTTAGATGCTTCGACATAAACTGTTCTTACCGCGAAGCTGTGTAGTAAAACGCCTAAAACGCTTAATTTTAAGAGTACCTACTAAACATCACTTGTTAGAAGCAAAACGTCTACACGGAGATAATGCCTATTGAGTAAATAACTCAATTGCTTTCGTATGTCCGGTTGTTCTCCTCTACAGGGTCGCATTTCTCAACCGATTCTCACGAAATTTTGTGAGTAGGTTTGATAAGTCCATATTTTTTTTTGTCGATTCAGTTTTTGGAATTTTTTCAAAATGACGGCGATATACATTAAAAGGTGTTGAAAGTTGAACGTCTCTGCGCTTAATTTAATGACAATATCCTGATACGCACGTCAGTTGCTTAAATCTCTCTCTCGTATAATCAATTATTTATTTTTAATGTTTATATAGCCAGTATATTAATACGATATAAATACCAAGTATGTAAAATAATTGTATATTTACTACTTACCTAACTATTTCTGATACAACTAGCTTTCGCTGGGGCCCGCGTGTGTACCTATATATTATTTACAATCTATATGTCTAGATTTTTGGATTTTGTGACCCATTCTGCCATTAGCATGCGCAGTGAACCTTTAATCAATTGTAAGCTATGCAAGGGCTGACTTGCGAGGTCTACAGCTCGGACTATTATATAGTATCGTCTATATACAGGTTGTACCAAGAAGTAGTGATATACTGAAGCTGGGAGGTAGAGGACCTAGAGGGCTATCTGAATCACCCCCATGAATGTTCCGCGATATTTGGAGTAATGACTTTTTTTTTAAATTTTCACCTATCGCCGAGTACAATCAAATTTATGGTGACGTGAATTATTGCGGTAGATGCTCGTTTTTTTGTTGTGTGCTAAGCTGATAGATATGCCAATTCAGTATGGTAAGATTTACTATCGTTAGATCTTTGAATGGAATAAAAAAAATGCCAAGAAAGATAAAATTACCCAGTATATTCATATTACCTTGAAGTGAGTATCGTGGAACCTACATGGAGGTGATTCAGATAGCCCTCTAGGTCCTCTACCTCCCAGCTTCAGTATATCACCACTTCTTGGGACACTTTTTATAATAATAATTTATTTCAAAAAAGTTTTACATGATGTCGCAGTAAGGAATACATAATGTTTACATAGAACTATGAATAAGAACAACAAAAAACAATGTACGGGTAAAATATAGGTACGTTATGAAGGGCACAAGTATGCTTCAAGACGCAAGCCGCACCAACCGCCGTTAAGAAACACTACCCTCAGAACTAAGAAAAAATCTTGTATCTCAGAGAATAGGCCCCCTCCTGACAGCCAGTAAAACAGTAAACGTCCCGAAACCATTTACATAGGTGTGATATACACTTCTTAAATCTGCTTACAAAATGTGCACCCTAACGATCTCATTATACATCTTAAGTGATCCTACCGCGACGGATCCTGATGCCCTGTATAGGTTTTCACCTGAGTTTGGGCATCAACAATTTTAACAGTTGGATTCACCTCTGTCACACAGTGTGAGACGAGGAAAAGCGATTACAGTGATCATAAAATGGCTTGGAATGTTAAATTATTGGCAGAGGTTATAAATGAACGTGATAATACTACAAGTAAAAATACGTATTAAAAAAATAAAAAAAAAAACAAAACTCAAATAATAATGTATTAACTGGACCAAGGTCATCATTGTTTATAGTAATTTATGTTATGTGTAGTATTATTATGTGTACCTATGGAAGTGTTTCAATTGAAAATGAATGTGTAACAGGTAGGTTAATGTCTGTGGATTGAAATGTGAACAAGAAGTCATGTTTTACAAGCGTAAAAATAATAATAATTAGGTAAAACAAACAATAAATGAGATAGATCTAATATTTTAAACGAAATACCAGGAGATCTTCGGTTTCACTATAATTAAGGCTGAGAAGCCAGCTGGTAACTTTCATTTTGCATTCATGATTTGAGAGGGGGAAAATGTTCAAACTTTTATTTAACCGATTGTAAAGTTTGTAGCTTAAAATGGGAAAACAACGAGAATAAAATACAGTATTGTATTTAATATCTAAACAGACTCGATCTTTTATTCGTTTTCCACCTTGTAATAGTGGATCGTAAGTCAAAGATTTGTGTTTGCGCATTATAACTCTGAAGATAAAAAGACGTCTCACTGAGAGAACCTTAGTGTCGAGGTACAGTGCAGAGGTAGAATATCTATAAGGTTTTTTGTATATTACTTTTAGCACAGCTCTTTGAGCCCTTTCTAGTTGAAGTATTTTTGTTGTATGGGTACCACCCCATACTGAGACACAGTACCGAAGGAGAGACTCGCATAGAGCGTGGTATACCAATTTTAAAGTCTCTTGGCATGCAGAACTCCTAAGGTATTTAAAAATATAGATTAGTTTTCGGACTCGGGATGATAGGGCGTCAATCTGAGCATGCCAGTTTATATACGACTATTACGCATATTGTCATAATATACTTTATTCCTATCATAGTAAAAAATATAGGTAATGCGTTATTACGTAGGTACTTATTTTAACATCATATATTTTATTTAATAATAGGTAGGTAACTAGCTAATACGTAGCCTATGGAGGCTATTATTGAATATTTCCATTATGTAGTGTAATTAATTTATTTACTTACTTTTCCATGAGTATGCAAAAACAGCTGTTATATACCTAGAATATTAAAACCAACACCTAAGTATCTATAATATTTTAATTTTAGACAATAAGTATACACACGATAGAAAAATTATTCAATGAAAATATATGGTATTCTATATACATAAACCTATTTGTTTTATTATTAAATGCTCATAGGTACATGGATAATTACGCCAAAACAAGATTTTCACAGAAGAACTGCTTTAGTATGGATAAAATACGGGGTTCTAAGGGAAATAACGCAAACTAAAAAAAAAGAAGTTAAAGAAAAAGGTTTTTTTTTTATTTTTTTTTATGTTATTGTGACGGAACAAGCTCGAGGTCCACCTGATGTTAAGCGGTTACCTCTGATTATAACAGATGCAGTTCGTCGTTCAAGTGACGAATTGCACTGCGCCCGTCACCTTGAGACATAGTTGTTAAGTCTCATGTGCCTGTAATTTCACTGGCTCTCAAGGACTGCTGCCGGAACACACCGTTAGGCGACAGATTTTCAACTTGAGGGTGGTCGCTAGCCAGGCGGGCATTCGCAAAAAGCCCTTCCACCATGCGGTGAAGCTCAAGCCCGCGGCGGGATTCGAACCATGGACCTGCTGCGCGGCAGTCCATAGCCAATGCCACTGAGCCATCACTGCTTCAAACCAAAACTGGTTTGACATAGCAATACTCCCTTGCTTAGCCTAAGACTGTAAAGCTTGGGCCCTGAAAAAGAATACGAAGAAAAACTAAATATAAGTTGTGTCCTACGAATAAATTTAAGTTAATCATGTTGTGTCACAGAAAATTGGCTGGCCTTCTTTACAGTTGATAAACTAGCCTTTGACCAGATACTGGTCATAATCTGTTGACACGGTTGAAGGTATTATAAAGGCTTACCTAGAATTACAACCTCTCAAAGATGGCAGCCGAGACATACCGTTGGGTGATTGGCAACATATTCTCTACTTAAGACCATCCTTAAGTAGAGAATATGTCGATAAGCAAGGCAAATTTTGCATAAATCTGCATAATGCTATAACAACTGCCTTTCTGAGACAACAACCGGGACTGTCCTCCCAAGCAAGGAAGCGTTTAGTAGTAAATGTTAGGTACTATCTAACGTCACCCATCCAAGTCTTGATCGCAGCGAAAGCTGCTTGCCCCAAGTCCGAACAAAAACTTATAAATTGTAAAAATAATACTAAAAACGTAAATTTGAAAACTTTGCTGTGACAATGATGCGCACCAATTTTCGGGCAGAATATACCTGAGTGGGTTTAATCGGTTAAGAACTCTATGCAATTACGAACGTTTCAAACTGAAGGAATGTGATAAAGTTAATAACAAAAGATAAGAGAGAAACGAAAGCTTCCATTTTAAATGACTTATTTATTTCTGTAGATCTAGTCTACAGAAAAGTACAAGACATTTAATATAGCAAAGGACACATCTACAGAGCCGAAAATGATAGGTGAACCAAAAGAGTAACCACGTAATAACGAAGATTAAAAATGAGATGCAGAAACATTATTACCTACTCAGATCAAGAGAGGTGATAAGTAGGAAGAGCTAGTTAGTGAAAACCAACTTTAGCTTATTAGTGAGAATTAACTTAAGCTTATTAGTTAGCTTAGTGATGACTAAAAAAGTTGGTTGCCGATATTATTTATTGAATGAAGGAACCCTATATTGACTGCATAATACGATTTGTTTTGCAAAAGGTGGTTTAACTTATAAAAACAATGATAAGTACTCGAGCCTCTCAGCTAACTGATCGTCATTATTTTGTATTATTAATTAACCAATACTTAGGTACATTAAAATGTTGATATTATTATTGCTAAGCATAATTGCAGGGATCGTTGCTGATCCTGCCTCAGAACAACTTCCTAACTATAAGCGGAAATCTTGTGTAAGTAAAGTAAGATTGCACATTTTTATTTTTAAATATCGTATCGAATTTATCCAAATTTCATCAATTAAAATGGTCGGACTTTCACTTACTATAGCGTATGGCTTATTGAAGAATAAAGTATTCCTTAATCTCTGTGAAGTTATAAGCTTGAATTCAATCACTCTATCTCCTACCGAGTAAAATACAAAGAACCGACTAAGTAAAAACCAGCAGATCCATACAAGGTTATTGGAAGAATGCTAACAACCTCTTAGAGTTGACTTCCGCTAATCTTAACAAACACTTTTAGATGAATGTATTTTGTGACGGGACTAGCACGAGCTCGTAGCGAAGTTTGTTTAGCCGTTCTTATAATCGATCAGTTAAGTTAAGCAACGTCCACCGCGGTCAGAAGTGGATGGGTGACCGCTTGTGACATTACTACTGAGCGCTTCCGTGCTTCGGAGGGCACGTTAAGCCGTCAGTCCCGGTTGTTACGAGTATCTTACGATGGCAGTCGTTTCAGCATGGTTGTAGGGCATTTCGCGAATGCCCGCCTGGCTAGTTACTACCCTCAAGTAGAAAATCTGTCGTCAAGCCCCTAACGGTGTGTTCCGGCAGCTGTCCTTGAGCGCCAGTAATTCTAGGCTAGCCTGAATAACATCTTCGACCACATCATCACTTACCATCAGATAATAAAACAAAAAAAACTGAGACTAGTGATATAAAAAAACCACAAATATTTGCTATTTTCTACATATTTATAAATTCTAATATGTTACATAAAATTTAATTAAGTTTACGTTTAAGGGTCATCTTGAAATTATGACAACCAGTAATGGCGCTCCAGTTGAGGTGAGAGAAACAGCCGTGCTAAATTTTACTTCTCTTCTAAGTAATAATCACTTCATAGACAGTCTGTCGCGTCTTGATCGTCAAAGAACACCAGAAAGGGTCGTTCATGCTAAAGGTGCTGGAGCATTCGGTTACTTTGAAGTAACACACAATATAACTGGAATATGTAAAGCAAAACTGTTTAGTATAACTGGAAAGAGAACTCCTGTTGTAGTAAGATTCTCACAAACCAGTTCAGATAAAGGTGAACCCGATACCTACCTTGACGGCAGAGGATTTGCAGTCAAATTTTTCACTGAAGAAGGTAACTTTGATATTGTGGGTTTCCAAACACCGATGTTTGTATTTAAAGATCCTAATATTTTTCTTCCTATAGCACGAGTCATAAAACGAAACCCAGTGACAAATCTCAAAGATTCAAAAATGCTTTGGGACCTTATATCTTTACGTCCTGAAACCGCTTTCTTTTTCATGTATTTGTTCAGTGGTAATGGTTTTCCTGACGGCTACAGGTATATGCCTGGCTTTAGCATTCATACATATCACGTTTACAATAAATGTGGAGATTCTTATTTCATGAGGTTCCACTTCATTCCTGACTTGGGTATTAGAAATTTACTAGCAGAAGACGCTGCAAAGATAGCTGTTTCTGATCCAGATTATGCAGTCAGAGACCTTTACAATGCAATTGAAATGGGTGAATATCCTACATGGAGTGTATACGTACAGGTTTTATGTGACAAAGATGTTAAAGAAGCTGACTTTGATGTTTTCGACGTAACAAAAATATTACCTACCAAGAAATACCCACTTAGGCCTTTGGGAAATTTGGTTTTGGATAAAAACCCAAGGAATTTTTTTGCTGACATAGAGCAACTGGCATTCTGTCCTTCAAATTTAGTGCCAGGTATACTTGGAGGACCCGACCAATTGTTTATAGCTCGCCGATTTGCTTACAGAGATACTCAGCTTTACCGTTTAGGAGTGAATTTTAATAAAATACGAGTAAACTGTCCTCGTAGAAATGTATTCACATACGATCGTGACGGAGTACCTCCTGTCGGTTACAATGGCGGAGACGCACCCAACTATTTCCCCACTAGTTACAATGGACCTATGCCTTATGTGGATAAAAAAAGGCCTACATTATTAAGTGTGACGCATGATGAATCATTAAATTTTGAGCAAGCTGCTGATTTTTACATAAATGAACTGAGTAAAGAACAACGCAGTAGAACGATACAAAACATTGTGGCTTCATTAGGGGGTGCAGATCCTCATGTACAGAAGAAAGTGATTGCCATATTTACTGAAATACACCCTGATTTAGGGCACAGGATAGCAGCGGGATTGGCTGAGGGAGCAAACTACTAACAAACTTTATACATCTACAACCATAAATTAGTTAAAAAATTTGATTTAATTCAGTAGTAGTATCTATTTTTCATTTACGGTGTCGTATAGAGTTAGCGTCTAATATTTGTCATATAAAATTATTTCTTGAATGTTGATTGTCAGTTTGTAGGTATGTCAATATTTGGCGTGTTTTTTTAAATAAATAGAACCTACTTCTAACTCTGAAAGTCTAACTTGTTAAAGTCGGTACCATGCTGAGCCGACTTCCGATTTCCATGGTCCGACATCAACACATAAATTCACTCTTTTCAGTGATAGGTACATACTCCTTATATCGATTTTCCCTCACCCACAATGCAAAGGCCCGGCCGAACTAGAGCCCGTGGGGCGCGGGACGGATATCACTCCTCATCTCTTCCGGCACCCACGGGAAGTACAGCAATACGGCAGCTGGGTTGAGGCGTCTGGGTAAATTACCTGAAGATGGGCTTCCAGGGGAACTGCTATTTTACACAGTGATCCCCAATACGCCTGCCTGGAGCGTGAAGAATATGGCAAAACCGCTAAGGAAAATGGAGGAGTCAGTCCTGCTGATACTGCACAGTACAGTACTGGTCGCCATCTTTTTGAACTTACTGTTTAACCGAGGTATAGGCGTATTTCATTCACTTAGTTATTGGAATATAATTTTGTAACTGCATGATCGGTGTCCATTAAATTTAAATTGGACAAACTTCGAGGTATAGGTACTTTACCCAACAAAAAAACTTGAGAAACTTCCTTTTTTTGGACGGCAACACTACAAATCCTATATTTTACAAGACTGCCCAAAAAAAGGAGAGTTGTTTTTAGGGTTCATGTATGTATGTTTGTGAGTTTCTTTATTCCACTATAACTTCCAAATGGTCTAGCCGATTTCTATGTAAGAGATATCGTTAGATTCATATTGACAGTGCAAGTGACACTAGGTACATAAAAATTCATTAAAAAATCACGGGCGGATTTAAGACGCGATATTGTGAGATAAATTTTTTTCTTCTTCCAAACTTATCGAGTGGGGTATCAACATGAAGGGCTTCAAAAAACGTTTCCATAAATATATATGTATATGGAGTATGGGTTTCAACCTTTCACGCATGTATATTGTAGTGTTATTATCCTATTGCATTATATTTCCAATAAGAATTATCTAGTCGGTGGTGAGAACGCCTAAATAAACAGGCGAGCAAAGCATACTATTTAGATAGCACCTCAAACCTAGGTAAATCTGGGAGATGTATTGAAATATAAATAAACCGAAGCCTCTTAAGTGTTTTGTTTGCGGAATGTACGTATGAAAGACCAAACCTGGTATGTTTTGATTAGTTAGGAATATTGAGAGAATGTCACGGCAAAGATATTCTAACGTTTTGAATGTGAAGAATGGTCTGAGATCCCACAAGCGCCTGATAAAAATGCGATGGAATAGTCGCCTCGAAAATATATTGCTCGCGAAAAGTAAATAATAAAATCAAAATGTTTAATAATAAAGTCCTGCTTTTCCCGGCATTCTGGAAGCTGGAAAAGATCACGAGGCGATCTCTCAATAACCCATGATTACCCCTAATATATAATTATTGCATGTCTAACAGATTATTGACCATTTGAGAACAATAACAAGTTTTGTCAATGAACTTGGAAACAGTCTCTGGTTTTCAAGATATTTCCTTTTTACCGTCCAGGCTCATTATGAAATTATATTTAACACCTGTTCCTGGTCAGGTAACAATATAAATTAATTTAAGAATAATCCTCGTTTAAAAGTTGTAGTCATTTGAAAAGCTGGGTCGACCACATGATGATAATTGTCAAAATTGCAAGGGCTATTGTATATGAAAATTGAATAGATTAGTATTGGCATTTTCCTCTTTTGAATTGTATACTCAGATTAGGCTTTAGAATTTAATATTACAAAGAATACTCAATAATAAAGTGAGGTTATGAAAAAAGGAAAGAGGTAGCACATGCGAGCAAGCGAGAAGGAAGATCAAACTAACGGGTGTTACCCTGCCTCCCGCAAGCTGGTATATATACCCCTCATCCGCCGATGACAAGGGGAGAGACCTGGTTACTTCTTGCACGAATGTACGTGCGTATACACATTTCGCGTTCCAGAAATTAAGTGCCAAGTCAAGGCATATTGAAGATTAATTTTCATACAAATAATATACGAGGAAAATTTAAGAGGCGTTGAGGAAACGTGTGCCGTTGGCGCCACACAGCTTCCTTCGCTGAACTTTGAGGAACGGACGCTGCTCACCAAAATGGCCGCCACGAGGCGACACGAATCCATGAGGAATTAAACGGAGCAAAAGAGAACATATTTTTGGGAAACAACGAACGGCATGTATAAAGGACGGGACCTCCCTTCGTCATAACCTAAGGTACCAAAATAATCAAATTTAGACCCCCATGTGCGCGACAAACTTCCGTATTTTCCCCGCGCGTAGTAGTAAGCATCAGTGCTCGGCTTAAAAGGACTATAGAGTTAGACATTGTAATTTTTGGTATAATAAATAATATTTTTGTAAAGTGTAAAGATTGTTTCCATCAGCCATGCCCCCTAGCGAAGCATTCCTCTCGAATAGGTACTAGCCACCATCAGCACAAAGACGGCCTGGTCACAAGGTCTTCACATGCTGCCCGCTGACTATCCAGGACACCTTATTATAATAAATATTTGTCGTAAGTATCGCTTAATTCACTCCACGAACCACACGACACGACAATGGCGCCCGAACTTTTTTGTTAATTTTTAGCAGTAAATTCTTTGATAGGGTGGCACTAAAATTGTTTTACGAATGCTTCGTTAGGTGTATTACTGATGGAATAGCTTTAAATATTAGATAGCCGAGGAAAATGCACATTTCAGCCAATAATTTATTCAATTCTACTAGTATGGGTTAGGTACCAATCTTATAAATCTAATTATAATTTAATTATTATTCATGTATGCCCTTAAATCAAATGTTTTGAATTCAATTTATTATAATTATGCAAAGATTTTATTGTTGCGCTAGGTTTTTATTTTTTTGGAAAGGCATTTAGGTATAGGATTTAAATGAATGAATTTTACAATGTTATATACGTCTTCTACAATATTTATAATTGTCAATATCGATATTTCTAGTTTTTTTTCTTTGCTTTTGAATATATTGTCTAAGTTAATATGGCCTTCAACCAGAGCGACCCAATTTTTATAATGAATACAAATATAAATAACAGTGATAAAGTCAACCGACCCCAACATGTCGTTAAACTGTGCTGCGACGAGAAAACGTCGTTAAATAGTTACCTAAGGTGGTAGGATTCATTAGTAATCTGTCTGGGTGTGTACCACCACCATGTTTTTTTGTCACCGTAGGGCATGGTACCCAGTCAACCGACCCCGACATTCGTTAAACTGTGCTGCGACGAGAAAACGTCGTTAAATTATTACCCTAGATGATAGGATTCATTAGGAATCTGTCTAGGTATACACCACCACTCTGTATATTATCACTGTAGGACAAGGTACTCAGTAAAATCACATACGTTAAATATTAAAAAAACCAGTAATGCAAGTAAAAAAACAAATCACAATTATTTCATCCCGAAGAACAAAATTTTTTCACATGTCAGAAATTTTAAAATTTGCATAACTTTTTAGTATCTAGACCATTAGGCGAGTCTAGAACCGTTTGAATTTTTGATCTAGGACTTCTACTTTTTGAATAATTAAGAAAATTAAGTTTTTTTTGCAACAAATTTCATCACAATTTTAAATTCAAATTCTTGTTCTTACACTAAATAAGTTCTAAAATTCACTATATCAATTCAATCTTATCAAAAAATTAGCATAATTCAAAACAAATCAGTATAGTTTCTCATAAGGGTACCTCATATTTTTTTAATAACTTGCCATACTAAATCATTTTGAAGTTTCAAAAACCACACAGTAGGCGTTTTGCCGAAAATACACGTCCAAGAAGCAGCTAGGAATAACTTAATATAACTATATTTAAAGTAAATTGAATAACTTAGTACTGTATAAACCACAACTTTCTATGTTGGGGGGTAAGTCAAATTTTAATGCCAATTAGGCAAGGTAGGGAACAAAGCAAGCGTTCCAAGCTTGTGTAGGGAAATTTTTTTGAAAGAACTGGCGATACTTAGAAAGACATTGCAGGAGTTGTATTATGTTATGGCAGAATGTTAATCTAGGTAGTCCACCAACCACAAAATTGCTAGTTTTTTTCTTAGTGCTCATCTAGCACTATTTAAGGAAGGTTTTCCTATATTAAAAAAACCACACAGCCAAGTGATATACCTATATAGGTATATAACTATGAACCTGCATTATCTACTAAAATCTACATAAGATTTAATGAAGTGTGAATAGCACTTTAGGTAAGCAATGTCTTACTGTTATGAAGCATATCTCAATAGCTTCACCCCATTCTTTAAATTCTCTAGACGATCAATATGCATGTACTATATAAGCACATGATGTTAAATTCGTTTTCTGTTTAGTTAGGTATAACTACTTGTGTAGTAGTGGAATAAGTAAATATTCAATAAAATATTTACGCACCATACTCAGTGTTCTCTTTAGTTGTAAGTAAGGTAGGTAACAATATGAACTACCTACTTTTTAATTTTCTTCCTTAAAATGTTCTTAGCTATATTTATAAAAGGTAAATAAATACTCTGGCCAGTAGAATGACCACGAACAAAGTATTTATCAACGTATTCTGATGTAGATGTTGAAAGTATGCTGCGGTCAGCAAACCAAGCAAGCAGATACTGATTATTCATGACAATTAACAAAGTTCACTTAGTGTAAACACTAGAATATTAACTAGTGATAAGCGAACTAAAAAATGGATTCTGATATGACATTCAAGAACATATACTTGAATTAATTTTCTCTTTGTTTTAGATGTGTTACTCGCGAAGTACCATCATACGTTTTTAACAAGCTCTTAGATAGCTGAAGCAATATATTATACTCTTTATTTCTTTGTAAAATAGAATAGTGCACTGATACGACATTCACTCAAGGCCATGTCTTTGAATAAGTTTTTCTTTGTTTCCGATGTGTTACTCAAGTAGTACCATCGTGTCCTTGTAAATAATGTTCATATATGAACAAGGTTAGATACATTTAAAGTACAACCTTTAGTTAAGGAAATAATAGACATAACAAAGTCTTTAGTTCTGTATTAATAACATAAACATATAAAAATAGAAAAGTAAGGTTTGATCTATAAAAATGTTACCAAAACAATTGGTCATTTTATAATATATATAGATTATAGGTAGTCATTAATATGCATACCTACTCTAGATTAAATAAGTCTTATACAGGCATAATTTCTAACTTAAGTTTATAATTAAATAACAACTAGTTTTTTTACCTCCTCAAAGTAAGGATTTTAGGATTAATATTTGCATATCAGATTAAAGTATAATAGTAAATAGTGATAAAGGCTAATAGTATTATAACTATATACTACGTTTTATAATCAAATAGTACTGATTTTTCTTTGGATTGGTTGAATAAGGGACAGGAGCACATGATGGACTGAGAATGCAAGGTTAACATATTGTGTATATATGAGTGAAGCAAAGTTAGGTATTTATATGGAAGTATGATATGTATGCAAGTGAATAAGGAATAGGTACATAAGGCAAAGCTTTTGAAAGGTGAGGTATGGACAATGATGCATGTATAGTAGAAATATGGAGTTTAGAGTCAAGTATGCTAGGAATCTAAAAATGTAATGATGAAAGAAAGGTACGTATGGAGTCTATTAAGTGAACCTGGGAAAGTTTTTGTTTAGGACTGCCGTGGCTGTAGCGTCAAACTGAGTTTTCCGCTTTTCCTGGGAAAGGGGGTATTGTAGTGTTATTATCCTATTGCATTATATTTCCAATAAGAATTATCTAGTCGGTGGTGAGAACGCCTAAATAAACAGGCGAGCAAAGCATACTATTTAGATAGCACCTCAAACCTAGGTAAATCTGGGAGATGTATTGAAATATAAATAAACCGAAGCCTCTTAAATGTTTTGTTTGCGGAATGTACGTATGAAAGACCAAACCTGGTATGTTTTGATTAGTTAGGAATATTGAGAGAATGTCACGGCAAAGATATTCTAACGTTTTGAATGTGAAGAATGGTCTGAGATCCCACAAGCGCCTGATAAAAATGCGATGGAATAGTCGCCTCGAAAATATATTGCTCGCGAAAAGTAAATAATAAAATCAAAATGTTTAATAATAAAGTCCTGCTTTTCCCGGCATTCTGGAAGCTGGAAAAGATCACGAGGCGATCTCTCAATAACCCATGATTACCCCTAATATATAATTATTGCATGTCTAACAGATTATTGACCATTTGAGAACAATAACAAGTTTTGTCAATGAACTTGGAAACAGTCTCTGGTTTTCAAGATATTTCCTTTTTACCGTCCAGGCTCATTATGAAATTATAGATAACACCTGTTCCTGGTCAGGTAACAATATAAATTAATTTAAGAATAATCCTCGTTTAAAAGTTGTAGTCATTTGAAAAGCTGGGTCGACCACATGATGATAATTGTCAAAATTGCAAGGGCTATTGTATATGAAAATTGAATAGATTAGTATTGGCATTTTCCTCTTTTGAATTGTATACTCAGATTAGGCTTTAGAATTTAATATTACAAAGAATACTCAATAATAAAGTGAGGTTATGAAAAAAGGAAAGAGGTAGCACATGCGAGCAAGCGAGAAGGAAGATCAAACTAACGGGTGTTACCCTGCCTCCCGCAAGCTGGTATATATACCCCTCATCCGCCGATGACAAGGGGAGAGACCTGGTTACTTCTTGCACGAATGTACGTGCGTAGGTATACACATTTCGCGTTCCAGAAATTAAGTGCCAAGTCAAGGCATATTGAAGATTAATTTTCATACAAATAATATACGAGGAAAATTTAAGAGGCGTTGAGGAAACGTGTGCCGTTGGCGCCACACAGCTTCCTTCGCTGAACTTTGAGGAACGGACGCTGCTCACCAAAATGGCCGCCACGAGGCGACACGAATCCATGAGGAATTAAACGGAGCAAAAGAGAACATATTTTTGGGAAACAACGAACGGCATGTATAAAGGACGGGACCTCCCTTCGTCATAACCTAAGGTACCAAAATAATCAAATTTAGACCCCCATGTGCGCGACAAACTTCCGTATTTTCCCCGCGCGTAGTAGTAAGCAGCAGTGCTCGGCTTAAAAGGACTATAGAGTTAGACATTGTAATTTTTGGTATAATAAATAATATTTTTGTAAAGTGTAAAGATTGTTTCCATCAGCCATGCCCCCTAGCGAAGCATTCCTCTCGAATAGGTACTAGCCACCATCAGCACAAAGACGGCCTGGTCACAAGGTCTTCACATGCTGCCCGCTGACTATCCAGGACACCTTATTATAATAAATATTTGTCGTAAGTATCGCTTAATTCACTCCACGAACCACACGACACGACAATGGCGCCCGAACTTTTTTGTTAATTTTTAGCAGTAAATTCTTTGATAGGGTGGCACTAAAATTGTTTTACGAATGCTTCGTTAGGTGTATTACTGATGGAATAGCTTTAAATATTAGATAGCCGAGGAAAATGCACATTTCAGCCAATAATTTATTCAATTCTACTAGTATGGGTTAGGTACCAATCTTATAAATCTAATTATAATTTAATTATTATTCATGTATGCCCTTAAATCAAATGTTTTGAATTCAATTTATTATAATTATGCAAAGATTTTATTGTTGCGCTAGGTTTTTATTTTTTTGGAAAGGCATTTAGGTATAGGATTTAAATGAATGAATTTTACAATGTTATATACGTCTTCTACAATATTTATAATTATCAATATCGATATTTCTAGTTTTTTTTCTTTGCTTTTGAATATATTGTCTAAGTTAATATGGCCTTCAACCAGAGCGACCCAATTTTTATAATGAATACAAATATAAATAACAGTGATAAAGTCAACCGACCCCAACATGTCGTTAAACTGTGCTGCGACGAGAAAACGTCGTTAAATAGTTACCTAAGGTGGTAGGATTCATTAGTAATCTGTCTGGGTGTGTACCACCACCATGTTTTTTTGTCACCGTAGGGCATGGTACCCAGTCAACCGACCCCGACATTCGTTAAACTGTGCTGCGACGAGAAAACGTCGTTAAATTATTACCCTAGATGATAGGATTCATTAGGAATCTGTCTAGGTATACACCACCACTCTGTATATTATCACTGTAGGACAAGGTACTCAGTAAAATCACATACGTTAAATATTAAAAAAACCAGTAATGCAAGTAAAAAAACAAGTCACAATTATTTCATCCCGAAGAACAAAATTTTTTCACATGTCAGAAATTTTAAAATTTGCATAACTTTTTAGTATCTAGACCATTAGGCGAGTCTAGAACCGTTTGAATTTTTGATCTAGGACTTCTACTTTTTGAATAATTAAGAAAATTAAGTTTTTTTTGCAACAAATTTCATCACAATTTTAAATTCAAATTCTTGTTCTTACACTAAATAAGTTCTAAAATTCACTATATCAATTCAATCTTATCAAAAAATTAGCATAATTCAAAACAAATCAGTATAGTTTCTCATAAGGGTACCTCATATTTTTTTAATAACTTGCCATACTAAATCATTTTGAAGTTTCAAAAACCACACAGTAGGCGTTTTGCCGAAAATACACGTCCAAGAAGCAGCTAGGAATAACTTAATATAACTATATTTAAAGTAAATTGAATAACTTAGTACTGTATAAACCACAACTTTCTATGTTGGGGGGTAAGTCAAATTTTAATGCCAATTAGGCAAGGTAGGGAACAAAGCAAGCGTTCCGAGCTTGTGTAGGGAAATTTTTTTGAAAGAACTGGCGATACTTAGAAAGACATTGCAGGAGTTGTATTATGTTATGGCAGAATGTTAATCTAGGTAGTCCACCAACCACAAAATTGCTAGTTTTTTTCTTAGTGCTCATCTAGCACTATTTAAGGAAGGTTTTCCTATATTAAAAAAACCACACAGCCAAGTGATATACCTATATAGGTATATAACTATGAACCTGCATTATCTACTAAAATCTACATAAGATTTAATGAAGTGTGAATAGCACTTTAGGTAAGCAATGTCTTACTGTTATGAAGCATATCTCAATAGCTTCACCCCATTCTTTAAATTCTCTAGACGATCAATATGCATGTACTATATAAGCACATGATGTTAAATTCGTTTTCTGTTTAGTTAGGTATAACTACTTGTGTAGTAGTGGAATAAGTAAATATTCAATAAAATATTTACGCACCATACTCAGTGTTCTCTTTAGTTGTAAGTAAGGTAGGTAACAATATGAACTACCTACTTTTTAATTTTCTTCCTTAAAATGTTCTTAGCTATATTTATAAAAGGTAAATAAATACTCTGGCCAGTAGAATGACCACGAACAAAGTATTTATCAACGTATTCTGATGTAGATGTTGAAAGTATGCTGCGGTCAGCAAACCAAGCAAGCAGATACTGATTATTCATGACAATTAACAAAGTTCACTTAGTGTAAACACTAGAATATTAACTAGTGATAAGCGAACTAAAAAATGGATTCTGATATGACATTCAAGAACATATACTTGAATTAATTTTCTCTTTGTTTTAGATGTGTTACTCGCGAAGTACCATCATACGTTTTTAACAAGCTCTTAGATAGCTGAAGCAATATATTATACTCTTTATTTCTTTGTAAAATAGAATAGTGCACTGATACGACATTCACTCAAGGCCATGTCTTTGAATAAGTTTTTCTTTGTTTCCGATGTGTTACTCAAGTAGTACCATCGTGTCCTTGTAAATAATGTTCATATATGAACAAGGTTAGATACATTTAAAGTACAACCTTTAGTTAAGGAAATAATAGACATAACAAAGTCTTTAGTTCTGTATTAATAACATAAACATATAAAAATAGAAAAGTAAGGTTTGATCTATAAAAATGTTACCAAAACAATTGGTCATTTTATAATATATATAGATTATAGGTAGTCATTAATATGCATACCTACTCTAGATTAAATAAGTCTTATACAGGCATAATTTCTAACTTAAGTTTATAATTAAATAACAACTAGTTTTTTTACCTCCTCAAAGTAAGGATTTTAGGATTAATATTTGCATATCAGATTAAAGTATAATAGTAAATAGTGATAAAGGCTAATAGTATTATAACTATATACAACATTTTATAATCAAATAGTACTGATTTTTCTTTGGATTGGTTGAATAAGGGACAGGAGCACATGATGGACTGAGAATGCAAGGTTAACATATTGTGTATATATGAGTGAAGCAAAGTTAGGTATTTATATGGAAGTATGATATGTATGCAAGTGAATAAGGAATAGGTACATAAGGCAAAGCTTTTGAAAGGTGAGGTATGGACAATGATGCATGTATAGTAGAAATATGGAGTTTAGAGTCAAGTATGCTAGGAATCTAAAAATGTAATGATGAAAGAAAGGTACGTATGGAGTCTATTAAGTGAACCTGGGAAAGTTTTTGTTTAGGACTGCCGTGGCTGTAGCGTCAAACTGAGTTTTCCGCTTTTCCTGGGAAAGGGGGTATTGTAGTGTTATTATCCTATTGCATTATATTTCCAATAAGAATTATCTAGTCGGTGGTGAGAACGCCTAAATAAACAGGCGAGCAAAGCATACTATTTAGATAGCACCTCAAACCTAGGTAAATCTGGGAGATGTATTGAAATATAAATAAACCGAAGCCTCTTAAATGTTTTGTTTGCGGAATGTACGTATGAAAGACCAAACCTGGTATGTTTTGATTAGTTAGGAATATTGAGAGAATGTCACGGCAAAGATATTCTAACGTTTTGAATGTGAAGAATGGTCTGAGATCCCACAAGCGCCTGATAAAAATGCGATGGAATAGTCGCCTCGAAAATATATTGCTCGCGAAAAGTAAATAATAAAATCAAAATGTTTAATAATAAAGTCCTGCTTTTCCCGGCATTCTGGAAGCTGGAAAAGATCACGAGGCGATCTCTCAATAACCCATGATTACCCCTAATATATAATTATTGCATGTCTAACAGATTATTGACCATTTGAGAACAATAACAAGTTTTGTCAATGAACTTGGAAACAGTCTCTGGTTTTCAAGATATTTCCTTTTTACCGTCCAGGCTCATTATGAAATTATAGATAACACCTGTTCCTGGTCAGGTAACAATATAAATTAATTTAAGAATAATCCTCGTTTAAAAGTTGTAGTCATTTGAAAAGCTGGGTCGACCACATGATGATAATTGTCAAAATTGCAAGGGCTATTGTATATGAAAATTGAATAGATTAGTATTGGCATTTTCCTCTTTTGAATTGTATACTCAGATTAGGCTTTAGAATTTAATATTACAAAGAATACTCAATAATAAAGTGAGGTTATGAAAAAAGGAAAGAGGTAGCACATGCGAGCAAGCGAGAAGGAAGATCAAACTAACGGGTGTTACCCTGCCTCCCGCAAGCTGGTATATATACCCCTCATCCGCCGATGACAAGGGGAGAGACCTGGTTACTTCTTGCACGAATGTACGTGCGTAGGTATACACATTTCGCGTTCCAGAAATTAAGTGCCAAGTCAAGGCATATTGAAGATTAATTTTCATACAAATAATATACGAGGAAAATTTAAGAGGCGTTGAGGAAACGTGTGCCGTTGGCGCCACACAGCTTCCTTCGCTGAACTTTGAGGAACGGACGCTGCTCACCAAAATGGCCGCCACGAGGCGACACGAATCCATGAGGAATTAAACGGAGCAAAAGAGAACATATTTTTGGGAAACAACGAACGGCATGTATAAAGGACGGGACCTCCCTTCGTCATAACCTAAGGTACCAAAATAATCAAATTTAGACCCCCATGTGCGCGACAAACTTCCGTATTTTCCCCGCGCGTAGTAGTAAGCAGCAGTGCTCGGCTTAAAAGGACTATAGAGTTAGACATTGTAATTTTTGGTATAATAAATAATATTTTTGTAAAGTGTAAAGATTGTTTCCATCAGCCATGCCCCCTAGCGAAGCATTCCTATCGAATAGGTACTAGCCACCATCAGCACAAAGACGGCCTGGTCACAAGGTCTTCACATGCTGCCCGCTGACTATCCAGGACACCTTATTATAATAAATATTTGTCGTAAGTATCGCTTAATTCACTCCACGAACCACACGACACGACAATATGTATAAGATGCGTGAAAGGTTGAAACCCCTCACCAATCATGCTTCCCGAGCACAAACAAGCACTGGTGGAGGAATGGGAAGGTATTCCTCAGCACCGGCTCCGAAATTTGGTGTACAGCATGCCTAATCGCCTGGAAGATGTCAAAGAGCTCGTGGAGGCAATACAAAGTATTAAATGAAGAAAGTGATGAAAAACAGCAAAAAACAATCATATAAAAAATGTAGTCTTATGAAAAATATGACTACTTTAGTTTTTTTTTTAATTTAGAGATTAATATTGTGGGTGCAACCAAGTTTTATTTTATTTTTTATCTGTATAATTACATTCTCAATTGAACAGTCTTCGTTTCATTAGGATGGTATACGTAGTTCGGGAGATATTCGGGTTTATGTGACTGACCCGTTATTTTTGGAACCGAGTGTAGATGGCACTATAAATATTTTTATTCTGAATTAGTAAGCTACTACTGTGTTAGTGCGATTATAGCAAATTCCACAGGGACAGGCTGGCAGGTACCTACTAATTAAAGATGGTCTGTTATTTTCTTTTTACTCTCTGCGAAAAAACCGTCCAACATTCTTTGTTTTGTATGTTCTGTCGTTGCTAGAGAACATAAATACATTTACATAAACTTTCAAATTTGGAGCACAACATTTTACCCTCGGGCGGTAATCGTGCCCCCAGTAACCGGGAGCCATAACTACTGAGCTATCGAGGCTGTCTCAACTGAGCCAAATTTTGTGCTGTAATTTGATCACTTTGCCCGTCTAGAATGTAGTATAGTAATATAGAGTATAGAAAAAAGTTACAGAAAATGTGCTCTAAAGATTTGTTAATGTGATTTTTGCTTAGCACGTGGCACTAGCTTATACTAGCAAGCACTAGCTTGTAATCATATTATTTAGAAAAAAATATATATCTAATTTGACAACGAATAAGACTCTGAATACAAACATTGTGCTAAAAATCTGAATGTAAGCGTTACTTTCCCAGTTATTATTTTCTGGATTTAATTTTATTATCTTTACCTATTTGGGAGTACACTCTTTTAAGACACCTTATTTTTTAATTAATGATATGCTTGGTATTGACTATATCTCACTTATATATTTATCAGACCGAATGGTAAGTAATGATGCACTCGAAGGAGTTGTGAAGGTCAATCTAAAATTACTGGCTTTCAACTGGATATCTACCACAAAATACTCATAGATGTTCTACTGGTTGTAGCTAACCAGGAGAGCATTCGCCCTACCAATATGCTGTAAGACAACAACCGGGGCCAAGAGCGTTAACGTGCTCTCCTAAACTAGAAAGTGGAGGTTCGAGGCGTACATGAGGCTGCCGTCCCTCAAACTCTTGGGGACAGCTGCGGCTCAAAAGACGACTCAATAGTCGTCTCCTCTCGAAACCCATGGGAGAAGGGGGAGCTGCAGCCACCTTATTATAGATAGATAATTATTTTTATTTAAACATAACGTTACAATGAAACATAACTTTATTATTTGCGTTCTGCAGAAATATATCTTAAAGACGTTTTGGCAACAAAGTTCTAAAGGTTTTCTTATAACTGCAGCTTGATTAACTAAAAGGTAAAAATAAACTGATGCACAATAGCATTTTTTTACATATAATTATTGCTTACATGTGTCCAGTTATATCTTTATCGAATCCGTTGTCACGTAATAGCATCGTAGTGTGACTTAAAGGGTGACTTAAAAAAGAATGATAAAAATAAAAGAGGGAAAGTATAGAATAATTATAATATCATTTAAAACATAAAAGATTGGGCTCTCGTTATATCTCACTTAATTATAGGAATGTATAAAATTAGCCTACAAAGAAAGTTAAAAAATAAATTGGAAATAAAAATAAAGAGAAAATCTAGCCGGCGGAATTTATGTGGAACCAGGAGCGCTTCGCCAGGAACGTAGAATAGATAGCAGCAGAGCAGAAGCGGGTGCGCCTCTTTGCAGGAGAGTGGAGGCAGGCACACCTCACCAACACTTCGCCAGGAACGTGCGTAGAGAGCAGCAGAGTAGACGCGGGTGCGCCTCTCTGCATGCAGGAGAGTGGAGGCAAGCAGAGGTAGGAGGGCCTCGCCACAGGAAAGAGGAGGCAGGTACACCTCACCAGCACCTGGTCACCTTGATTTGCTGGTCCGCGTATGTGTTTGTGGACTGACTCCGGTGAGCTGGTGGGAGAGAAAGGAATTAAGAACGGAGATAAGGGTGGCCGCGCTTGAGGGGCTTCGCCACGTAGCTCCCACCAACTTCAGGAGCACCGGATGTAGGGCCGCGTCGAGAGGGCTGCGCCAGTCTAGTCTTCCAGTGTTGGACCAGCAATCTTCTCAGGTGACTTCAGTTGTTCAGTGAGGGTTTCTTCCTGTACTGTATTTTAATTTTAGACTTTCTTGAAATCCAAGCAAAGAATGATCGAAGAAGCCGAATGTTCCGTTTATATAGGGCCGCCTGGCTTTAAAATCGGAACCAAGAACGTTAGGTTTTAATTCTTAGTTGCTAGCAATATTTGACATAAAATCACCAAATTTTGAATGCAACCTCATAAATTTTAGAAGAAATCGTCGTTTGACAACGCAATTTTGACTCAAGACAATGTCATTTTTGACATGTTTACATTTGTGGAAAACCCAAAATATGAGGATAAATACTATGAATATAGTAAAAACAAACATACCAACGTATAGAGAAAAATGCGACTGATATAATATAAAAAATCACAAAAATAAGTGATTTAGGCTATAAAACAGGTAACCGTTGTAATTACTATCATAAAAATACTGTTTCTAGATAGAACAATGCATTCCACACATCACCAGCTAAAAATTTCATAAAACCATTCATTTTTCCCACAGAAACATCAACTCGAAAATGTATGATGTTGAAACGAAAATCTATCTAGTTTTCTCGTTTTGGCTTGCAAAGCCCTAAGCAAACAAAGGAAAAGTTATCAGCATGTCTAGAACCAAAAATCAGCACAAATCTGCGTCATATTCTATTCATTTTGTAAATTTTCAGATAAAAGCTTCAGTGTCCAGGATAATAAGGACTTATTAAAGTCGCAAAGAGCATATAACGAGATGAAATAAACCTATATATATGAAAATCAAAAGTAAAAGAATAGTACCACTCAAGTAGCAAAGATATATAAACACAAGAACTTATTTACGAGAAACAACTAAAATCTACGTGGAAAACTACCATAAGAACCATCTAGAGCTCAATAAAAATCCCTATAACGATACGCACAACGAAACGTGCGCATAATATGAGTAATATGTACATTTTCGAGTGAGGCAGTGCTGAGTATATAATGTACCAAGTTGCAGACATATACCTACGTTTAGAATGAAATCAAGGATAAAGCATCATCAGATAAATTATGGAAATGATTGTTAGTACAAACTTTATTATTATTACACAAAAGAAATGCTTAGTGAAAAATTAAAACCCTACATATTCCCCAAAACCCCGGAAAAAAAAATTAAAATAACTAATATTTTAATTTTTTTTTATAGAGTGTATCTACAAGAAATGAAAATTACAAGTAAAGATTAATAACTGTACAAGAAAATATTACAAGAAAGATCTCATATTTGAGATTTAAGTTAAAATCTAGAGCTGTATGTCACAGTAGTTTAATACGATAAGTAAGATAAGAATTACCTCACAAGAAATATAAGTGAAAATCAAGTGCTCTTTAAGAACAGACGAACAGACAGAAATAATATAATAAAATCTCATATTACAAGTGAAAAGCAAAGGCTTGTTTAAAAAAACAGGCATATAAGGTACAAGAAATAACTCATATTCGAGATAAAAATCTAGAGTTGTACAAGAACAGTTATAGATTTAAAAGTAAGACAAGAATGAACTTATATTAGAAATATAAGTTAAAGTTTAGAGCTAAATAGAACAAGCATAAAGGATACAAGGATCAAATATTTGAAATATGATTGCAAGACCCTACAAGCAATAGAATTGGCAACGGACTTCGAAAATGACTAGTAAATGTTAAAGACATGAAACTCTTTCATACCAGACCTGTCATTCCAATAAATATATATAAATAAGTTAGATATATAAATGCAAGTATGGCTTATTTTACGAGTCCTGCAACCGCTCGATTTAGATAAATATAAATGCATGAAAGGCATATTTTACGAGTTCTGCGTCCGCTCGACATGGATGGCTTATTTAACGAGTTCTGTGTCCGCTCGACATAGATAAATATAAATGCATAGATGGCTTATTTAACGAGTTCTGCGTCCGCTCGGCATAAATGGCTTATTTAACGAGTTCTGCGTCCGCTCGGTATAAATAAATATTAATAATAAGCTTTCACATGACCTCATTCCTCATCACACATACAATTGGGAACAGAGCTCACACTCAGTGGCTTCAAAAACCCTTCCATGTCAGAACCACACCGCAAATTACGAAACCGATAACCTATCAAAAAGCTTATGAGGGTGCATTCAATTACAATTTAAAATTATAAGAACTGAACAAAATATTATGTTATTTTACTGTACAACCTAAATAAAATATCAGAGATAATGTAAACAGAGTGGTTTGAACTTATTCAATTGTTGCCAGTAATCCTAAATTTTTAGTATATGTATATGTCTCAAAAAAAAATTGTGCCAAAGAAATATTTATTGAATTACTTTTTAGTCATGCTATACCTTCTGTATAAATAAGGAACTTACCACATGACTTGCACTTAACTGGCATTCTGATGTGGCAGCCAACCGCACAGAGACAACAAGACACGTTCAGCAAGCAGTACAGTAGCAACAAAACGGCAACAGCTCGAAAAAGTTCAAACAGCAACTAAAGAGAAAAGCAATATAAAAAAAAGTTAAAACAAGGTATAAAGTATCATGTAAGAAATTATAAAATGTATGTAAAATAATGTACAAAATATATGATATATAACGAGAGATAAAAAAAAATAAAGTTAATGCCAAAGAGAGCCGAGAGAAATATGAAATACGAGCGTATTTATTTTAGAATTTAGAAGAATTAAATTAAAATTAATTAATTAATTTAATTAATTAATTTAGATTTGCTGGTCCGCGTATGTGTTTGTGGACTGACTCCGGTGAGCTGGTGGGAGAGAAAGGAATTAAGAACGGAGATAAGGGTGGCCGCGCTTGAGGGGCTTCGCCACGTAGCTCCCACCAACTTCAGGAGCACCGGATGTAGGGCCGCGTCGAGAGGGCTGCGCCAGTCTAGTCTTCCAGTGTTGGACCAGCAATCTTCTCAGGTGACTTCAGTTGTTCAGTGAGGGTTTCTTCCTGTACTGTATTTTAATTTTAGACTTTCTTGAAATCCAAGCAAAGAATGATCGAAGAAGCCGAATGTTCCGTTTATATAGGGCCGCCTGGCTTTAAAATCGGAACCAAGAACGTTAGGTTTTAATTCTTAGTTGCTAGCAATATTTGACATAAAATCACCAAATTTTGAATGCAACCTCATAAATTTTAGAAGAAATCGTCGTTTGACAACGCAATTTTGACTCAAGACAATGTCATTTTTGACATGTTTACATTTGTGGAAAACCCAAAATATGAGGATAAATACTATGAATATAGTAAAAACAAACATACCAACGTATAGAGAAAAATGCGACTGATATAATATAAAAAATCACAAAAATAAGTGATTTAGGCTATAAAACAGGTAACCGTTGTAATTACTATCATAAAAATACTGTTTCTAGATAGAACAATGCATTCCACACATCACCAGCTAAAAATTTCATAAAACCATTCATTTTTCCCACAGAAACATCAACTCGAAAATGTATGATGTTGAAACGAAAATCTATCTAGTTTTCTCGTTTTGGCTTGCAAAGCCCTAAGCAAACAAAGGAAAAGTTATCAGCATGTCTAGAACCAAAAATCAGCACAAATCTGCGTCATATTCTATTCATTTTGTAAATTTTCAGATAAAAGCTTCAGTGTCCAGGATAATAAGGACTTATTAAAGTCGCAAAGAGCATATAACGAGATGAAATAAACCTATATATATGAAAATCAAAAGTAAAAGAATAGTACCACTCAAGTAGCAAAGATATATAAACACAAGAACTTATTTACGAGAAACAACTAAAATCTACGTGGAAAACTACCATAAGAACCATCTAGAGCTCAATAAAAATCCCTATAACGATACGCACAACGAAACGTGCGCATAATATGAGTAATATGTACATTTTCGAGTGAGGCAGTGCTGAGTATATAATGTACCAAGT